>BLSH010483271.1:920898-932052 GCA_018402905.1 Glandirana rugosa | reverse complement strand
AAGTCACAGTCACCACCCGTCAAGAGTTACGATGTCTCGTACCGTGAGTGCAACACTACATACTCGCGTCAAAAGACACCGTAAGAGGACGTTCATCTCAAAATTTCAGACAAAAATTATGTGTCACTTCCTTTTCTTACTTCTGGACCATAAGTCGAGAAGTTACATTGAATATGTCGACGGTTCACTCTAAAATTTGTGATTATACTCTTTTTTCTTAAATTACACACCGAACAACAATACTGTATGGGGTGACTTATAATCAAGGATTTCACTACTATTCTTAATAATTCAATTGCTAGACCACTCAGCTTTTCTGCTCCAGTTCTTCATTTCTTATCATCACTTTAGGAACTAATATTCAGTGGGGTATGTCATAACAACAAGCCACACATTAAATTCTTTTTTCTCATATTAGTGTTTAAAATCTCACTTGGCAGCTGTATAAGTTACATTGAAGAGCTGAATACCAGGTCTTCATTCTTTTCCTTCACTGTGTATTAAAAACAGACTTTAAAACTCTACTTGCAGGAGAATGCCACAGAAAACTGCGCTCATACATCACAACGTGAGTGCCATGCTCTGTAGCATTGAGAACTGCCCACCACTGACACTGAAAACTCATATTACTGGCCAGAAGACACATAGAATTTAGGTATGAATGCAGAGCAAGTGAAAAAAAAATGTGGGGCTTCTAAGAAGGTATATATCCGATGTTATATGAATCCATGTATGTGTTGCTAATTGTATTTTGACTGTGTTGTATTTTCCTTAAAGTGTTTGTCCAGAAAAAAGAAATAACATTTTTGTTGTTGTCGTAAAATTTTTGTTGAAGCCCATTGAGGGACACAGGAGGAATCTTAATTCTTAGACATTTGGACTATTCTACTGCCTTCGGGAGGTCTGGCAAACACAAAACTTAAGCCAACCACCATATAACCCTACGTCCAACCATCATGCATGAGGTTTAGTGGGCAATCAGCACACAGGAGCTGGATCAATGTTCCTCAATGGACTTCAACAAAAACATTTTTATGGTAAGTACAAAAAATGTATTTTTTTTATTGTCCACTGACATCCAAAAGCAGTTCAAATGAGGGGTGGGCAACAGCCACTTAAAGTCCCAGCAGATGTGGAATATATTACAAGGAAGTACAAAGCTTTCATGCCTGATAAAGGCTAGTTGCAAAAGGGGTATAAAAGCTGTGAAGAGACTAACCCAAACTGTGCATTTGAAGCCTTGATTGATTTTACCATGTATATTAATATCTTGATGCACGAGAAAAAATAGGAAAGGCATCCAACCTTCTAGGTCACTAGCAAAAATGAAAGCATTAAAGCTCCCCAGTATATGTGATTTATAAAAATATGCTGCCTAATACCTTATTTCAGAACACCGCTTGGCACTCACGTGACTGCCCACTGGTCTCCTCTCCCGATCTGATAGCTGCAGGGGGAGGGGCTGGGTATCCCCCCACTGACGTCAGCTGGGACCAGAGGAGGAGAGCAGCAGGTAGTCATGGGAGCACCTAGAGCGGTGATTGGAAATAAGGTAATAGGCAGCATATTTTTGTAAATCACATATACTGGAGAGCTTAATGTTATCTAACAGGGGGAACTATAGAACAAAAACACTGTTATTTTTAAAGCAGGAGGGGGAGCATCTAGGAGCAGACAGAGCTGACAGGCAGGTAGGGAGGGGAGAGGGGGAGAGGGGGGAGAGAGCAGAGCTGCAGATGAGGGACCACAATGTCAGGGCTCAGCAGTCATGATAAACCATGGTCAGTTTAGAGGGGGGAGGGCAGAACCAGGAATGTCAGCCAGGTATTTCAGGTGATACAGGAGACCAAATTACACAGCACAAGCACTGTGCTGTTTAACATGCTTTAAGGAACAGGATCCCTTTTTTTTTTTTAGGGTAACAAACACTTTAAACCAATTTTTAGAAAATCCTTGAATGCATTTAACCCGACTAACGTGGGTCCCTAAATCTATCTTGGAAAAGGTCCTCTGTAAATATCTGGGCAACATCACTCAAGGTGAGCACTACAAGCCAATCAGGCCATTTACAAGGATGTTCAGGAACTGGCTGTGGTGTCTTAACCAGACCACCAGCTAACCAGAATTAAAAAATGATTTTGTAGGTAAAAATGTTGGCTGTCAACAGATAGAAAAAAAAATGTTTTTTTTTTTTCTTTCTTTGTTTTGTTTTTTTTGCCCTGCCTGTCTGTTTGCCTGGTTGTTCAGCTTTGGATTCACAAAGTAAATTACAGTAGCTCAACACTTACTTCGCTGCCATTGTTTAACAGTTCTTGAAACTTATCTAGAAATCGGTATTTTAAGATCTTCTTTAGTTTGCGAGGTAGTGTTTCGCCTGGTTCCAATGTACCCTGTTTAGAGAAATATAATAATAATAATTGTAGATCAATGCATATCATTTTTATTTGTAAAAATCAGTAATAACCCACATTCCTTTCATAATGAATACATACATTATATACATACACATGCACAATAAGTTACATTTGGATATTTTCTGTTCTTATATGATTATTGCTACAAACTTTCACAATTCCCATAGGGTTTAGTATAACCCTTTTCTTATATTTCTGCAACATATGTATTTATCTATGTAAAAATGCTTCAGATACCTGTGTACCTGGTGTAAAATTCATTATTTACTTTTATGAATCTGGTTACTATGAAATGTAATTTTTGCATTATTGAGGTGAGAGGCTTTCTCAGGAAAGGACCTGTATTTCATTTCTCTGTATTAGGGATCTTTGACATGAGGGCTGGGTAGATTGCTATGTTGAGCTACAGGGTTGCTTCAACTGTACTGCACAGGTAAGAACTGTCGAAGCACATCCTAAAATAAAATAATCCAATTCAAATACACTTTATCGTGTGAAGAACCACTGCCCTAAATGAGCAGATGTGATTACATCTGCTCATATTGATTATTATAACAGGCAATGATCTACCTTCTTATAATATCCACATTTTACAGATACGTTTATGTCACATAAGATACCAACCATTTCTAATTTTTAATTTTCAATTATTTATTTTACAATTTGGTATTACTCTGTTTAATCCCCATTGAAACCAACCAAATCTATGAACTGGACACTATAGGGTTATACTTGGGGTCAGTATAAAACTCCTGAGGGTTAGCTTAATTGCTAGGCTGATGAAAGAGGTGTGGTCTGGCCTCTGAAATGTGTTCTCATTGGCTACAGAGTCTCAGGGTTTGACAGTTCTCCTAACAGCACCTGACAGCTCTCTCCTCGTGGGGGCTCCCCAGTTGTTTGTCCGGATCTCTGCACCGCTTCCTGCAGCAGCTTTGACATCCAGCGGCTCCAGCATGGATTGAACTTCTTCTTGGTAGTCCCACTTTGAGCTAATATATGCCTGTCACCTCGGATGTCTGTGAGTGTATGTTTACTGTGAATTGATGTTATTTGGAATAAACTGTGCTACACTTGGCGCCTCTTCTATATAACTTTTATATCCTTTATATAACTAATTTTTTTACAAACAAAAGGAAACCTACTCCAAGAAGAGCCCAGTGCTCTGATGAGATGTATTTAATGGCCAAAACTTCTAGCACTTTCTTTGACTTTTTTCTGCCAACAGTGCCATCCTTGTTTCTTTTCCACCTGTGAAAGATTAAATGTAAACTATAAAAATAAAGAAGTTTATCCATTGTGTTTTAATTCCAGCAAATACTTTTGTATCATTTGGTTTTGAAAGTAATATAAAAAATTGAAAGAAAACGATTTTTACAAGACTACTGGACATGTTATAGTATATCTAAACCAAAATCCAAAAATGTAATATATTGCAGCTTACCAGTCCTTAGATGCGGTGGCTGCTTTCGTTTTCATTATATTTTTTCCTTTAGTTTCACCTTGTCATTCGAAGAATAACACAGCCTGAAAAATGAAAACTGATGCAGTCTCAGTCTAAGGACTGGTAAGCTGCAATATATTACATTTTTGTTTTTGGGTTTAGATAGGCTTTGACTATAAGGTTATCAGAATGTGTGACATGGGAGAAAAAGTATCTGTAGAAAAAAATGCGTGTGTACATGTTTTTCTGCGTGTGTGTGTGTGTGTTTATTTGTTGGTGTGTGTTTCAGTGAAACAGTCCATCTTACCAACATGGCAGTAATAAAGTGTATCAATTATCCCAGCTACTGTATATGCTGTACTGTTAAGAACTTGGCATTAATCAATAAATAAGGCAGCTTGCACACATGTTTAAATTGTGGCTTAGGAAAACTGTCATGGTGTAAATGCTACATATGCACTCTGTGAAGCTGTGCAATATGTTGGTGCTACATAAAAACCTCCCCTGAATGTTTTATCTTGACAGCTAGAAACCGGCATCTAAAACGTCCATTTTGCCACGTTTTGCATGCTGCGTTTAGCCACGTTCGCGTCTAGGAGCATTTTTGAAAAAAAACATTAAAAAAAAAAAAAATGGAAACGCCTGTAAACAAAATGCTCATAGACACAAGTTACCACGTTTAGGCGCGTTTACAAGCTGTTTGGTGTTTCAAATGCCTCTGAACTGGCGTCTGAGCCCATTTTTTTGCGTTCCATAAAAATCCTCTAAACTCAACTGCCTGGAAAAGACCTTAAACGGCTCTTTGTAAATGTACTTATAAGATAATATAGAGGAAAGTTAAGGGGCAGCTGAAAAAAACGCCCAAACGCCTCTAAACATCCGTTTACCAGCAGCAGTGTATATGAGGCCTAACAATAGTTACATAAAATGCCTATTTGGCCATGTACCTGCTTATTGCATTCCTACTGTACAGTAAGGTTTTCCTTATCTAACATAATTTTTTTTTACAGAAATCATGAGAAGACATTTGACTTTAGGATAATGCCATTTATTAGCTAACTAAATAGATTGTAGTACAAACTTTCGAAGCATGTTGGCCTCTAATTCAAGCAATCTATTTATTTCTACTTCTATCGATAGTAAACACAGTACAATACTCTGCTTTTAAAGAAATAAGCTACACTGAGCAAAATTATAAATGCAACTCTTTTGTGTTTGCCTCTATTTATCACGAGCTGAACGCAAAGATCTACGACTTTTTGTATGTACACAAAATGCCTATTTCTCTCAAATATTGTTCTATTGTCTAATCAGCATCTTGGTATGCCACACCTGTGAGGTGGATGGATTATCTCGGCAAAAGAGAAGTGCTCACTAACACAGATTTAGAGAGATTTGTGAACAATATTTGAGAGAAATAGGCCTTTTGTGTACATAGAAAAAGCTATAGATCTTTGCGTTCAGCTCATAATAAAAATAATTTTATATGGTAATTCAAGCAGACAAATTCACCCAGTACTCAAATATCTTTCTTTTTTTTTTTGCCAATAAACTATAGCTGGTGCAGATGTAAATAAGTAATGCGTACATACTGTGTTATTATAGGATGAATAGCATGATTTGGACCAAAAAAGCATAAACTGCCTCTGCCTCTCAATCCAGTTCGACCAATGGGATTCCTGCCAAAATAAAATTCATAACTATTTAGTATACCTTCGTTTCAAAATGCATACAATTAGCATACTGCAGCAGTTAAACATGCAGTTTCCACTTAAGCTTCTGGCTTATTTGGGGTACAATCCTAATGAAGTGAAATTTCAGTTCTTCACTTCATGGAGGATACTCCAGAATTAATAGGTTAAACCTTCTTAGTTATACTTTACATTTTCTTCACTAGGTTGAGTTAGCATTAGTGAATGCAGTAAGGAAAAGCTAACAACATGAGCACATTAAAGTAAAGAGATAAAAATATGAAACTATTTTTCAAACTAAAAAATCTATACTTACAGTGGCAGACCATCCTGTACCATATAGGTTGCACAGTAGCTTTGACGATTGACTGTTCCATCTAATGTGTTGTAGTTGATTTTCATCAGAGAATCTGGGGAGCTAAAATAAGGGAAATTTCATGTTCATACAGCTTGTATAAACTGTTTTAAAGGATTCCATATATTTTAAAATACAAATGTCTCTGGTCAATAGAATGAGATGATAAAAGCAACACAACAAGCTAGAAAGCAAGGATTGTAACTTCCCTAGAGTTGGCAAAATAGAAGTTGGGGTAAAAGGGAGTCATGTGAAAATTACTTTCACCTATGTGTTTTTCTACTGAGCTTTCTCCTCAAAGGCTTTTAGTATGAGCTGTTTCATAGCTGAGACAACAGTCTTCTTTGTGCTTAAAACGATATAAGTGCGAAAGAAGTGTAGATAGAAGGAACCTTGAACTGGGCCAAGTAAAACTTTGAGAGGGAAGGTCAACATAAAAAGGATAAAGTAATATATGCACTGGGGTTGTTTTTTACTAAAAGAATAGAAATATATAATATAATATAATATAATATAATATAATATAATATAAAGTAATCATTTACTGAGCTTAGCAAACAAGGTAAGACTATTTTTACCTCAATTAAAAAAAAATCTAATTTTAATATTTGCCCCACACATGGTTGCGTATTGAAAATAAACAGAATTTCTTCTAATGTATTATTTCATTTTGTAAAGTGAGCATATACTTTTCATATTAAATATTTTCAGTGTTTTTTACAGAAGACTATAGGGGCACTTTGAACAACCAAAAAGCAAAGACCACCATCATTTCTTTCCATAAAAAAATGCATGTTTACATGCAGGTTTTTAGATTTTTCTTTTAAGTGGTAAAACGGTATCTAAAGATAACAGTAGACTTGCAATAGGTGGGCGCAAAAAAACAATAGTATTATTGCACAACATATAAAGAGGAAGCACAGCCTACATACAGTTTATAATGAGAACATTTGGCCGTACCCTAATTTGGCTTTGAAATGAGAAACTATTCATATAAACAAAAGTGACAATAAAGTGAAATTGTAACATCTAATGCCATAGGGTAATTCACTTATCCTTTGCACTGTTGGAGTTTTCTGAAGGCCCCATGCAAATACTTAGGCTAGGCACAGATCACACACCTCTATCCCACCTACTCCCCACCTGTCACTAAGGCCTGGCAATAGGCACCATACACAGTATTCTTGGTAACAAGGGAAAAGTACATATGTTGCCCATTTGGCTGTTGACATCTGTGCATTTTAAGAGGGACTAGCTCTGGAAGCTGTGTTAAAAAAGCCAGGCAAAAAGCAAAGGTCTACTCACCAGTATTGCCTGTGGTCTCCCTGCAGTAGATATTTCCCCATTATTGACCAAGTCTTGTTCTGCACTGTAGGGTGGATTTACTAAAACTGGAGAGTGCAAAATCTGATACAGCTCTGCAAAGTAGCCAATCTGTTTCTAACTTCAGCTTGTTCAATTAAACTTTGACAAAAAACATGGTAGCTGACTAGTTTCTATGCACAGCTGCACTCTCTAGTTTTAGAAAATCAACCTTTATATAAATGCAGCCATCTTAGTAGAAGCAGAAGTGCTGTAAATTCATACTGCATATATACAGCCATGAGGCTGTAGTTATGGGCGTGCCTAGGCCCCCTCACATACTAGTGCACTGGTATTTTTAAGGTATTTAACCCCCCTGGCGGTATTCCCGAGTGTGGCTTGGGGTGAATTTTCTGTACCAAGAGCGGTAACCCCGAGCCAAACTCAGGATTGCATTGCTGGATGCAGGCTGGGTTATTTACCTTGTCCCGTGGATCCAGCGATGTCCCCCCACTGTGTCTGCGGGCTGTGTCCTCCGCCCGATGCCTCTGTGTGCCGGGCTCCGTTCCCTGCGAGCGTCGCATCGCACGGGGGCGGAGACCGGTAGCAAATTCAAAGAGTGAAACACACAGTAAACATACAGTACACTGTAATCTGTAAGATTATATTACTATATGAAATCATTTCACATCTCCTTTGTCCGTAGTGGTTTGCCCAGTGCCCTGCATGCAGTTTTATATTATATTTGTCATTCTTTATGCCTGGAAACTTGAGAATGTCCATGGCAACCAAAAAGTGTCCCTTTACATCAAAAGTGGTTTTTGACCAGCTAGTAAACAGCGATAGTAAATAAGAATCATTTGCAGAATTGAGTGATACTGATTTTTGGGGAAATTTATCATCAGACACTGAAAGTGACGACAGCGACAATTCTGCAAATGAGCAAATTTCGGTGTTTTTTATTTAATTACATTATTGAATACATTTTATTACTATTATTTTTGATAATTATTTATAGTTATTTATTATATTATAATTTATGATTTCTTGTTTCAAACTTTATCATACCTGGGATGTCTACTAGACTCTTGTTTAGACAGATTTAAATGAGTTATTCTTAATATTTACAGGCCTACAATATAAAACACCAAATTTCTATGCAAAACAATGTACTACTTTTAGACACAAAAATCTGACATAATCATACCGTCAGGGAGGTTAAGACAAAAGGTAAATATTTCAGGGTATGTCTTAGGCACAATTAACATTTCTAGATGTTCCCCATAACATAGAACATTTTTACTTTTTGAGTGCAGGTCCACAATTAGTGTGATGCAGTGCGGTGTAGATGCGTTTTACATATCTTACCGTTGAACTCTATGTACACATATTTTTGCTGGAAATCACAACAAAGCAATCAGGATTTCCACACATCTCACATGCAATGCACCCTAAAGTAAAAGGAAAGGCTACACAAAAAACAACTTTTAAATGTTGCATCTCTTGCCCCCCCATTGACCTGCATACATTTTCATATAAATTGCAATGTAAATACTTTTGTTTAAAATGTTTTTCTATGCAGAATATAACCAAAAAGCTCTGGCTTTTCTGTGTATATGGAGGGCCGACAACGCTGCTGAATCCCATACAGCAGTGACATCACCTGCCAGCATTCTTAGCTCTAAGGTGTAGTCCGACAGGAAAGAGTTTACACCCATCAAATGCACAGAAAGAAGATAGTGACGGTGCTTTTGTAACTGCATAGAAAAACTTGAAAAAATGGTATTTACTTTGTGATTTATTAGAAAAAACGTATGCAGGGAAATAGAAAGCAACAAGAAGCCAACATTTATAAATGGTGTATTGTGTAGCCTTTACTTATGTTTTAAGTGCGCAGATATGATGTGGGAGATTCTGAAGAAAGGGCAAGCCACCCCATGGTACTTATTGTGTGCCAGTTGAATGCTGTTGATTCAACTGAAAAGATTACAGATTGTCATGACAGAAACAGGGGCTGTCATTTATGACCTCTCCATCAGAAAATGCTAGTTTCTAGGCAGTGGGTGCCCCTGTATTTCTCTAATGCCACAATCACTTTATGCTAATCCAAATATAAATATTAAAACGTTTTTAAACGTTTTTGAATTATCTTTAATCACAAACCTGTGCTTAAGTAAATATGCGGCCTGCTATTGATGACCATCTTCTTAAAATACTAGTTACCTGATTGCCTTTTTCTTGAATACTTTCTGAGTCACTGAATTGGCATAACCATTTAGACAGAATTCTTTATATACCAACTATACGTATATTCCTTTTATACTTGGTCTATATCAGTGACTTTTTAAATATTCAATATATTGCAGATAAATAAGCAAGGACTAGCAAAGACAACCTGTATATTATTTGATGTATATTTCCCTATTAAATAACTATGTGTTTAAAGAACAAAGTGCTAAAGTGAATCTTCATATACAATGTATGAGAATAGAAAGGATAAGGGGGAGAGAGCAGTTCAGCATACTGTAGATCCCTAACATAGTTAATATTAACAACCTTATACAAACATAGACCCGGTCATTAATTTTATAAGAAAAAAATCTTACTCTGTATAAGGATCATGGAAGGGTTTGTCCTTTCTAACAGCAGTATAAAAAGGAGGTTTATAAATACTGAATTCTACCTGAAATAAAAACCAATGACAGAAAGTTACAACTATGTATAATAAAAGTTTGTTTTACTGTTGAACTTTTCTATTCCCCAGACAGGAATGTTAACCTTTGTCATATCAGTAACTAAAAGCAATTACTAAATAAGATAATAATCTGAAATAAGCATGATCAAAAATGTCAATGGAAAAAACACTTCTGACTGTTAACATCAACCAATGAGAATTATGCTTCCAAAATGTTCTAGCAAATTGGAATCATACTTAGCTATTAAAAGGTTTCTAAGGAAGCTGCAAAGAAAAAGTTGTTTCATGAAACCTCTGACTGAAGTGCTTTGTCCTTTGTGTATGACTTGTGTATAGCTTAGCTAAACTGCATCAAATGTTTGGAAAATTTGAATGTAACAACACATTATGGTCATGAAACAAAATGTATGCAATTGTCCTTAATATCAATTTGCCAATATTAGGTTTTTTGTTAACCAAAATGAATATAGGGAAACAGTATCATATAATTCAATGCTAAGTCATACAGTTGATACAGTAACTCCAAACTAGAATTTAATATACATACAAAAAGACTAGAAAAGGTCACGGAAGATGTGGTATGCAATAAAATTCCTTTATTGCAAATGATTGTATCAAAAACTCAACTGACAATTCTCTACCAAAAATACATCCAAATGCGTTTACATAACATACAACGGACAATGCTAATCTCTCCTGCACAAATCAGTCTCACCACTAGGGGTAGCGGCACCATAAAAGTGCTAGTGAGATGGGCAATCTAGCTATAATCAGATATCTTCAAATTTACTAGGGACTAAAATGCACTAAGCAGCATGTAGCTAAGCAATAGCAAAGTGCTGTATTGTGAGTTGAAGCTGTGGTCTAACTTCCTCAAACCTTTTGTGGTACCTAAATTTAGCAATATAGCAGAAAGAGGTGGCAGGTCCACTTGACCATCTAGGATGTTTCAAATTTCAGTTCACGGCATTCATGTGTGCTCAGATAGAGATATACATATGCATCACAGTTCACAGGTAGAGTTGAGCGAACCTCTGGAAGTTCGGGTTCTGCTGGTCCGTCCGAACTTTGGGACAAAGTCCGGGTCCGGGTCCGGACGGAACCCGAACGATCGCACGGACAACGAACCCCATTGAAATCAATGGGGACCCGAACTTTTAGGCACAAAAATGGCTGTAACAAAGTCCTGGCTGAAACAATGTCGGTAAAAACACGGATTTTCAAGCCCAGGGGTAACTAAAGTTACCCCAAGCAAC
>BLSH010483271.1:884676-915131 GCA_018402905.1 Glandirana rugosa | reverse complement strand
ACTCAAAGCATCAGTATGTGAAATCTGAAATTACTCCCACAATATGATCGTTGTGTACGATCCCACAATCTGATCGTTGTGTACGAACGTACGATCGTTTCGTAGGACAGAGTTTAATCTGCAAATCTCCAACTCTAAGCAGCGGTATTTGAAATCTCAAATTCCCCCAACAATCTGATCGTTGAGCACGATCGTAGCGATCGTTGTTCTATGCAGAGCTTGATCTGCAACTCAAAGCAGCGGTATGTAAAATCTCTAATTTCTGCTATCTGTCCTCAGAGCAACAGCACAGACAACAGTAGTAAAGTAATCTATCTCAGGATGCAGGATCAGGTCTTAAAATGTCTCAAATCTGTCCCTCAAGCTTTCAGCTTCCTTTCCCTACACTAACCCAAGGAGCATGTGACTGCAGCACTGTGACTCCAGCTTATAAAGAGGCTGGGTCACATGATGTACTGGCCAATCACAGCCATGCCATTAGTAGGCATGGCTGTGATGGCTTCTAAGGGCAAACCAGTGAAACGCTTGTTTGATTGGCTGCCCTGCAGCTTCTCAACACGTGGAGTAAAATAGCAGAACCCCGGACCGAACCCGAACGATTTTTGAAATGTCCGGGTCCGTGCCACGGACACCCGAAAGTTCGGTACGGACCCGAACGTTACAGTCCGGGTTCGCTCAACACTATTCACAGGTTAAAGTAGAGGAATCAGCACATACAAGCAGACCCACATGTAAAAGCAGTTAATTAATGTAGGTTTAGAACATAGCATATAAGCAGCAAGTCATTCATGAGTAGACAATCACAGATAGGTGCAGAGGAAAGTTAGTAAAATTGTGAAAAACAGATACTAAAATCACTCATTCAATGTTGTGAATTCAGCAGCAATATATAAAGCTTACGACTGAGCGCAGAGCTGCAGTGCTAACAGAGTATCAATGCGGTTGTGGATGAAAGTGCATAAGGCAGAGCATAACTTCCACTTCATTGCTACTCAGATCTACAGGAGCTACTAAGTAGGTCAAATAACATGCCGGCCAAGAAGACTAGAGAGACACCAGGTACTATGGCATCATGAAATTTAGACACTGCAAGTACACAAGTAATTAAGACAGGAGGCAGGCACTACCAGGGCATTTGCTGCATCTGCCGCCAGGGTCATGTGTGCTGGGGGCAAACCTGTCCAACTTTTTGTTGAACAGAGATGTTAGTAAATCCACATCTGGCATCCCCCTATGCAGACATATGCCCCCAAACACATACAGAAGGAGAAACCATTCTGGGTATCCAGTGGATTCTCAATACACCTCACATAGCCCAGGGGTTATAGGAAACACAAGCCAAGAAATGCCTTTGTTGCATACCCCTTTATTAAATTATATGCATTTAAAAAAAGAAAAAAAAAATATTAATTTACATTTATTGTGCCTTGATTCTGCATCACATAAACCAGCCAACCAAATATGTGTTAATATGGTCTGCCCTCTTCCTGGAGCCAGCATGTGCTCCAAATCAATGGATGTGATGTCAGACCAGAAGTCCGACCCCATACGTGTTTCATCATTCATCAGCATCTCTTGGCTTGTGTTTCCTATAACCCCTGGAATATGTGAGGTGTATTGAGGATCCACTGGTTACATGTTCTGGTTCCTGTGACAAGTGGAGGAGAATGGTGGAGAAAGCTGCTTCTGCTATAAAGTGTGTTTTGATCTGCTTATTTAATAAGAGGTCAAATATATTCGATGAGTGAGCACTTAGAGGGGAGCAGCCCATGTGTATTGGCTCAATTGGATAAGGTCCTTTTGATCACCAGATTGCACTTTGAATGTGACAATTTAATGATAATTTTTACACATGCACTTTTTGCACATGTGTTCTGGTGAAGCACATTAAATGTATTTTTCGAGCACTTTATATTTGTACAACTTTCTTGGTTACTAGCGACAATAAATATTAGATTTGTCCGATCGCTGGTCATAATTTTAGGAAAATTGGTTCATATCACATAGGAACAAGTGGAAGCCATAGCAGCAGAGGCAAGTTTATCTGATTATTTATTTATTTAAGTGCTTTTGGTATGGTTATACGCTAGTGCTATTAGTACTACAAATAAATAATGAAGAAAAAGTAGACTCCAACGGAAGAAGGAAAGAATAAGTAATTACCAGGATAAGTACTTACCTCCCAGGGAACTTTTTCATCAGGCACAGGAAAACGTACTACATTTGAGTCAGGGTAGTGGATGTTCCTTGAATTAACATGGCATGGAGAGAAAAGGGTTTCATCCTTATCTTTTAGATCTATATCACCAAGCAATTTGCTGGATACTAACATAGGAAAGAGAACCAGAGTAAGCAAGAATTGTGGTTTAAAGAGTTCCAGGCAAAAATACAACTAGAACAATAGACCACCCCACCCCACCTCGTTTATGGATATCATTTTTTATCTATTTGGTTTGTACCTTTTCTAGTGTTTTGAAGGTGTACTTCTGTCCTAACCTCGCCGCAGCAAGGTATGTCATTTCCGCATTTGCATTGGCCCCTCGTCCTTCCCCTTTGCAATGCCCGGGTCTGCACCAGAGCCGATGGATGAATCGGTTTCGGGAGGCAGACATTGCGGGATCGCTGGACAGGTAATGCCCTTATATTTAAAGTCAGCAGCTATATTATAGGTAGCTGCTGACTTTTAAATGTTTTTTTTAGAGGCTGGAACTCCATTTTGACTAACCAAATCACATTTTGAGGATTCTTCAATATTATTAACCAGCAGTTCTAGGAAACAAATTAATAAAATTAGAAGCTATCATACAGTAGAACTAAAATCATACAATTGATTAAAACCTTAGTCGTTCTATGAATAACACAGTTTTAATAGTTAATAAGGATAATTACCTAAAAATTCTGTGTACATAGCCCAGATAGACCAATGATTATACATTATTTATTTTGATAAACACCAATTGTCAAATACTGAAGGCAAATTTAAAATATGGTTGTCCAGCATTTATCTATCATCCTTCAGTGTTATAATTTAGAAATATAGAATAAAACTGATGTATGTTAAAGAGACATTATCGTCAAAGAAGAAAAACATAACATATATAAGCATTAAAATACAGTATCTCACAAAAGTGAGTACACCCCTCCCATTTTTGTAAATATTTTATTATATCTTTTCATGTGACAACACTGAAGAAATGACACTTTGCTACAATATAAGGTAGTGAGTGTACAGCTTGTACAACAGTGTACATTTTCTGCCCCCTCAAAATAACTAAACACACAGCCATTAATAGAGAAAGCTTGAAATGAGGATGGCGGCACTCCAGGCGTAGATGCAGTTAAAATGTATTGTTCCAAGAAGATCATAATCCATATACAAAACAGAGCTGGAATACAGGCAAAGGTAACGCGTTTCACACGTCTGCCGTGCTTCGTCAAAACCATGGTGGTTTTGAGGAAGCACGCCGGACGTGTGAAACGCGTTACCTTTGCCTGTATTCCAGCTCTGTTTTGTATATGGATTATGATCTTCTTGGAACAATACATTTTAACTGCATCTACGCCTGGAGTGCCGCCATCCTCATTTCAAGCTTTCTCTATGTATCTGCAGCAGCAGCAGAGCGTGCACCCAGGAGATGGCGATTAGACCACTACAGGTGCTGGATTCACCTTGAGCAGCTGAATAGTAGAACACAGCCAATAATGTCTTAACCACTGGCAACAAGTGAGAGTACACCCCTATGTGAAAATGTCCAAATTGGGCTAAATTAGCCATTATCCCAGGTGTCATGTGACTCATTAGTGTTACAAGGTCTCAGGTGTGAATGGGGAGCAGGTGGGTTAAATTTGATGTTATCCCTCTCACTCTCTCATACTGGTCACTGGAAGTTTAACATGGCACCTCATGGCAAAGAACTCTCTGAGGATCTGAAAAAAAAAAAGAATTGTTGCTCTACATAAAGATGGCCTAGGCTATAAGAATATTTCCAAAACCCTGAAACTGAGCAGCAGCACAGTGGTCAAGACCATACATCGGTTTAACAGGACAGGTTCCACTCCGAACAGGCCTCGCCATTGTTGACCAAAGAAGTTGAGTGCACATGCTCAGCATCATATACAGAGGTTGTCTTTGGGAAATAGATGTATGAGTGCTGCCAGCATTGCTGCAGAGGGGTGGGGGGTAAGCCTGTCAGTTCTCAGACCAAACGCCGCACACTGCATCAAATTGGTCTGCATGGCTGTCGTCCCAGAAGGAAGCCTGTTCTAAAGATGATGCACAAGAAAGCCCACAAACACTTTGTTGAAGACAAGCAGACTGAGAACAACGTAACCTTTCCATACCCCCAAGAACCCAAGACATAGACCGAGAACACCATCCTCAAGACAAAGAGAGAGATACGAATATCGGAGCCCCAGAATAGGACAACAAGAACAACAACAACATTGGGCAACCCCAAGAACACCAGGAATCCCAAGACATCCAAACAGGTACTCCCCCTGAGAGACAGGTTTCAGAATACCCAATATGGGGATTTTCACAGGGACTACAGAAACATACCCCCAAGATCATGGGGAAACAGACAATTCGGACCGCCCAGATGGGACCCACTGACCTTCAGAGGCCCCCCAAGAAAAAATTGGAGAAATGCACGACCAAGACCCGCATACCGAGAACAGAGAGAGGTATACTGGGATACACCCAGGCACTACCGAGAAGAAAGGAGAGGACCCCGAGACACCTGGAATGGGACAGAAGAAGAGGACACGAGGAAAACGAGGAGGTACAAAGAGGAGGAAAAAGGAGACAAGAGAATTAGGAAAAGGAATTTTCAACCTCAGCAGCTGCAATTTTAATGAAGAGGAACTCAGAATTTTTGATCTAGGTCTTAAATATGCTCCCAGAAAAAGTTTTGACAAATTCTCTACCTTTATAGACCTACATAAATTTATTAGAAAATTGAATGTTAAGAAGTTTTTTGCAAACAAACCTGAAACAGCAAGAACATCAGAAATAGGTGAATATAAACAAACTATGTTGAGAAACAAATCCACTTTTAATCCACGGAATATGAACAATGCAAGTCTAGATGTATTTCAAAAGTTAGTAGAAGAGGACATCAAGAAATTAGAAGGGGTTAAACTCAGAGATGGCAACATTTGGAACAATATCAAAAATATCGAAAAGAAGAAAAATGTGGTGATAAGACCTGCAGATAAAGGAGGAGGCCTAGTGATTTTAAATAAAAAAGATTATGAAGAGGAAATGCAACACCTACTAGAAGAAAAGGACACATACAAAATCCTGAAAAGAAACCCTAAAGAGGCATTCAAGAAGAAACTACAAAAATATGTAAATAAAGGAAAGAAGGAGGGAATTATCAACAGCAAGGAGGCGAAATACCTTACTTTAAAAGCTCCAAGAACACCCATAATCTATTACCTCCCAAAGGTACACAAAAACCCAGAGAAACCGCCCGGAAGACCCATTGTGAGTGGAATCGACTCAGTTTATGCAAGACTGGGACAGTATTTAGATCAATTTCTGCAACCCCTGGCACAAAAAGGAGAATCCTATCTCAAAGACAGTAAGCACTTATTGACGGAATTAAGACAGAGGAAGGAGGAGAAAGGGGAGATACTGGTAACAATAGACGTTAACTCCCTATATACCAGCATTATACAGAAAGACGCATTGGAAAGCACAAAATGGGCGCTACACAAACTTTCGGACTACAAACAAAAGCAAATCAATTATATCTTGGAAGGCCTGGAGATAGCTATGAAAGATAGCTATTTCTGGTATAAAGGAAGATTTTATTTGCAAACAAAGGGTGTAGCAATGGGGGCGAAATTTGCCCCCAGTGTAGCGAACATATTGCTCAACAAATGGGAGGAAGAAAGTATCTTCGGAAGGAAACGACCAGAGGTGGCGTTTTACCATCGATACATAGACGATATTATCCTAATCTGGAAAGGAACAGAAGAAACATTGGAAGAGTTTCTTAAAAATCTGAATAAGAATAACTACGGATTAACCTTTACAGGGAATTGGAGTAAGAAGGAAGTGAGTTACCTGGACCTGACCATCTTCAAACGAAATGACATCTTACATACTAGATCTTTTTTCAAGAAAACGGACAGAAATGGGTATATTCCCAAAACAAGTTGCCACCATCCCAGGTGGATTGACAATATACCCAAAGGTCAATTCATAAGAATAAGGAGGAATTGCAGTAAAACAGAAGACTATGTAACAGAAACTAACACACTCATAAACAGGTTCGTGGAAAAAGGTTATGACCAAAAACTACTGGAAAAAAACAGAGAAGAAGTAAAACAGATGAATAGAGAAGAAATGCTGAAAAAAGAAAGATAAGAATAATAAAAAAACAGATATTGCTTTTTTAACAGATTTCAATGTAGGAATTGCCTTCCTTGTCGTATCAGCAAAACAGGAGCAAATAAGACCACCTCTTTTCACTCACATTCCACAGGACAGAAATTCAACATTAAAGACCTCATTACGTGCAAAAGCACACATGTTACATATCTCCTCGAATGTCCATGTAAAATTCAATACATAGGCCGAACCACAAGACCCTTATACAAAAGAATAGGGGAACATATAAGAAACATCAAAAAGGGCTTCCCCAAGCATAGTGTTTCGAAACATTTTAAGGAATATCACCACAAAGATCCTTCGGTACTATCATTTTGTGGCATAGAAAAAAATACTAGCCACTGGAGAGGAGAGGATTTAACAAAAAAGGTATCCCAAAACGAAACCAAATGGATATTCTTAATGAATACTCTGCAACCTGACGGAATGAATGCAGAAATTGACCTCAACTGTTTTATCACCGACTTTTAATCACTTTTTAATTACCTTTTATCTACACTGCATTTTTTATATATAAAATATATATTTTTTATATATATAAAATATATATTTTTTGAAATTTTTTTTGGAACTTTTTACATACATATTCAGATTCACCTTTTATACCCTTTTATATTTTTATACACAAATAATAAATATTCCTTCACGTAAGTCTCCCAAAAAGAACCTCTTCTCTACATATTCATAAAAACCTCCTTCAAAAAAACCTCCTTTATAAAAACGTTATGTATTAAAACCTCCTCCATAAAAACCTCTTTTATTAATGATTCTTTTATACACATTATGAAAGTCTCCCAATACCTCATATCCTTATCTTATATTATATTTTGGAATGTACATTTTAATTCATTTATATCTCAGAATTTTTATATTATATTGCAGAATTTATACTTTCGATTTATTATTTATTAATTTATTAATTTTATTTTTATTTTTTCTTATTTTTTCTCTTTTTACAACGCATTTATAAATTTATTTCACGTGTTTATATTCTATATGTCTTAGATTACATGTTATATTATATTTTACTTTATTATTAACTATATATACATTGTTTTTAATATTGGGGAACTAGCGTTGTAAATTTTCACACTAAAGAAATAGCAGAGCAGCACATAGCGCATATATATTTGCTGACAAAGAACTACGACATGTTCACTGCGGGCCGCCAGGGTTCCTAAAGTACCTTATCCGAATTTGGAATGTGTCCCACCAAAAATATGGCTGCGGCCAGACCTTTTGAACGGTCTCCGGCTCCCCTGGATTAGTATATTTCTTTCCCACCAAAAAAATGGCCGAGGTCTACCAGTGGAGGGACATTCTCTCCAGTAAAATAGGTATTCCTTCCAGAAAAATGGCCGCCACCTACGGGAGCGACACAATATTACACATCTTTGGATCCCTTCCAACAAAATGGCCGCTGTCCACGGGGGCAACAAAAAATTACTTCAATTGAACACAGTATTTAAGACCGGAAGTGGAGGATGACAGCACCGCTCCAGTTGACGTCCTATGATGAAACGCGTAGGGTGGGGCTACCACGTCATCACGTCACTTCCCGTACGAATGAACGAACAGCGGAACGCAGGGAACACGGCGTTCCTGGCTGCATCTTACACACAACGCTGAACTACTTGAGCTTTACATGTGAGTTTTTACGGCTTTTTGATTAAACCTATACTTAAACATACTACGCAAGATTGGGTCTATTTCTTGATTTTCCCATATATACCTGGAATCGGAGTGGAGGTGGAGAACATCAGAGGTTTTCACTGCTGCAGAGCGCTTACCCCTTAAGTGGGGAGGGCTGTCCGGTGAGTGTAAGCACTATAAGATATGCACGGAGTGTGACACCGGAGGCACTGCGGCACTGTAGTAGTGTTAACCCTTTTCAGCATCACAGAAAGATTCATAGAGTTGTATGGTCACAGTCCACACGCGAGAGCTTGAAGACGGCCCCTCAAGCTGATTGCTTTATAAAGATTGAGCATTTTATAAGAACTGAGCACCTTTGGAGCACTAGTTGTAATAAGCACTTGGCACTTTTTCCACTTGATCGATAGACATTTTGTGGACAGTTAAACAGACATTTTTTCTGCTGCATATATTATTTTGATATACTTGTATATTAGAGCTATCACAGCAATTAGAAAACATATATGAATGAGCCTGGCACGGAGTCATAAGATATAGATGTCCACTGATTTTATGTATTTTATTTATTCATTCACCTGTGTATTTATTTATTATTTAATTTGATATTTACTATCTGTCGCATTTTACACACTATTTCACGCATTTGACACCACATTTTATACACATATGTATCCACAGAATTAAGCACAGGAACACCCTTTCTGGTTTCAAAATATTTTACGTCTTATATAATAATTCTTTTTGGGTTTTATAATTTTGATTCTACCAACACATTTACGTCAACACCAGATATACTGCTTTCACTCGTGCAGGATTTGTGATTGACCTCTCTCTGAATCAGGGGTCAACCCATACGGACATAGAACAACAATCCAGATAAGAGCAGCGCCACTCCCACCTAATCCAATCAGACTGAGAACATGGATTACTAGAACCAAATCCTGTGGTCTGATGAGACCAAGATAAATTTATTTGGTTTAGATAGTGTCAAGGGTGTCAGCAACCAGGTGAGGAGTACAAAGACAAGTGTGTCTTGCCTACAGTCAAGCATGGTGGTGGGAGAGTCATGGTCTGGGGCTACATGAGTGCTGCCAGCACTGAGGAGCTACAGTTCATTGAGGGAACCATAAATGGCAACATGTGCTGTGACATACTGAAGCAGAGCATGATCCCCTCCTTTCAGACACTGGGCTGCAGGGCAATATTCCAACATGATAACAACGCCAAACACACCTCCAAGATGACCACTGCCTTGCTAAAGAAGCTGAGGGAAAAGGTGATGGAATGGCCAAGCATGTCTCCAGACCTAAAACCTATTGAGCATCTGCGGGGCATACTCAAACAGTAGGTGGAGGAGCGCAAGGTCTCTAACATCCACCAGCTCCGTAATGTCCTCATGGAGGAGTGGAAGAGGTCTCCAGTGGCAACCTGTGACACTCTGGTGAACTCCGTGCCGAAGAGGGTTTAGGCAGTGCTGGAAAATACTGGTGGCCACACAAAATATTGACTCTTTGGGCCCAGTTTTCACTTAGGGGTGTACTCACTTTTTTGCCAGCGGTTTAGACATTAATGGCTGTGTGTTGAGTTATTTTGAGGGGACAGCAAATTTAAACTGTTATACAAGCTGTACACTCACTACTTTACATTGTAGCAAAATGTCATTTCTTCAGTGTTGTCACATGAAAAGATAGACTAAAATATTTACAAAAATGTGAGGGGTGTACCCCTTTTGTGGGATACTGTATGCTTTCTTCTATTTAAATGTCTCTTTTATTCTTTTATTGACACGTTAGTGCTGTGGTAAAACAATTACTGGTGCACACTTCTTTAGACCAGTGGTGTCCTTTAATTTAGCATGTGCTAATCTCTAATCTACTCATTGATGTGAAAGGACATAAAACACAGGAATACAGTATGAGTTTGTGGAATGAAATAAAGAACAATGTTACATCAATCATTTTATATTTTATATTAAAGTAGAAGTAATGCCATGCCACAAAACCTCTTTATCGTCCTGTTAACCGTTTTTTGCTAGTCTATACTGACATTTGTGCATGTGAAGTGCAATGTAAATTCCCAGCATCTGTCAAATGCCTGGAGTAAGACTGGAAAAATGTAAATCCCATGTGCATATGTTATTAGTGGTGGAGTAATGACTAAATATAGAAGACAATGGAGTTTATTCATTAAAACTGGGGAGTGCAAAAAATCTGGTGCAGCTGTATATGGTAGCCAATCAGCTTATAATTCAGATTGCTCAATTAAGTTTTGACAAAAAAAATGGAAGCTGAATGGTTTCTGTGCAGAGCTGCATCAGATTTTGAACTCTTCAGTTTAAGTGAATCACCCCCCCAATGGACCCAGAGGAAGACAGGTAGAAAATTACAGCGACAGACCAACAAAGGGGAGCATGTTCATTGCTTC
The DNA here is from genome assembly GCA_018402905.1 of Glandirana rugosa. NCBI lineage: Eukaryota > Metazoa > Chordata > Amphibia > Anura > Ranidae > Glandirana > Glandirana rugosa. Next base: position 904,651 of record BLSH010483271.1, on the reverse strand, counting down.
GCTATGCTATATACTATATGCTATAAGTTACGCACCAACGACAGGAGCAGATTCTTTGGAACCAAACCCATTATCCAGGAGTGTGTTAACAATCCAGTTTAAGGCTTTAGCAGATCTTAATGCCTGAAAAGAGTCAAACAACCAAACAAATAACCTAAGTAAACAGGTATAATTACATGCAGCACCATGTTGACAGTATAAGCAAAAATGTAACTTGACATGTTGTAATAAAATGAAGGCAACAAGCATTTGGGCTTCTGAAGGGCACAACCAACAGTATTTACTCTACACTGAGTCTGTCTTTCATAACTCATTCATAAAATGCAGTGTGCAATGTAGAGTGTATGGTGTAATTCAGTGCATTCTCTGCATAATACTGCAGAGAAAACTTTCTGATTGGAGGAGAATTCTGTTATATCTTTTAAACAGATTACCAGATGGCTGTAATTGGGCTCCTTTCTTCTGAACTTTGTTCCACCAGATTCATATGCTTAGGAGGCCACACTTGTAAAGCACACTGACATGCTTTATAAACCTGCTAGAAGATTTTTTTTCTTTACAAGCCACTGATATACCTTCAGAACATCATACTGCTGCTTTCTAATTTGGCCCCTCAGTATTGGTATTCATTATTTAGTTAGTGCAAATAGCAAGGGCCTTGACCCGGTGCACCATAAAGCCAATACGGCTATTCTGGCAATATTTCAAGTTATGGATGGATAAGGCCACACGGGCAGAAAAAAATGCCACTTTTAGAATCATTTTTTTAATTCCACTAAATACAGCTCTATATAAGCCAATGAGTCCTACTACATTGAGGCATTTAGATTTGTATTTTAGATCGGCGTATAGGGTTATAAAAAAAAATTGCTTTCAACAAGAAGCGTACTGGCTTTCAAAATTGCTTTCAACAAGAAGCGTACTCACATAATTTATGTATATAAGCACATAAACATGCATGTAGGCATTCATAAATTCGTTTCTAGTAGCTAGAGCAAAGAAATATTGTAGCCACTAGAATGAAAATATGTGAATATGCTTGTAAATTCCATATGCGCAAATATGTGCCAGATTGAGCTTTCTTTATTCTCAATTTTTCTGCCAGTAACATCCAATGTAAATGGGATTATTTTTGTTTGTTCTGTGCAAAAACCTTCCATTTGCACCTTACATTAAAAGCTAGTTATAGCCCTTCTACCTGAATGGTACTTCTGGGTAGGAAGAAGCATATGACCTTCTTCCCTTCCACCAATGATAAAATGAAGCACGGTGTGAGCACTGGGGGAAAGGCCATTTGTTCCATGTGGTCCTGAGAGAAAGGTGGGATAATTCAGAAAAGATTTTAGTGGAAGTTGTATGAAGCACAATTGAACAACAGAATCTGTCACTTTAAATTTGCTTTAACCTTTGCTTTAAATAGATAAAGCGGCAAATTCCCTTCAAAATCCATGTCTATTGTTTGTATTATTTATTCTGCAAGTTGTTGGATGCATTTGATTAAAATTTTCTATGGGTGGCTCTCCCTATTTCCTCTATGATTGCTTAGTTTAATCATGTGACTAGAGATGTCATATTATATAAGCAGAAGAGTTGAACATTCAAGCACAATTGTATTTAGTGCATGTATTTTAATTGTGCTTCTACTTCCCCTGAAGTAGTGCCACCAACTGCATGAAGCTGGCTGAGCATAAGTCAGCCACTTGTGTTTATGTGAGCCATTGCACAATAAAGCTCTAATTTTTAAATGGATTGGTGTCTCCATAGCTCTTAGTACAGCAGTTTCTTTATTGTGAGTTTTAAAGTACCAGCCATTCTTCACTCCCACAGCTATAAACAAGAAACATTGAAAAGTATATTCTGGGTCACAATAGTTCATGAACTTCTCCTGAGTGCTTTAAGTGGTGATGCAACATTCTTCACTAACTACAAGACCACAGAAACAAGGGAGTAGGCTTAACAGAAAGGAGGTGAAGCTTAGAAGATGTATAGTAGTACTCACTTGAACTAGGTTGATTTACAAAAGTTATAAAGAATACTTCCATTGGAAAGTGAATATTCACTTAGGTATTAGTAAGTAAGAAGAAACTGTGTTCAGTTGTTTACATCCTACAGGTGTGCCTTTAACGTTCAGTTTTAAGGCATCCCCAAGCATGTTTTTAAAAGAAGCCATGTATTTTTAATCTTTCACTTAAACGGACTGTAAACCCTCAAGGTTTTTCACCTTAATGCATTCTATGCATTAAGGTGAAAAACCTCCTGTACTGCAGTAGCCCCCCAGAGCCTCCCTTTTACTTACCTGAGCCTGATCGTTCCAGCAACAGGGATGAGCACACCCACTCCAGCCGGTGTTTTGGGTCCTCATTGGATAGATTGCTATCAATCAAATCCAATGACGCAGGAGCCAGGGGGCGGAGCCGAGTCCTGCTGTCTGTGTCAATGGATGCAGCAGCAGCAGCAGGACATGGGATTGCGCCCGCATGCGTGCCCTGAGGGAGAGCAGTTCTCTCCAATGCAGCACTCGAGAAGAGGAAGAGGAAGAGCTAGGAACGTGGCTGAGGGACTCCAGAAGAAGAGGATCAAGGCCACTAACAGCTAAAAAATTGTTTTAAAAAAGCATAAAAAAATGGAGCCATTACATATTCTTTAAGCCTTATTAAAAGAGCTGCTTCCTATAAAATGGTATTTTTTGTTTGCATTGGAACATATCTGTCCGGACAGTATACAACACCTCATGCATTCTGTTTTGCAATCCTTTGCCTATTATCTTTGAATATGGCTTTGGTTACAAAAAGAACAAAGCTGGCTAGTAAATGTCATTTAGTAGTAACAGAGAATGCATTAAGTTTAAAAAAGTTTTGACTTTGCAACCACTTTAAGCCTTATTAAAAAAGCTTCTCAGTGCTGAATGGTATTTTTAAAAAATTGGTGCATGTTCCACCTGGCAATGCCCACCTACGTATGCTCTTTGTTTGACAATCCTTTGCCCATTAACTTTGAAAATGGACAGAATTGATTTTCAAGATTTGTTTACCATTTACTTCAATGGGGTTCACAATACAGTTCACAGTTTGCACATTTTAGAATGTGTTTGCTGAACAAACCCAGGAATTCAACCCAAGCCATTTCTAGTGAAAACATAAAGTCCATTTAACTAGCCGATATGTCCTTACCAGTAACTATTTATTAAACTTCACTTTATGGGTTTGTGCAGGTACTGTATTAAAATGTTGTGAGACACTATCAAACTATATTACCTGTTCCTCCAAGAAAACTAATCTGTTTTCCATGGATCCATTCCTTTTCACTTGATCTAATTCCAGCATGTCCACAACTGTATTTACTCTTAAAATGAAAAAAAAAAAAAAAAATCACGTGAAATAAAATAGTGAATTACTACGTAACCATAGTCCAAAATCTGCAAATTTGCTTTACATAAAGTAATGTAACAGCTTTTACTACCTTTAGGGCTTGTGTCAACAGGCTTTTTGTTTACTTCAAATGGGCTTTGCATTCCTATACAAATCAAATGCACCTGTTGATCAATTTTGCATGATCTCTGAAGAGTCTCAAACTGATGTCATCGAAAGCCCGAAGCCCTTATAAACAAGCTTCACTACCTCCTTTAACACAAATTTCCTTTTTCCAAAAAGTTAGTTGAGCCAGAACTGCAGACTTCGCTCTGCAGTAAGCAAGTGCATAAACATTTCTGATGTCAACCCTAAGGCCCCTTTCACACACACGGACCGTTTGTCCGTTTTTCATCCATCCGTTGATGGATGAAAAACGGACATCAATGCATCTCTATGGAAAAACTGATGACAACTGATGATCATGTATTTGCATCCGTTTTCATCCGCTTCCGTCAACATCCGTTTTTTTGAACGGATGAAAGTCCTATTTTTCATCCGTCTAAAAAACGGATCGGACGAAAAACGGATGTAAACTGACGAACGGTCAGTTTTTCATCCGTTTTTGCATTGGTAGTGGATGTAAAAAAAAACTGATGAAAAACTGATGACCACAGATGAAAAAAAACTGATGAAAAATGGATGAAAAACGGATGAAAAACGGATGAACTGATGAACTGATAAACTGATGAACTGATGAATGGTCCGTGTGTGTGAAAGGACCCTAAGGGTCCTTTCACACAGAGCGGACGGGCTCCGCTGCTCAGTGACTCCGCTCTCCTCTATGGGGGATCGGATGAGCATGGACCGTCTGTCCGTGTTCATCCGATCCGATTCGCCAGACGGATGGAAAATAAGGTTTCCATCCATCTGTATTTGGCGGATTGGATGTCAGTGGACACGTCACCGCTGACATACCTCGCTCCATAGAGGAAAATGGAGTGTCCGTTCAGGTCTGCCTGAAAAACTGACAGGCGGACCTGAACGATCCGCAGATGTGAAAGGACCCTAAAAGATACCTGCTACCTCACACCCCTTCAAAAGGGCAGAAAAGTGTTAAAATCGTTATTCCTCTGTCAGGAGCACAGAGAAGAGGGCGGAGGGGCTGCAGTAACAGTGTGTGAGAGCTAATTGGAGGAAAGGAACACATCCCTCTCCACACAGCTGTCGAACTGTGCTCTGAATAGACAAGCTCTGTTCTGAGCTCTCCCTCCTGACACAAATGTATCTCATGTATAGGGAAAACTTCTCAGAAGTGACTCATGCTGATAACAGAGGAACAAAGCACCAGAGGGAAACAATACTTATAGCTTTGGAGAGAGATAAATAAACACTACAGATATACTGTATATGCTTTGCTCAGATTCCATGACTGTGGTTTACAACCACTTTAAGTGACTTGTGTGGTAACAAACGACAATGGAATATCCAGGCATAATGAAGACCCTAATGTTTTAATATGGGAAGAGAAGTGCTTTGTATTTGTGACTGTACCCCTTAGAAAAAGCTAGAAGAAGATAGGTAGTTTTTTGATTGGAAAAGGGGTATCCCATTTATAGGATGCACGCTACATAATGCACAGAGAATTATTGACACATTGGGTTTAGTGATGGAATCCTAAGGTAAGCAATTTTGTCACTACTGTGCTTTCTCAGGAAGAACTGTTTTAATCTGGGACTTTTTACTTCACATTCCTCTGCAAGGGATTGTAATGATGTGATCTACACCTGAACTATTCTCTGACTAATGTCTAGTGTGGTTCGACAGCACAGAAGCACTCATTTTCATTTATCATGCTTGTTGAATGCATTGTTTACATTTAAATGGTCCTTACTGTGGTTTAATTTTAAACGTTGCAATGTATGACAACAATGAAATATATAATTTTATGACTCGCAGCGCAGATGCAGGTTATAAACACAATTGAACAGTCATTATTGGCATAATATATAATTTGAAATAACTCAAGTCCAACTTTTCCACCAATGGATTGTACCTCTTGCTACCTTTATATGTAGAGTTCAGCTCACTAGTGCTACTGCCTGTACCCACAGATTCTGATTGCATTCTCTCTTCTTTATTCCTGACAGCACTGAAAATGTGACATTATGGCCACCCAAGCTGAGGCTGGGGACAGAAAGTCTCAAGAAACAAGCTTGCAAGCTCTGTGTTAGTACACCTAGAAGCAGAACAATTGTAGTGTAGAACAAGTCTTCTCACTAGCCTATTAGAAGCTTGGTACTAAGTTTACAAACCCAGAACAGGTGAATTTTGAGTCAAATGTATTACCAACTATACAACTAGGATCAGTGTGGCACTGCCATCATTTTGTGCACTGTCAGCAGCATGATGGGTGTGCCACAGTTTGCCCTGTTCTACAAAGCCTATTATGCTTTTGCAGTCTTCTTAGAAAGCCTACAGTGCAGCCCTTACTTCTTAGATGTATCTCTAATCTTCTGCTCTGTGCTTTGCTTCATTTGCTTTTGAAGATGTTGTAAGTAGTTTTCTTTCAGATACGTTTCCCAGGAAAGGAGAGCAGTTTCTTCATTCTTTTCTAGTTTTTCTTCTATCAGAAATGACAGTAAACAGCAAAGATTAGATACATTGTGTATGGAAACTACAAAAATATTGATGATAAGGGCGGTTATGTATCTTTGCTCTTCGACCTATACATTATTATCCAGACTAATCATCAGGTAATGTTATGCTCCCAAGAGGAAGAAATACAAGGAGAAGGGATGAACCAAAAGTACCAGGGACAAGGTACAGCTAAAAACAATCAAGGGTCAGGCAAAGGACAGTATTAATGACAAAAAGTCCAGGATGATAAAAGGCTTTAGTGAAGAGGCACATGAAATATTGACCACATAAGATTTCTGTTTGGAGACAAGATCATTGACTGATGTAAATTCATGAACCTGTTCAGTAGGCTCTATTTATGATAATGGAATTCATGTAAACTACCTTAATTACTTACTTGTCCAGCAGCACTCCCTGCTGTCATCTTCCAGCTGGCATCTCTCCTCCTAGTGCCCAGCTTGCTGGGCAATGGGACATGGGGCATGCTTCCCAGCTGGCTTGCATGTCTGTTGCTGTTCAATGATCTGTGGAGCACACATCTTGGCTCCTTCAACCGCCAAGCTCACCACCTGTACGTCCCCCAGCTCCTGTCAGTTGCTGGGCAATGGGATATGTAACTCCCCACTGGCTCAAGATTTGGCTCCAGGCACAGGAGGCACCTTATTTAAACCATGCATGCCCATGCTCACCCTAAGAGTTGTGTTCCTGCTACTCAAGTGCACCTGATCTGTTTTTTTATCTCTGTCACTGTCCTTTGCTCATTCCCCTTCCTGCCATCTTGCCCTCCTCCGACAGTGGCAGAACTCCAAGGCCTGGTCACAATTATGAATGGACACAGGAGCGATTGGTACCAATCACTCACTGTGTCCATTCAGAAAAGGAAGGGGCCAGTAAATGGCTGACTGAAGCATCTCCTGGGGGGACCAGGGAAGCACACATGGCCAGGAGGCAGCAGGATAAGAAGGAAAGTGGGGGCAGCATATAGAGGAACCAATGCCCTCTATATTTCTCCTGCAGTCTCCAAATACCTGCAGATGGAGAGTATGAGAAACAGGCTTTCAGCAGCTGCAGGAAGAAGATGGAGGGCATCAATTTCTCTATATGCTGCCCCCCGCTGCCCAGGAGCTGCATGGGCCCCCTAGAGCATGTGACTGGGTCGCAGTTGCAACCCCTAAGACCCCTGTAGTTCTGCCCCTGGTGGCTGCTATAGGGAAGTTACATTAGCCCACCAATTACTCACACTGGATGTCTGAATCTTGACATTACAATGCAGAGATAAAATAAAGGCAGAGGAGTCCTCTAAGACATGTGGAGTATATGCAGAACATGAAATAATAACAAACAAATATATTCTACTGACAAATATTTCCACCAAAGTAGAGCATATGTCATAGTTGAACATCTGACATTCAAAGGTGAAAACCTAAAGCTAAACTCCAGGCACATACAGTTTAATGCAGGTAGGTAACGATTAGAAATTTTAAATAAATATAAATGCTACTAATATACAACTTCAGAATGTGGTTTGATACCAGCCTGCCATAATCACCTGTACAGTAGAGCTGGGAGAGAGAGGCAACATTATGAGTCAATCAGGCTTTGCTGCATGCACATGTGCTGATAAGGAACATGGTAACACTGGGTAAGAGGAAAGTGATTACTTCATCAATCTATTGATGTTCCTCCACTGTCCAATCACAGGCTGTGGAGAATGGGAAGTCTAACTCAGGGCTGTGTACATCTCAGTTTTGGTTGGACAAAATACAGCTACTTTGACAAGTAAAACAGCTCTATATGTACAACTTTATATTTGGCTGTTTGCCTGGAATTCAGCTTAAAGACTACGCTAAGGAAGGACAGACTAATGAGAATGAGCTCTTACTAAGTTGCTTTTGTCTTCCTGCAGGTTCATGAAGAATGACGTTTTTGATAAACTGATGCAGATGATTAAGGAGAATAAAGGGTGGAGGGGCAGGTGGACGACCATGATACTCCTCAATTAAATCATGTCGCTGGAATTTCCAGATCTGATCCGTATGTTCCTGGACCTGTTGAAAAGTGTAGCTAAAAAATACAGCTAGATTAATTAACAGGATAAAAAAAATGATTGAATAACCAAATATTGAGTATAAAATTATCTAACAAATTATCATGCTGTATTTAATGTGTATCTATATTCATATAAAACTATAGAAAAATAACACTACAATGTAGAAAACAGTGAATGATGGAGATGAGCAAACCTTAAAATCTGCTTCACTGACATTAGCTCCTGCAAGCTGATTTACAGAGTCTATATTTCACAAAGATTTCCAAAGTTCTTTTATTTTTTTCAGATTTTTTTTGTGTGAACTATAACTCAGAACATTTCTCCTTGAAAAGCAAAGAACTTTTTGCTAAACAACTTTTTTTGTCAGTGTACGCATATCTCAGAGAAGGAGAGGTGGAATAAAGGTGAGTCAATCCTCCGACTTATTCAGCAATGTATGTAATTTCAAATTCAGCTAATCACAGTCTTTTTAAGCAAAGCAATTAAGATCAGACTTATCCCCAAATATGTGGCTGGAAAAGTTGTAAGGAAGGAATGCCGATGTCCAAAAATGCTAATTTGAAGGTAGGTTAAAAGGTGTTTATTAAAAGTAATGATAAGTACATAAATACATATATCGTAAATGCAGGGCATGTAGAGAAGTGAGGACCCCCATGAGAGGTTTGAAGTCCTTCGTGTCCGAAGTGAATGGAGTAGAGTTTAAGATTAAAGACTTCATCACATGCAATACGACGCATGTGGTGTATGCCCTTACGTGTCTCCCTGTCGTCTCCTATACATAGGTAGAACCAAGCGCCCACTTAGGGTAAGGATAGCAGAACACATTACAAATATTAAATTGGGTTTTAGGGACCACAATGTATCCTTACATTTTTTACAGGCGCATAACCGTGATCCCTCAGGACTCAAATTTTGGGGAGTTGAACATGTGGTCTCACCTTGGAGGGGTTCCAATCGTGTACGGGACCTCTCTAAGCGTGAGACCCGCTGGATATATATGACCGATTCACTCACGCCTAAAGGCTTGAATGTCGAATTAGACATCAATTGTTTTATTAATGACTATTAAAATTCGAATAGGCAATTATATAGATCTTAGGAATGCCTAGAATGCCATTGCCATATGTAATCTCCTGTTAATATTATTAATGTTTTTAGGTTATTGCTATTTGGATTTTAATTTAATTTTAATTTTAATTTTAGTTTATTTTATGTGGGTTTCAAAACAACTTTTGACTTCAGACATGCATTTGGTTAGTCTTATTGCAAGATGTACTTAGGTATATCATCATAGATGGATTGTCAAATAACCATATGAACCGTCTTTGGTAATGTATGTACCTTGTATGTGATGTGCATTTATGTGATATATGAGAGAAACCGTCTATGAGGTTGTCATCTGACTCTAGGCAGCGGGTTTGAATTGATCTTATTGATCGCCGTATGCGGCTTACACATTTTTGTACAATTTACTTTTAGATAAGTAAGCCAAAAGATAGCTATTGTTAGCCTTATGCCTAAAATAGATATCTAACTATGGGCTTCATAGACCCTAAAGCTAATTTGAAGTAATATGTTTAATAGTTGTTATGTTAATTATAGTATCATCTTGACACTGAAAGAACGCTTTCAGACATGAGCCGCTCTGTATGGGGTAAGCGTTGCCTGGAGACGGGTAGACGCTGAGATCAGGGGCGGTTTCAAAATTTTCCTTATCCGCTATAAATAATGTTGTGTCGCGCCGCTCGGCCACGCCCTCAGACGAAGTCGGATGTGACGAAACGCGTCAGTGCCGGGCCGAGCGACGCAACAGCGGAAGTTACCTGCCGACCCTCGCACGAACACCCTCAGTAGCGGAACGGGCGGGTACCGAACTGCTAAGGAGGACAAGTAGTGAGAGGCGGCATTGGAAATGTGCGCTTGTATTCCTTCCACCATGTGAGTGTTATTTTAAGTATTTTAATCAGATATTTGCAATAAACGGTTTTACGCTATGAGGGTGTCCCCACTCCCTTCTTGTTTACATACATCCATCTGATCCAACGAGGAACGTATCAGAGGAAAGGACCACATCGTCCCAGAAGTGGATGGAGGGATCACCTCATACTTATATCTGCATAACGTTGGGATCTAAATGCGATTATCTCACCAGGTTCTGGTGAGTGCATCCCCATAAGGGGAATCCTAGTTACTCACACGAGGTGCTATTGTGTTGGTGGAGGGTTGAACATCCACAAGCGAACTGAACTGTATTAGAAGAAGTACACTTTTCTTTGAGTGCCTATTATTGTCATTTGGAAGCGCTGCTGTAGGAGTACTCTTCTGTGCTCCTTTTGGTTTATTTAGTATTCGGAACGTCTTGTCACTGACTTTTCCAGTAGCTGCTCATTTTTGTGCTTTTAAAGGAGACAGTGTTTGTTTGGCGCTGAGCAGAGACTTCTTTCTTTGGGACATTGGTGCACATAATTTACTCTGTAATTTGATAAGTACATAAAGCCAATGCTTTTCAGGGGAAAAGACTCCCCCTTCTTCAGGGCTATTGAGTGAACATGAAAGAATGCACAGAAAACAGATATTTGAAAATGAGGTATAAGAGCAAAAATGCATTTTGATTTACATACTTGTTTTTGTAATATGATCTCAATTGATTTGTCATTTCTTTTTTTTCTTTTTTTTTGTTCTTTATTATTGATATTTTTGTTGTAATGGTTTTTGGGTGCTCGACTTGCCAGCTCGTGGGAGGTTCTTTTGGTTGGACGGATTGGCATTGTTTGGCATGTGTGGCCCTCCTTCTATGTCTCCCTCAGTTGCGGGGACACTTGTGGTGATTTTCCAGATCTTAGCGCCATCCTGGCTGTCCCGTTGTGGTGCAGGGTTGGTGTTCCCTGACCTGATTTTGCCAGATAAACATAAGCTTAAAGTAAGCATGTATAGTCAGCTAGCCTGTCAGGAGACTACCACTGCCCTTGGAAACTGACCTGGGAGACCTGTGCGCGGGTGCACGTAGCGTTTGTGTGCGTTCGCGTGTGCGCTGACACGGACTCTGAAACAGCCATTTAAGCTGTCAGCACCCTGTCATCGGTGCTGTCCGTTTTACATCGTTTGTGTGTTCCTGAGCAACCCGAGACCTGATTATCTGTTCCTGTGACCCGGCTTGCTTTGACCTTGTTGATCTCTGCCTGCACCGACCCCCCGGCTTACCCACGACAACTCTGCCTGATCCTAGTGTACCTTGCTGCCTGCCTGTTGATGACCCTGCACCCGACCATCCGCCTGCCTGCTCCTTCTGTATTGCACTTCCCACCTGTTATCGACCCAGCCTGTACCACTACGCTTCAGTGCACAAGAACTTCAATGGACCTTCTACTACCACCAGTGACACAGTCCGACCCTCGTGCCATCTTGCACTCCCGAGCCACCTGTCTGCTCTACCAGGGGCTCCCGAATCAGGATAGTAAGAGAGGTTGCCTGCTGCATAAGTCAGACCACCAGGTACGTGACAGTAACGCACAGCCATGTCCGAGTCTGCGCAGGGGCCCTTTCCTACGAATGAAATATATATACACTTGGCTGGCCTTACTCGGGCAGTGAAGGATCTTCAGGATGATTTCCTCCGGCTGGAAGGCCAAGTCCTGGAGCTCTCCGCACCACCCGTATCTGGGTCTGATCCGCCTTTTTGTCATACCATCACCACTCTGCCTACGGAACCTGAGGTACCTCTACCTGAACGGTTCATGGGGGACCGTAAGAAATTCCGGGCTTTCCGCAATTCATGCAAATTATACTTCGCTCTCCAAGCCCGTACCTTCTCCCAAGAAGCCACCAAAGTGGGACTGGTCATCTCCCTCCTCCAGGATGAGCCCGAGGCCTGGCCTAACCGGCTACTTGAGCAGAAGACCCCAGAGACCACCAACCTTGCATGCTTCTTCCTGGCAATGGCTCGGTTATATGAGGACCCGCACCAAGCTGCCACAGCAGAAGCTGCGCTCCATGCGCTCCAGCAGGGCCGCCGCACGGCGGAGGACTATGTGGCTGAATTTCGGTGCTGGAGCGCCGACAATGCATGGAATACTATAGCCCTCTGAGGGCTGAGGAGAGACAGAGGTGCGTGACCCACAATCTGTGCCTATATTGTGGAGTTCCTGGACATAGAGTGCAATCCTGCCCAGCCAAGCAGCATAAGGGCTCCTTCCCCATCAAGAGGAGACTCCCCCACCTGATCCGATTCTTCCCTCTCGGAATTTTCTACTAACCCAAGAGGATGTCCTCTCCCAAATCAGACAATCTCTTGCCAGGTCCTCTATCCCACAGGACCCCAGACTAACCCAGCAAGATGGGCTGTGGTGGTATGGTGCTAAGATCTTTGTCACTGAGGAACAACGTCTGGCAGTCCTGGAGCTATGCCATGACCACAAGTTAGCAGGACATTTTGGTGGTCGTAAGACTAAGGAACTACTTGCACGTTCCTTTTTGTGGCCACTGGTTGACAAGGACTGTAGGGAATATGTTAAGGCCTGCCCCACCTGTGCTTGCAGTAAAGTCAACAGGACCAAAGCCTAGGGGCTGCTAAATCCGCTTCCTATCCCTGAACACCCGTGGTCACATGTTTCCATGGACTTTATAGTGGAATTGCCACCATCTGCAGGATTCTCTACCATCTTTGTGGTAGTAGACCGCCTCACTAAGATGCCACATTTCATCCCCATGAAGGGTACGCCTACTGCAACCCAAACTGCAGAAACCTTCATCAGAGAGATTTTTCGTCTCCACGGAATCCCAGCCAACATCCTATCTGATCGCGGAGTGCAGTTTACGTCTCGGGTCTGGAAAGCCCTCTGCTCTCTTCCGCTTACCACCCACAAACCAACGGCCAGATGGAGAGAATGAACCAGACCTTGGAGCAGTACCTCAGGTGCTATTCTTCATTCTCCCAGGACGATTGGGTCTCACTGCTGCCAGTAGCTGAGTTCGCCTATAATAACTTGGTTCATTCAGCCACAAATCAGTCACCGTTCTGGGCGAATCTTGGCTACCAACCCTCCTTCTTGCTTGACCCGGTACCAGAAAGTACGGTGCCTGTTGTACAAGATATTGCTGGCTTAATTGTGGAAAACAATAAGCTCCTGCAGGAGACATTATCCAGGTCGCAGGAATACAACAAGCGAGCTTTTGATAAAGGGAGACGAGGGGAGTTGGACCTGCAACCGGGCGACCAAGCTTGGCTAGCCACTAAAAACTTAAAATTGTCTTGCCCTCAAAGAAGCTTGGAACAAAATTCATCGGTCCCTTTCCAGACAAGAAGAAAATTAACAGGGTGGCGTATGAGCTGAGCCTCCCCTCTTCTCTTCGTGTACGCCTGGTGTTTCATGTCTCTCTGTTGAAACCCGTAACCAAGGACCACTTTCCAAGGAGGAGAAAGGCTCCACCTGAACCAGTTTTAGTGGATGGTGAGGAGGTGTACGAGATTGAGGCCATCCTCGACTGCAGAGTAAGAGGGGGTTCGACACAATTCCTGATTAAGTGGAAGGGGTACAGACCAGAGGAGAACTCCTGGGAACCTGAAGAACACATTCATGCCAAAGAACTTGTCAGGGCCTTTTGGAGGAATCACCCTGAGCTGGAGGCTGCCCCTTGGGGGCCATTTCAGGAGACTACCGCTGCCCTTGGAAACCAGCCTGTGTGCGTTGCTGCATGTTGGCGCACGTGTGTGTGCGCCGGCACAGTCTCCCAAATGGCCATTTAAGCTGTCAGCACTCTGTCATCGGTGCTGTCTGTTCTACAGCGTTTGTCTGTGTTCCCGAGCAACCTGAGACCTGATTATCTGTTCCTGTGACCCGGCTTGCATTGACCTTGTTGATCTGCCTGCACCGACCCCTGGTATACCCACGACAACTCTCTGCCTGATCCTAATGTACCTTGCTGCCTGTCTGTTGACGACCCTGCCTGCACCCGACCATCAGCCTGCCTGCTCCTTCTGTACCGCCCGTCTGTTATCGACCCGGCCTGTACCACTATGCTCCAGTGCACGAGTACTTCAACGGACCTTCTACTACCACCGGTGACCCAGTCCGACCCTCATGCCATCCTGCACTCCCGAGCCACCTGTCTGCTCTACCAGGTACGTGACATAGCCCTTTTTGGGCTATTGTTCAATGATTACAATAATCTTTTGAGTCTGTGTTTCCAGTGCTTTTGTTCTTTACATTTTAATAAAGCAATTTTGTATTTTTATACTTCTGTGTGTGTTTGTGCCCTTTAAAATCCCTGCCACCCACTATTTTTTTATTATATTATGCAACTAAAGTGCTATACGCCTCATTTAAAGTTCCAAAACCCGCCCTTTAATTCAGTTATGATACAGTGGGACGGTGACAGTAATCAGCCAATTTCAGGTGCTATGTACATGCAATGCTCTAATGTGAAAATTGTACCTTATGAAACATTGCCTGACTAGTGGGAAATGGTGGACAGAGGGAAGAATGGGGAACATGCAAGGCAGCATTGTTGAGCCTGCGAAAAATCACTAGGAGCTAAAAATGCTGCAGTCATTTTTGGCATGAATCACCAAAAAAATTTGTAGATACTGCAGAAACTGCTGTGTATACTTGCTTGTTTGTTTATTTTTGTTTTTTAAGTGACACTTACTTTGTATTACGCTGCCTTGAACAAGATCAAACATCTTAACCTTATGCTGTTGCCCCCTCCTGCATTGCACTCTGTCCAGGCCAGTTGTAAACCCCACTCTGCCCATGAATCTGGTTTTATCAGCTCCTAATTGAATAATTGTTAAGCCCCCACACCATCCCAGTATAAATTTAGCTCAAATCTCTGGGACAGCTGGCGAGGGCTTGGGCTGGCCACTCCTTGCGCAAAGTGGCACTCCTGCAACAAGTGGTTTGTCACTTGTACATGGGCACGTCTCTAACAAGGCCACCTTGTCATCGCCACCATCTTCTCATCATGCCTTCTCTGCTCTACTCTTTCAGGTAACTTCACAGACCCTCCCTGCAACACAAAATAATTCGCTCTAGCTGTCTGCGATTTCCCACCTGCCTCTCCATAACCTTTGGTAACTGCACAGACTCCACTATTCTCTTAAACATTGGACTACATTGCCTAACTGAACTCTTTCTGCCTTGCTAAGAATTTGAAACTGCTGTGTATACTTGCTTGTTTGTTTATTTTTTGAAAGTGACGCTTACTTTGTATTACGCTGCCTTGAACAAGAACAAACATCTTAACCGTATCCTGTTGCCCCCTCCTGCATTGCACTCTGTCCAGGCCAGTTGTAAACCCCACTCTGCCCATGAGTCTGGTTTTATCAGCTCCTAATTGAATAATTGTCAAGCCCCCCCCCACACCATCCCAGTATAAATGTAGCTCAAACCTCTGGGACAGCTGGCGAGGGCTTGGGCTGGCCACTCCTTGCACAAAGTGGCACTCCTGCGACAAGTGGCTTGGCACTTGTACACGGGCACATCGACTAAGGCATTTCTACAAAAAGCAAGTATAGACATTAGTGTTCCACACCAATTTGCCAGAAAATTCCCCTTCATCTTCTAACTTTCCTCAGCCTTCCTTCTATTCCCCTCTCTCCACCCTCCAACATGCTCACACTAATCTTCTTTGCTGTAACGTCCTCTCTCCTCAAACTCTCATTTCTTTACCCCTCCCTCCAGCCCGCAACCTGTACATATCTCCTCACTTCTACCTACTCAATATTGCTGCACTTATCACCTCCTGCTCATCCTAGGCCTATGCCATGTCACCACTTCCACTCCACTACAGCATCTGCCCTCATATTAATCCCACTCCCACCTTACCACCCTCACCCTCCTCTTACTCCTAATTTCTGGGCATATTGCATCAAACCCCGGTCCTCCTACACCCTATTACAACCCCCAAAATTGGCTGTCTACCTGCTCCAACAATAGTCGTAACCCCCAATTTCTCATCCCAATTCCCCTGATTCCACCAGTCAGCTCCCCCTTACGTGTGCCCTCTGGAATGCCCGCTCAGTCTTCAACAAACTAGCCTCTGTCACTGACCTTTTCCTCTCCAACTCCCTTAATCTATTTGCTATTACTGAAACCTGGCTCCAGGAATTCGACACTACCTCTTCAGCTGCCCTGTCCCACAGTGGCCTCCTCTGGACTGACTCGCCCAGACCCAGTGAATGAAAAGGAGGCGGCGTCGGACTTCTCCTCTCCCCACAATGCACCTTCCAGGTTCTTCCCTCACCTCCCTCTCTTTCTCCCTGCTCCTTTGAAGTGCACTGCATTCGTCTTTTCTCGCCAGCTTGTCTGAGGGTCGCAGTCATTTATAGGCCTCCTGGACCAGTGTCACGCTTTCTGGATGACTTCTCTGCATGGCTACCCTATTTTCTATCCTCTGATATACCTGCCATCATCCTAGGTGACTTTAACATTCTAATCAATATTAATACCGCAACCACTTTCCAACTACTTAACCTAACCTCCTCTTTTAACCTAACGCAATGGACACAAGCTACCATTCACTCCAACGGCAACACTCTTGACCTCATATTCTCCCATCGCTGCACCCCCTGCAACCTCTTTAATACTCCCTTTCCTCTCTCTGATCACAACCTTATCCGTTTCATAGTCTCTCTGTCTTCTACCTCCCATGCTGCCAACCTGCAAACCACTACCCACAGAAACCTTCGCCTCCTTCATTCTGCTACTGATGGCCTCTACAACAAAATCGCACCCCTGTCCTGCCCAGACCAAACCACTTCCATCTACAACAATACGCATCATCCTCCCTGCACTTGCTCCTCTTTCTACACGCAGAATTAGGCCTCATCTGCCACAACCCTGGCAAACAGACGACACCAGAAGTCTCAAGAGACTCAGCCGTGCTCTTGAGCGAGCATGGTGTAAATCTAAATCCCTGCAAGACTTTACCCTCTACAAATCTGCCCTTCTCAAATACAACTCTTGCCTCCACACTGCTAAACAAACCTACTACAACACTCTCATCAAAACCCTCTCATCCAAACCTCGTCAACTCTTTTCTACCCTTAACTCCTTACTTTACCCCCCACTCCCCCCACCTACCAACTTACTTACTGCTCAAGAAATTTCCAACCATTTCAAAAGCAAAATTGACACAATACGCAAGGAGACATCCAACATCCAACTTCCTCCCATATCCAACACATCAGATCCTACACCGCTCTCAATACTCTCCTCCTTCTGCCCTGTTACCACAGAGGAAGTTGATAAACTCCTCTCCATAGTCCACCTCACCACCAGTCCCCTGGACCCTGCTCCCTGCTCCCTTACAATTACTGTGACCACCTTCATGCTCTATCCTAAACTCCCTAACCCACATCTCCAACCTCTCCCTCTCCTCTGGCATCTTTTCCTCCATGCAGTGGTTACCCCATACTTAAAAAACCCTCACTTGACCCCACCTGTTTGAATAACTTGAGACCCATCTCCCTGCTCACCTTTGTCTCCAAACTCATCGCGTGCCTTGTCCACGACTGAATGAGTTGCTGCCTCACTGACAACAACCTTCTCGACCCCCCTACAGTCTGGCTTCCGCCCACAACACTCTGAAATTGCCCTACTAAAATTCTCCAACGACCTACTAACTGCTAAAACCAATGGCCAGTATTCCATGCTCCTGGACCTATCTGCTGCTTTTGACACAGTCGAACACCCGCTCCTGCTCTGCAAACTCCACTCCCTTGGTCTCTGTGATTCAGCTTTATCCTGGTTCTCCTCATACCTATCTCAGCACACTTTCAGTGTCACTTACAACTCCATCTCCTCCGCTCCTTTTCCTCTTTCTGTTGGGGTATCCCAAGGCTCTGTCCTTGCCCCCCCCCTTTTCTCTCCCTATACCTCTTCCCTGGGCCAGTTGATAACCTCCCATGGCTACCAATATCATCTCTATGCCGACGGCACCCAGATCTATCTCTCCACTCCTCGACTCACCCCCTCAATCTCCTCATGGATTACTGAATGACATATCGGTATGGATGCCACACCACTTTCTCAAACTCAATCTTTCTAAAACTGAGCTTGTTATATTTCCACCTTCCCGGTCCCCCCCCCCCCCATGACTTTACTATTAAGATTAATAGCACAACCATTGGTCCCTCCATACATGCCAGGGTGCTGGGTGTAATCCTTGACTCTAAGCTCTCCTTCAGCCCTCACATCCAATCACTGGCTAAATCTTGCCGCCTTAACTTCCGCAACATCTCCAGAATTCGACCTTTCCTGACTAACTACACCACAGAACAACTTATATACTCCTTGGTTATTTCATGCCTTGACTACTGCAACTATCTCCTTAATGGCCTACCCTTATACAGGTTATCCCCCCTTCAGTCTATTATGAATGCTGCTGTTAGACTAATACACCTCACTAACCAATCCGTGACTCCTGCACCTCTCTGCCAATCTCTTCACTGGCTTTTCCTACCCCACCGTATAAAATTAAAAATACTAACCACAACATACAAGGCCCTCCACAACATCGCCCCCAGCTACATCACCAACCTCATCTGCAGATATTGCCCAAATCATCCCCTCCTCTCCTCCCGGGATCTCCTGCTCTATAGCTCCCTTATTACCTCCTCCCATGCTCGCCTTCAGGACTACTCCAGAGCCTCTCCCATCCACTGGAACTCTCTGCCCTTGCAGTGTCCAATCAGCCCCCACCCTGTCCACCATTAGGAGATCCCTGAAAACTCATTTATTTAGGAACTGTACCTGAGCAACCCCCATCAACCCATCCCCCCGCAAGCTACCTTTTGTCCCACCACCCACCTCCCTTTAGAATGTAAACTCTACGAGCAGGGCCCTCCTGTCCCTTCTGTATTGAACTGTATTGTAATTGTGATGTCCCCCCTCTACATCATAAAGCTCTGTGTAAACTGTTGGCGCTATATGAATCATGTATATTAATCATAATAATAATAATAATGTCTTGAATCCAGGTACAATGAAAAAAAAGTTGAAAACAAAGAAACAACTGCCATAGCTAATGGTTTTGGCAAGTTGTTCCTTGAGTATGTTTGCTTTTGTTTTTTTTCTGTCATACACAAGAGAGGGTAAACAAAGGGAACAATGACTATGTTATGGTAAGGCCCCTTTCACACTTGTGCGACACAATTTTACCTCGATTTTGCCACTATTTTACCATGATTTTGGATCAGTAGGACTTTGGTCCGACTTTGTTGCAACTTTGGCACAATGAAAACCTATAAAAAAGTCGTACAGAAATACTACAGAAATCGCATTTATATTATTCAGGTGCAATTTGCATGCAACTTTGAGGGTTTAACATTGAAGTCTATGAACCTCAAGTTGCATCAAAGTTGGGCCAAAGTAATGCAGGCACTATTTTGAAATCGGCATGACCTGAAGTCGTACAGATATGAACGGTACTCATTGGAAATAATGGGGAATGACTTGTCATGCGACTTTGCAGTCCCAAAGGTGGGACACACATAAGTGTGAAAGGGGCCTAAGTGAACAAAATGTAATAATAAAGCAAAGGTGACCTCTGTGGCTTAATGAATATCATGACAAAAGAAAAAATGTATAATTGACAGAAGTATTTAGGAAACAAAGAAATAGTCACCAAAGGGTGAATAACTGAAAGTAGGGCAGTTATGTTTGATAATGCCTGAATATTCCCTAGTTTAACACATTTCTGACAATGGGCCATTGATAACAAGCTGCCCAGACTAAAATTATCAGCATCAGCATGAGCACAAAGGACTTACTAACTTGTGTAATAATTTACAACTAGGGATGAGCTTTGGGTTTGGATCGAAAGCAGTATTCAGCCTGGACAGTAGCTGTTCAAGGTTTACTGAATGGGTGAACTAAATGGCAAGATCTGGTCTGTGCCCAATCTCTGGGGGCTACTGCTTGTTGGCTTGCTATGTTTT
>BLSH010483271.1:844456-866586 GCA_018402905.1 Glandirana rugosa | reverse complement strand
GACACAAATGAGAAAAATTTAGTATTACTGTTGTCTTTGATGTGTTTACTGGGACTAGTTTTCAAATGTATAGAGTCAAGAATTATAACACATAACGGGGGAAATTGTAGTTACTCTCGAACTTCAGAAAACACCATAAACACCTACTCCGAGAAATAGAAGAGTCTACCATTTCGACGGGTAAGGAGAACCGTTTTTCGGAGGTCAAGGACCTTTAAGAACCCAACAGACCGTACTTGACGTGAAAACTCTAGAGGGGTCTCACCGAGTTACTATGACTCCAGTCCTCTGACTCTACCGATGAGCTTTTTGCCAAGAGGAATGGGCAGCTTTACCATCTGAGAAGATAAAGAGCCTCATCCACAAATACCACAAAAGACTTCAAGCTCTCATTGATGTTAAAGGGGGCAATACACAATATTAAGAACTGAGATATGTAAACTTTTGATCAGGGTCATTTGTGTAGTTTCTGTTGTCATTATGATTTAAAAAGAGTAAACACAGTTGATTGATAATAAATGGCTTCAGCCAAACACTAACCATGAGTGAAAGAAAAGTTTTTGTGTTATCACTCATATTCTCTGAAAAATGGCCAAGGAATCATAAATTCTGCCAGGGTATGTAAACTTATGAGCACAACTATATGTTAGAGTAGGGACATCTCAGATAGTTTCAGTGTAGTGTAGTGAGACCGTGTCACTAATCTTTACATTAGTGTATAGCTAGAGTAGGGACAGTTCAGATAGCATCAGTGTAGTGACAGTTGAACACTGTATATTTGATTGCGTTACTGCAAGTTTAACGCCATTTACTTCTGTGTGCGTTACTGCCAGTTTAACGCCATTCCCTTCTGTGTGCGTTACTGCCAGTTTAACGCCATTTACTTCTGTGTGAGTTACTGCCAGTTTAATGCCATATAGTTCTGCGTACGTTACTGCCAGTTTAACACCATATAGTTCTGTGTGCATTACTGCCAGTTTAACTCCATATAGTTCTGTGTGCGTTATTACCAGTTTAACGCCATATAGTTCTGTGTGCATTACTGCCAGTTTAACGCCCTATAGTTTTATGCGTTACTAACAGTTTAACGCCATTTACTTCTGCGTGCGTTACTGCCAGTTTAACGCCATATAGTTCTGTGCATCACTGTACCTTTGACGCATTATGTTGCAGTATATTATAGTGTATCCGTGGAGTGTGTCTGTGTAGTGTGGGTACTCAAATTAAAGTGCACCAAACACCACTTTATATTGATTAAAGTGCATCTACGTACAGATTTACACTTCTTCATTACATTTGCTAATAAGCACCGCCCCCTCCCTCCCAATAATGTATGGGAGGACAACAAGGAGAAGCAGATGTTCCCTTGGCACTGTAAGGGGGCCAGCAACAAATGTGTCCACAGGCAAAGGTGGATGTGGTGGTCAGTCCTCAGGCAGGGCATCATTTACTCTGTTTAGTGAGTTTGCCCATGCTATCCAGCCATAGCATGCAGAGGAGGTGGTGGACTGGCTTACTAAACCTTCATCATCCTCCTCATCCTCTGTCACGCAAGCAAAGGCAAGTGTGCAGACCCCTGCAGTTGCCAGAGTGGAAAAACCTGCCTCCTTGTCCACATCTATTCCTGCCATAGCCCCAACATCAGCCATGGAGGCGTCAGCTGAGTTATTTGACCACAGCGTCAGCCACTTGTACCTTGATGATGCCCAGCCAATACTGGATTCAGATGTTGGTTCTGAGGTTGAGGATGACAGGAATATGAGCCTAGAGAGAGGGGAGAACACTGGTAGACAAATTGGCATTCATGTTCCCCCAGCCACAACATATTGCCAAGTTGTCTCCAGTGATAATGATGATGACGAAGAAGGAGGAGATGGAGATGATGATGATGAGGTCACTGATGCGACTTGATAGATAGAGCAGAGAAGGAAACTGAAAATGAGGCGGCACAACCCTAAGGAGGCCGACATCAAGAAAGAGTAGAGAGCAGCCACCCTATTCCATCACATTCTGCAGCTGTTATCTCCCGGCCCACTTCCCAAAGCTCAGCTGTCTGGGCATTTTTCAGCACATCTGCAGCGGATTTTACAGCAAGGTCAATTCTTGCTTTCATCAAGAGTACCTCTATAATGTTAGGGTGGGAAGGCACCACTAACACCCAAAGACCATTTTTTCTGCACCTGTTTGACAGGTGCATATCATTGCAATTTTTTTACAGAAAGGCCAATTCTTGCCTTCATGAAGAGCACCTTTATAGGGTTATGGTGTGAAGGCACCACCAACACCCAAAGCCCAATTTTACTTCTATCCAAAGTCAAAGTGACACCAGAATTTATCCAAAAAATCTCTAATCTTGTTCCCATTGCACTTCAGTGTGACCTCATCATACACACTGGCTCCCCAGCTGTTTCTGAGCAAAATAAAGGCAGCTTGCAGGGAAAATGCAGCGGATTCTAGACACGGTACAGATCTGCCACTTTACAGGTAGACTAAGGGGACCCCTAGGCAATATATTGGAAGGAATTTTTAATTTTTATGCTTTCACTTTAAAAATCAAAAAATCACTGATCATTTAAAGTGGTTGTCAACCTGTGACAACCACTTTAACCTACAGGTAAGCTTATAATAAGGCTTACCTGTAGGTGCCCTGCATATCTCCCAACCCTGCACGGTTCAGGAGATATACAGTGTACTTGCTGTGCCGACCTCATTTTGGCACATGCACATTGAAGAAACAGCCTCTGTGCTGTTTCTTCACTGAGATCGTGCCGTGACTGGCGGCTCCCGCGTGCAAGCGTCAC
Organism: Glandirana rugosa; assembly: GCA_018402905.1. Lineage (NCBI taxonomy): Eukaryota > Metazoa > Chordata > Amphibia > Anura > Ranidae > Glandirana > Glandirana rugosa. The sequence continues at coordinate 863,785 of BLSH010483271.1, read as the reverse complement.
GCGACTCTGGCCAGCCACAGAGCCGGAGATCGCGGCCCCAGAAGGAAGAGGTGCAGAAGATGGATGCTGCCTGCACAGGGAACATCGCTGGAAGTTGCAGGCTTTGTTTGCAGGTAAGCGGCACATAATGGGCTTCTATGCTATACTACTTTGCAGGAGAATGTAGATGATGTAAACCCCATCAGGTTTTACTTCCTCTTTAAAAATTACGTATTTCACAAACTTTTTTTTCATTGATACATGTCCCCCAGGGCAGGACCCGGACCATTGTATGCCCAATTACTTGCAAATACGCCTTCAAAATGGGCACTTTTGATTTTTGAAGCTCGGTCCCATTGACTTTAATGGGGTCTGTTATTCAGGTCCGAACTTTCGCGGTGTTCAAAGGTTCTGGTGCAAACCGAACAGGGGTCCGTTCAGCCCATCCCACTTCTTGTGTCATGCATTGACCACCCAACCTCTTCCTTTAATACCCCTCATCTACTTTTATAAGTATCGGAGTCACTACGATTTATGAAAAATGAATAAATAGATCAAATAAGTCCAGGTGACCAGTCTACCTATATTAGCCAGAACTGTAACAATATCTCTGTGATTTTATTATCACAGATCCACCAAATTAAATTGAAATGACCCTCTGTCTCTCTCTCCATTCTGAGGAGAGGAATGATGCGAAAGTGATGCTGGGGCTGTATACTGTCCTGTGATACTGGGTCTGTATACTCTGTCCTGTGATTCTGGGGCTGTATACTCTGTCCTGTGATGCTGGGGCTGTATGATCTGTCACCATTTTTGTAAAACAAATTGAATTTACTGCATATTTTATTAGAACATTGAAACAATTAAGAATCCACAACAGAATGAATAAAGCATGGCAAATATGTTTGCATTATACGTTCACTCTAATTATCCTCACTTAGCTAAGTGTATGTTCACTTTGCAAAAAGAATGTTGGTAACTAAGGTGAAGCTGTGTTTGCTTTAGTTAACCAATCATATGCTTGCAAAAAATGCAGCTTTTTTACAGAAAATTCCATCACACAATTGGGTATTTTACCCCCTTTGTGCCAAGGCCAATTTTCAGCTTTCAGAGCTGTCGCAATTTGAATGACAATTGCACGGTCATGCAGCACTGTACCCATATGACATTTTTATAATTTTTTTTCATACAAATAGAGCTTTCTTTTGGTGGTATTTATTCACCACTGGATTTTTATTTTTTTGCTAAGTAAACTAAAAAAGACAGACATTTTTAAAAAAACAAAAAAACTTGTTTTTCTTAGTTTCTGTTATAAAATTTTGCAAATGAAAAAATCTTTCTTCATAAATTTAGGCCAAAATGTATTCTGCTACATTTCTTTGGTAAAAATAACCCACATCAGTGTTTATTAAGTCTGTAGAAAAGTTATAGCGTCCGCAAATTATGGCATACATAATATCTGAAAATTGATCAATCCTGATGTACTGATGGCCTATCTCATTTCTTGAGGACCGAACACGCCAGGACAGTAGAAATATTCCCCCAAATGACCCCTTTTTGGAAAGTAGACAGTCTAAGTTATTTAGTAAGAGGCATGACTAGTTTTACATACTGTCACCAGTGCAGTACAGTGTCATCATATAACTGGTGTGATGGCTTTGATCAGGGATAGTATGTAAACACCCCCCAAAAAAGTTTAATATATTTTTTCAATTTTATTTATTTTATTTTTTATTACATTTTTTCTTTGTTTTTTTTTAAACATACTTTGACCAGAGCAATACAGTGCTACCATAGTAATTACTCTGGAGAAGTAATCAGTATTTTTTTTTTTTTTACACATTATGATTGCTTATGCAAGTGAATTTTACTGGTATAAGCAACCATTTTTACTGAATGCAACTGATTCATTCAGTGTGTATTGTGATTAGCTGTGATTGGCCCTGTCTGTACCATGTGATCACTGTGAGACAGCAACACAATTGTACACAATGGATGGCATGAAAGGAAGCCATCCATTGTTTACAATTGTCATGTGATCTGCTTTGGTTGGGTACAGCAATCACATGGTACTGGCAGCAGGCCGGTACACTAATCAGTCATTGGCTGTGTTTGGTGTACACAGCCAATGACACATCACCCACAACGCAGCCCCTGGGGCATGAGCAAGGTGCGTTCCGAGAGGACATCATATGACGTCCACCCAAAACGCTGAATGTCCTGCCCAGCCCTCATTTATTTGTTCATGTAAAACTTTCATCCCAAAAGGAAAAAAAAGCTGCTTGCTATAACTTCTTATAAAGTGTACCCCCCCCCCCCACACACACACACACACTGACACACCTCACAAATTAACAGTGTTGCTTTAAAAAGGGGCCCCCTGTGCTTCTTCATCCAGAGTGAATGCACTCTAATACAGGAGGTGTGTTACTGGCCAGACTGCTAAGTGAAAACAGAGGTAAAGAAGCCTAAAGAATAGAACAGATGAAGCCATTGTGTCTAATGATTGGTAAGCTGCAAAATATTACGTTTTCAGTTTTGGGTTTATTACCGCTTTAATATTTATTTTGCAAAAAGAACATATACTTTTCTAGTTTTTCTAAACAGCATCTACAGCTACCCCACTGCATTTTAGCAGCCTGAGAAGAGCAGTAAAATTAGCCTTGACTGGTAAATACACAACTGTACCCTTTCACAAAAATGTACTTAAACAGAATAGGTAATCAGCCTAATGATCAAATTAGGAGCAATTGTAACTGTGAGTTTACAATACAGGTGCAAGAAGCATTAATGTAAAACAGATTCAGGAAGGCAAAGAACATACACACACTGCAGAATAATACAACATAGAATATCAAAGCTGCACAAACATGTACTCTTTACAGCAATGTCTCTGTGGCTTAGTCAGAATAATATGCAGTAACATTCTCTCTAGAAGACAATATAAAAACAGAAAGTTTAGCTGAGAATCAGTACTACAGTAAAACAGTTCAGAACACAAACAGCTGCTTGCAATTGTGTGCGGAAACAGCATCCCTCTCAGTGAAGTCCAGGGTCACTCTGGTAACACAGGTGAACAGCTGGAGGGTTCCAAGGCCCAAGGGGAAGGAGCCACTCACTTGAACTGGAGAACTCTGGTAGTAATTGAATAGAGGCTCCCCACAGAAGCTAGGTCTTCTGGAGAAGTTGCATGCTATCAGATTTAGTTCCGGCTGCCCGTACTCTGGTTTTGACAGTGGAGGGCCACTCACTTGGCTGCAGATCATTTGCCCAGCTATCTGTGTTAAAAGGGCCTGCACATGCAGAATTGTATGCTAGAGTACTCTTATTGTCAAGCCACAAAAAAGTAAACTTCACTCCAAAGGACCAAGCCTTAAGATCTAAATGAGTTTTTTTTTACAACAGTATGTGAAATAATAGTTTTTTTCTGCTCATCACAAAATCCCTTCTTGGAAATGAGGGGAATTATTCACAACAGGGACAGACACAGGAATGAAAACCTGAGGGAGCGTTATATCATTCACCTTCTATAAGCATAGTGGTGACACATATTAGCTGCAGTTTTACTTCAAATCTCCTTCACTTTTACAATAAAACTCACTAATTTCTGCATATAGTCAGGCCACAAAACACTTGTGCCCAGACACTGAGGATAATTATTCATGAAAGCTGTACCCTGCATTCAATTTTATTACATGATCAGATTAATTAATCTTCACTCCCACAGAAGAAGAAAGCATGACTTATTATTATTCAATGTACTCTTGCAGGCCTAGGTACTGTACTTGTCTTGGCAGATATCCTTAAATTAAACTGTGTAACATTATAAAAATGGGGTGGTTTTTAACAGTCTCTTACCTAACTTTGTTATATTTGAATGTGGTTAAATACAATATGTTACTTACCATTCTTTTAACAATTATGATTTTAGGTCCAAGGGTTTTGCTGATGGTAAATATATGCATGAGACGTAAACAGAAAATCACAAAATCCAATGACAAAATGATTCTTCCAGGATAAAATGTTGCTGGAATTAACCTGTAAAAGAATCAACCTGTAAAGCACATCATTTCTATTGTTGTAAACTGAATTGACTTAGATTATTGTAATACGTTTTGTAATGAAAGGTATAAAGCAAGGTTCGGTCCATTCAGATTCGATGCCTCTGTAGGCCAAAACAAATATAAGACCATGTGACTCCTGAAAGCTCTGAAGAAGTCTGGCAGTGAGATTTTTGTAAATTTTAAAGGCCCATAGAATTGTGGGGATACAGAAAATATAATAATGTATATGTATCACGTGCCAGGAACAGTTTGTTTTGTTTTCCCTGCATGTGATTTGATTATTGAAGTCAACGCGACTTTACTTTACTCGCTATGTTAAAGCAGAGCTAAATTAGAGAGAATACCAGGCAGGTTTTTACCGTAGAATTCAAGCATACACTTCTTTGCCACCCCTGCCATTTTTTTCTCTTCTTTCAGGTTTAGCGTTTTCTTGCTGCACTCTATGCTCACTCGCTGATTATGGAACTCTTGTGCATGCCATTATCCTAGCTTCATTCCCAGCATCCTACAGTAGCAGATAGTTACATAGTTGGTAAGGTTGAATAAAGTCCATCCAGTTCGACCTGTGTGTGTGTGTTTGTTCATGTCACTACCATTTTCCATACAGTACAATGTTCGCATCTAAAAGTTTTTTGAATTTATCTACACTCCACGTTGACCCCACCAACTGTGGAATCAGTAATTTTTACAGCTGTCAGTAAATGTCAGAGACATTTTATGTCAGTAAAAAATCATTCTTTTTTTTTGGCAGGTTAGTGTACGAAGGAACCCCTTGGCAGCTTGATGCAGCACCAGCAGCCACTTATTCAGAAAGAGTTTGGAGCAGATGAGAGAGGGAGGAGGAGTGAGCCGGACTTCTGACGTACCTTGCCACAGCGAGGTCCTACGGAAGGTACCCGCTCCCCCCTGAAAGGTGCCAAATGTGGTACTGGAGGGGGGGAGGAATCAGGTAAGCGGAAGTTACGCTTTAAGTAAATATTCACTTTTCTATGCTAAATCAACCCCAATTTAAAAGGAATAGAAAATGTAGATTTTCATGTTTTTATTACAAAACAACCACCCTGCATCTTAATAACCATTATCTACTTATCATCATATTATTATATTAGCTAGAGTGGGTTCTGTAATTTTCAAACATGAGTTTATTACAGCTTATAGCAGATTTTAAATTGATGATAGCATTAGCTACTAAACCTTTCCAGTTACTGTGCCAGCTTAATGTACAAATCTGTATGTCTTATCTGTATGCATTTTCTTTCAATCAAACCATTATGTAATATAATATATTCTACACACTTTATGCTATCCTGTTATCCTCTTAAGGAACCATTGGATTGGGTTTGCTTAGGAGCAGAGAAAGGACCTAAAGAAGAATATGTTGCCTAAGTCTTAGCAAGGGAAAGTATGCAGCTGCTGTGACTCAGTTATTTTGATTTGCAGCAGATAAGCTTATTACTCTGGTTTCATTATATAGATATAAGCTATAATCATGATGTCAAAATGTATCAATAACAAACCTGCAAATCAGCCCACCAATGAAGATCAGAATGGCACAGACATCAAGTTTGTTCCAAAAATCATTGAAATACAATGACGCTTGTTTCAAGAGACCAAATCGATCAGGATCATAAATCAACTACAAAAAAATTAAAAGAAATTCAATCATTCTCATGTCTTTTATACTTTTGTATCTGAAACACTTTTAAATAAAGAATACATAAAAAGAAATTCAAATAATGTATTGATATGTTGCATGAACGTATTTAATTTGATTAAAGGGCATGCTAGGGGCAGGGCTGTGTTATAGACTCACGCTCATGATTTATATGTTTTATTTTTTTCACTGAAATGTGTTTGCCATTTGTCTTGTCACTTATTTGCATGATTCGCCATTAGCACTGTTGCCACATGCAGATGTTGTACTCTTTGGATATGATTTGTACTTGTTATTTTATTTGCACTGTAGCCAGATGGTATACATCCATCTAGTGGAAGTATTTTATGCATTTATTTTTTTGCAAAGTGTTTCAACCTTTCAGTATTTACTGCATTGCTTGCTATATATCCCCATGTGTGTCACATATATGCTTTAATCTTTACACCACTCACACCTAACAGTGCAGTACCATATATTATTTTCTTATCTTTTATCTGCTGCAGCAGTTAGCAGTTAGCCTCCTCTTGTCTAATTTTTTTAGTGATAGCGTGGGAATACCACTATACTTGTCTATAACTTTCTAGGGACAAGGTTGAAATTTTTAGCACAGTGTTCCATCTGATCATCCCCTCACATTACAAAAAGGTGGAATAGTACCACGTCATCACACATGAGTGCTTATTCATAGGCCCCCAATCCCTCTTTACACCTCAATTAAAATGCAAAGACCACTCCATCACTTAAAAAGCTTGGAGAATTCTGGGATAGATGAATGACAGGTTCTGTTACTCAATCCTCACCTACTGTGGCATAAAGCAATACACATATAACTTTTTGGTATAAGATGTCAATTGACAATAAAGGCCCGTACACACGATATGACGGTCGTACAACAGCTTGTTAGTACGCGCGATTACAACATAAGTTGGATGAGCAGACTAGAAAACTTTTGTTGTACAATAAGCGGTGTACAGAGAAGTTGGGCCAACAAAGCTGTACGTGCAAAACACGCATGCTCAGAATCAGGAACGGGAACAGGAAGTGTCTGTTCATGTAAACCTACGTTCCTAATTCACAAATCACATTCACCGAAACTTCCTCTTTATACGCTCTTAACACGTCACTATGTTAGGCTTGTTGAAGCTCTGTTGTATGATTACTTGACTCATGTCAGTACGCTAGACACAACAGCCAACAGCCAATTCTGGGCAAAAGTTGATTGTGCTCTGCCACACACACCCGAGACACAGCGATCCATACGGAGGAGGAACTGGCGGAGGAACTGGAGGAGACGGCCACTAGGAGCAGGATTTTAACCGTTCACATGTGAGTGTACTTAATTTTATAATAAAGCATGTATATGATGGTTTTACACTATATGAGTCTCCATATATTACATGGCTGGTGGATGTGATGAGCACCCTTCGTGGTTGTGATACACATTGACTGACAACAGGAATAATACGAGTCCGAACCATACACTGTGGAATAGTGGACCTGGTCGGAGGATATTTGTAAACAAACGAGAAAGACCGCTCTTACATAGAGGGTCACACTTGAGCCGGTAAGGGCGGTGTGCACACTGAGGTGTCTATCATTTCCTGAGCACGTTTAAGGAGTTGGTGTACTGGGACTTACAGTATCTTATACTTACCACATCATTAAACTGCTACTAAGCTTAACACTCACCTATTGGGACTTGGACATTGAATTATTATTATAAATTTTATGAATTATGGACACATGATTTTAAAAGCGCTGCAATTGAGGATATAATATTTGGTGAGGCGCCAATACCTGTGTTTTTCACATATATAACGCAAGGAGAAAAAGTAGAACTTCCTTTTTTTAAGTGAAGTTTTGCATTAAAGGTGCAGAGACACACCAGAAGCCCAGCACATCCAAATGGTAAAAAGATCTTCAGTTTGTCCCCCACAGTCAATAACTAGGTTTTTAAATGTGCAATTACCTTTAATCTATTTATTGCTGCGTATATTTATTAAGCATTAAGCATTCTCACAGCCGTCATGAATAATCAATATAACGTGTGTAGTATATTTCTTTAATTAAATTGTAAGTTCCATCTAGTGCCCACAATGCAGTATTGTCCTGATTTAGGTATTTCAGGCAAATACCACACTATGACCCCTATATGGATCTGATGATCATAGGAAATAAACATATTACACACATACTGAGGATTTATCTGCACCACTTGTGCCAATTTCTATTTTAGAGGAAGCATGCCCCTAATGACATGTGGCCATTTTGTCTATGCAGGCTTGTTTCAACTATTTACAAATAGTTACTGTATCCATTTTATTTAAAAAAATGTTGTACTATGAAGAGCACTATGCTTCTGTTTTTATTTATCTTTTATCATTTATCTTTGAGTTCCAAAAGCACAAACAGCTTTCTTCCACTTGAGAGGAAACAGCTTTGTCCTGGCTATAAATTTGCCCATAAATTCTCCCAGTTCAATCATGGCTATCACACGGCCTGAAGAAGGGGCGGTGCCCCGCAACGCGTCGCCGGATCATAATCACTCCTGCTGTGAACTGGATGAGAGACCAACAGACTGCCGGAACGATCGGATCAGAACGAACGCATCTTCTACCAGTGGCGTGAAGGAGGAGACGCCGGGAGCCACCGACGCTTCCTTCCCACAACACCACCACCAGGCAGCCCCATCCCAGGAGTTCATCCCTCAGGACTTCCACATAGCCAGCAGTGGCTCACTACTGCAATGCTTCCCTGAACACTACCATTGTGAGTAGTTTTTATTTGTTTTAATAAACGCTGTTTTTACTAAACTATTGCACTTAGAGGCGCACTTTTTCTTCTCTTCATGTCAATAAAGTGATGAAGTGTCCATAAGGCTGCATTCACACCTGGGCGTAGCATTTTCAGGCAGAAATACATGCGTTTTTTACCATGATTTTGCCGCGGTTTTGACTGCGATTTTGTACAGGTCAAAAGGTCACAATGTAAAAAGCAGAAAAATGCCCAATTCAAGCTACATAAATACCTCCAGAACTTTTTTGAGCTTCAGGCGTTTGGCTTCAGGAGTTTTTGAGTGGAGATGTCCATAGAGAATCATTTTTTTCCTTCAAGCGTTTTGTAGCTTCAGGCTTCAAGCTACAAAACGCTCAGGTGTGAATGGGGCCTTTGGTGGAGGTTTCACTGGGATCACTAAGAAGTGTGTTCTGATGGTGGAAGATTACAGAAGCATTTATAAACAATTTGTGATTATTTATTATGTAGTTATATATTAATATGTTCACACTATTATGTATCACTGGGTTATTTTACTTTAACAAGCTTATACTATGAATATTTTTTTCACTAGCACACTTTTTTTTATTCTTTTACGTTTATGCTTTTCGTTTATTAATTGGATCTAGTGCATTTTTGTGCTCTGTATTTCAGTATTCAGAATAGAGCAGCATTTTGATTTATTGTTTTTTTGGTGTTTATCACTTTATGTTTGCAGCTCTCAATTATTGGTGTGCACGAGATTAGATTTCCTACTATATCTATTTGTAAGAACTTCAGAAAATTATGTTTCATTAATATTGTGAGCATTTTTATGTGCTTATATTGTTCCGAGGCAATTTTTATTATTTGAACATCTTAAGAAACATCCTCAACATTTTCAAAACCATGTTTCCTACCTGTCTTATTTCCTCACAAACAAGTGAAAAAAGCCAGAAGTAGATGGCATACTCCCTCCAGGAAGGCACAGGCTGAAAGTCAATCATTAACACGTATGCAAAAAGCAGCAGAAAGCCAAAGTACGACAAGATGTTCAGATAAAAAATCACTACTGGTGCCATGAAGAAAGCTGTGAAACGTTCCATTATGCTCCCGCACTTTGTCTTGGTTTGACCAGCTGTCTGAGGCTTAAAAGTGAAAATATTCCTCTGTAAATATCTGTTCTTCACTGCTGCCTTTACTTTGTATTTATTAGCAAATAAAACATGTATTGGGCATTTTTTATTTATAGACCAGTGAATGTGACATTTACCAAACATTCACTGCAGGAGAATCTTCTTCGTGCAGGTGCTTCAAATTATAGTGACTTATTCACCTACATAGAATGTTAGTGAATGTCACATTCATTGTGTTATAAATATGACCTTAGGTTTTGATGAACACTTTGCCAACTTGAAAACACAGAGCATTCATGCAAGGAATTCTAACCTGGTCACTTCTCTAATCCCTTTATAGACCATAATCTAACTGCCACCCATGTAATTTGAAACTAAAAAACTAGAATTAGCCATAGCTTTTAGGGCTTTTAGGGCCTTTTTTTCCTGCACCGCATTCAAATCCAGTGCCATTGCGTTCTGCAGTGGGTGTCAGTACAAAGTTAATGACACCCCAAACGCATGTTGCGATTGCACTGTTTTTGTTTGCACCGGATTGCATTTTATATATGTGCCATGAGATTAAAATGAATTGGACTGATATTGCACTGTAAAGAACTGTTGAATATGAGAATATTCTCCTGATATTCTTTAAACTTATATTGATGAGAAAAGTCCCAAGAAAGTCCATTCAGTTCTTGTGTAAACACTCAAAATTGGATTTAATAATAAAATAGCAAAAATTACAATAATAATATTAAAATACAGAATGTAAAATTAATGTCAATAATGTAGCTATATTCTTGAGATGAAGAATGTGTATGTAATCAGATGTGTATGTGAGAGAAGCTAAAAGCAGCTTCCTCGTGTGTAAGTCTGCAAGCAATCTGACTCCAAGTCCTTTGCTCCAAAACCTTACTACTCCTAAAATCAGACCCCCTCTTTCCTAAAAGGGTTGTTTTTTAACCACTTCAGATCCACGCTATTGCCAAAATACGGCTCCAGCGCGGATCTGAAATGCCGGGAGGACGTCCATGGACGTCCTCCACTGCGCATGCTCCAGCGCGCCCCCTGGCGGCAGCGGCGGCGCGCGTGCCCGTGGGTCGGGCGGACTCGATGTCCACCCGAGACCCGCCGATCACTTTTAGGAGCCTCAGAACGGGGAACCGCCGTTGTAAACACGGCGGTTCCCCGTTCTGTGACAGGGGACAAGCAGATCTACTGATCCCTGTCACTGGGATCAGTTAGATCTGTTATGTCCCGGCCAGCCCTGCCCCCCCCACAGTTAGAACACACCCAGGGAACATATTTAACCCCTTCACTGCCCCCTGCAGGTTAACCCCTTCACTGCCAATGACATTTATACAGTAATCAGTGGACATTTAAATTTCTGATCGCTGTATAAATGTCATTGGTCCCAAAAATGTGTCAAAAATGTCCGACATGTCCGCCCCAATATCGCAGTCCCAATAAAAATCGCAGATCGCCGCCATTACTAGTAAAAAAAATAAATAATAAAAACGCCAGAAATCAATTCCCAGTTTGTAGACGCGATAACTTTTGCGCAAACCAATCAATATACGCCGATTGCGATTTTTTATCTTACCAAAAATATGTAGAAGAATATATGTCGGCCAAAACCGATGAATAATTTTTTTAATGGATTTGTACTTTAGTAAAAAGTAAAAAATATTGTTCTTTTTTGCAAAATTGTCGCTCATTTTTTGTTTATAGCGGCGATCAGAAATGACGCAGAGGGGATCAAATACCACCAAAAGAAAGCTCTATTTGTGGTAAAAAAAGGACGCAAATTTTATTTGGGTACAACGTCGCACGACCGCGCAATTGTTATTCAAAATGCGACAGCGCTGAAAGCCAAAAATTGGTCTGGGCAGGAGGGGGGTTTAAGTGCCCGGTAAGGAAGGGGTTAAAGTCCTCATTTGTCTTGTAGTTCTACAAAACTAATGACAAATGTTTCAGCCTAAATTTCAGTCTAACTCCCCCTCCCTGAGGAGATGCTGAAATACAATATATAGCTATGTTAAACCTGGGGGATGGGTAAAAACCATATGTACAACCATATTCTTATACAATATAACTTTTTCTATCCTTTAAATCAAATAATGTTACATACATCAATATGTGTATAAATTCATTAAAAAGCCCCGGTTCTTATTCATATCCTAATCAAGAAATATTATAATATAAAGAATTCTTAAATCAAACATACTGAACTTCTGTATCTTAAGACATGTGAGATCTCTCCTTGAAACTGGGAGGTGGGAACATCCTAATTACTACCACACGTAAGCTTTCCAAAAAAATGCTTAAGCTACCAAAACCTTTTTATATATCCTTAAACACAGACTGTAAAATATTATTTGTAAATATATACAACTCAATTATAACATAAAGAGCTATCACACTCATATATGTTAGTAATGTTAATTAGTAAATATTAGATGTTAGATTAAAGAAGGCTTCTAACAAGAACTGCATGTGAATCGCAAAGAAATACGCAGTGCAATTCTGTTCGATTCACATGCAGCTCCTAGTGTGAATAGGCCCTTACATTTTAACCCATAGCCACAGATTTTCTTGCTGATTACAGAAATATTAATGCATGCATTGGAAAAAAAAGTCTTTCCCGTTCCTCTTCTCCTCTTTTTCCTTCTTCCTTTCCTCTCTACTTTCCCTCTTCAGCTGCAAAAAAGAACACTGCGGATCGTGCATTCTCTCTAGACCAGCTATCACTAGTGTGACATTGTTATAAGTAAAGATGTGTGGCGAATTATGTAATTATCCAAAACTCTTTCTAATAAAATTGTAGTCTTATTTGCATGGGTTTTGTTTTCTATAATGGATAGTCACCATTGCTCTGTGTTACTAAATGTTGATAAGTTAGTTTGGCCAATGCCTTACTAGTGTAGTGTCACATTTGGACAGATTCATTCGAATTTCCAGGTTTAAGTTATAGAGGTACCAGAAGACATAGGTCCATGATGATTGTTGCCTCATGTGCCAAGATAGATTGCAAAAATATTGTATGTATTAGGATCTTTTTGAGCTGAATCTTGGGAAAACAATACCTTATCATTACTGTTCCCCAAGATAAAGAAGCAGCAGAGTGTCTGCACAGAGCATAAACATCCATAGTTACATCTGTGATATGATAAGTGATTCTGACACTGGCAAACCACCTTTATTGTCCTTTAGGAACCCATGCATTCCCCATTCTAACCTTTCATCCCCAGCAATGATCATAGCTGATGCATAGTTTGCAAAAATGTGCAATAGATATCCATCCTAAGAATGAAACCATGCCACATATGGCTTTGAGCAAAACAGACATTTTTTTAGGCAGCTTTTGTTTCCTAAAAATGGTCTGATAAATAGCTTGAAATACATTTGTCTGTTCAGTTTAATTAACAATTTCCTGTAACTTTAACAATCCCTCTTACTGTGTATATAGGGATACTTATCTTGATGACAGGCTGTTTCTCACTGCCTCCCCGGGAGTACATTCTATAGGAAACACTTCTATGTTATTTTCTTTCTTCAGAACTTGATTCTGAATGACTTCCTCATCTTTCCTGTGATGGTAGTTAAACATAGTTATGGATATAACAGACATTAGATTATATTCATACTCAACTTGTCAACATTATTAGCTGAGATTATTGCCCATAAAGTTTATAATTTTTTTTCTATGCAGTATAAATGGTGTTCAGGAAGTAATTGCATTTGGCTGTGGCTGCTAGAAATTAGATTGTGGCTTGGGAACCTCTAACAAGGCAAGCACCTCACATTAGAATGGTACTAAAGCACAAAATTCTATCAGCATAATGAGATTGATCATAGTGCAAGTAATAACCTATACTTCTCAAATTCCTCATTTTAAAAGCAAGAAATTATACCTATTGAGGAGCAGTTTAAATCATTATATATACTCCGTTTACATTTCTGCTTGCTTTCCTTTATTTCCGAGAGCTGATACTAATTAAATAAGTAGCTTGACTGACTTCTATGAAACTGTGTCGACTTTCCCCATTAAATAATACTGATGGCATAGCTCAAGTAGATGTACACCGAGGATGATTTACAAAAGGAATACAGAATCTCCATTTTGCATAGTAAATGTTCACTTAAAGTGCAATTAAAAGCAAATCTTTTTTTTTTCATTTTGGATAGAGTAAGGGAGGTTAAAAGCTCTGTCAGTTTTTTTTTCTGCCATCTGTGTCCCATTGGCGAGATTTTCCTTAATTCCTGTCACTTGGCCAAAACAGGAAGTGAAAAGAAATCCCTCTAAAGTGAGGGAATCTTGGTGTGTCACCAGGGTCACCAGAACTAGTGTCTCCATTGGAAGATTTCCCATCTATTTGTTTTTTGATGTCAACCCAAAATTTGGGATTTTCTTTTACTTTCACTTTCGATGATAATGGTAAACAAGAAAAATATCCCCTAACAGAAACAAAGACAGCTATAAAACTTGTCAAGTATTCTTATCCCTCTTCACTCTATACAAAACTTTAAAAAAAAGTTTTGCTTTTAATTACATTTTAACTTAAAGTGGATGTAAACCTAATTCAAGAAATTTGAGCTGGGCTGGACTTCACATAATCATATGAAATAGGTAAGTGTATAAAGAGGTTTATAAAGACTGAATAATTAAGAATTGAATAGATTATAATCATATTATCATTATAAATAAAAATAAAAAAGCAGTTTTCTCTTTTAAGAATATACCCTCCCATGCTCGCCCCGGGGGAACGCAAAAGGGCTCTAGTGTTGGGTCTATGAGATTCAGCCCCATAGGTGAGACTCATCATGTAGCCAAATGTACCAGGAAAAAATATATACATGTGCAGATATAGTTATTATCCACTTTTTGTTGTATTTCCTTTTGTTTCTTCCCTTTTTTCATTGTATATGTGTGTTGTAAGATTAATTGATGTTATTATTTATGCTTCTAGTCTGGAAAAATGTGCAAAATCCCTTGAAGAAGCGGGTATCCCGCGAAACATGTCGGAAAGCACATACGATCATCCATTGAGAAATTGAAGCAATTTTCTCCCCTTCCGATTTACTCTTTGTGGGGGGCGAATTGTATATTTTGGTAACCACATTTCTTGTTTTTAAGCTGTGAATGTCTTTTATGTAGTATTTATGTTTCAATAAATCTGTGATAATTTTAAACTCAAGTATGTAAGTCTATTGTGGTACCATCAAAATCCCACAGCCCCATCCCTCTTTTTTCCCCCTACATTCATTTATGGGGGTTTCTCTTGCAGGGAGAGACCCAAAACAAGAAAACCAAACAGACGTGGCTGCACTTTTTAATTGTGCCAGAAGAATGTTTTTCCTAAAAGGCAGCAGTATGGTCATGGTTAGGCCATACTTCTACTTTAGAGAACAAGATGAAGTTGCATTCACGCCAATTGTCAAATCATGTGCAAGGAAAGCTAACATAATAGGAATATGTTTTAATGAAAAATATGAAACTGTGTTAAGTAAAATATAATGTATAACATTATTGTTAAATGTGATGACTATAAGGCTTCATGCACACTAGAAATCTAAAAACTGCTTCAAAAACACTGGACAGAAAACGCTAATGTTTTAGCGTTTTGTGCCGGCATTTAGCAATGTTTAGAACAGCGTGTAAGCTACGTTTAGTAGCGTTAGCATTAAGGAGTGGGGCTGTTGGTAAGCTTAACAATTAGTGAATAGCTGGTTATTAAGGAGCAAGCGGGCAAGCCGGTGGCTGCGTCCTTATCAACAGATGAGTCATTAGCTGTCAGCGGGGTTCCCCGCTGACAGCTGAATGTAAAAAAAAAAAAATTGCCAGCAATAAAAAATGAAAAAATGGCATGGGGTCCCCCCCAATCCCCCAATCCATACCAGGCATTTTGGTGCTGGTATGGATTTTAACCACTTGCTTTCCGGGCCAATTCTGACACTTCGCTCCTACATGTAAATATCAACATTACTCAAAATGACAAAATTACTCAGAACCCCCAAACATTATATATGTTTTTTTAGCAAAGACCGTAGGAAATAAAATGGTGATCATTGCAACTTTTTATCTTGCATGGTATTTGGGCAGTCATTTTTCAAACACTTTTTTTGGGAAAAAAATAGTTTCATGTATTACAAAATAAAAAAACAGTAAAATTAGCCCACTTTTTTGTGTAATGTGAAAGAGGATGTTATGCAGAGTAAATAGATACCCAACATGTCAGGCTTTGAAATTGCGCATACTCGTGGAATGGCACCAAACTTCGGTACTTAAAAATCCCCAGAGGTGATGCTTTAAAATTTTTTACAGGTTACATGCTTAGAATTACAGAGGAGGTCTAGTGCTAGAATTATTGCTCTCATACTAACGTTCGCGGCGATACCTCACACGTGTGGTTTGAACGTGGTTTACATATGCGGGTGCGACTTACGTATGCGTTTGCTTCTGTGCGCAAGCTCGTGGTGACAGGGTCGCTTTATTTTTTTTTCTATTATAGTTTATTTTAACTTTTTTATATTTACACTGTCTCTTTAATTTATTTTTTTTAGCACTTTTATTGCTATTACAAGAAATTTAAACATCCCTTGTAATAGGAATAGTGTGTGACAGGTACTCAATAAGACCCCAGATCTCTCCTCTATGCTGGAAAGACTGAGATCAGAAAAAAACAAATGATCTTGGCTTTTCCAGACGAGTCACGGGCATTGTTTACATCCGGCCAGCCGGAAGTGACGTCATACGTTGCGCCCGGACCTCCGAGGCACGTAGTCACCAGATGGTCACCAGTCAGCTCTATGGTCAACTTACGCCAGCGACGGATCCATTCTCTGGGCCGCCGATTGTGTGGGTGGCCTGGGAGAAGCACCGGAGTGTGGCCGGGGGCGCCCTCCCGCTGCCTATAAGAACGATCAAGCAGCTGAATTGCCGCTATGATCATTCTAACGGTGCAGGGAACCGCTGGTGGAAAAAAAAACAATATCTGAATGGTGCCTGTAGCTGCTGGCACCATTCAGATATCACTGCTCAAAGTCTGCAACTTCATGTGACGTGACACGGGTGGGAAGTGGTTAAGGAGAACCCTACTCCAAAATGGAAAAAAATTGGAGTGGGGTCCTTCCCAAAATCCATACCAGACCCATACCAGCTGTTCACTGGTTGTTAAGGATGCCCGCAGCCTCCGCTTCCAAAAAAACGATCTGCTAAACGCTGGGCAATGAGGTTTAGCAGAGTTTAGGAGCTGTCAGTGTTTATTCTGCCAAATTTTCTGCCATTAAACTCTCCTGTCAAAAAACTGCTAAAAACCTATGTGTGCATGAACACATAGGATAACATGCAATGGAGTTTAGAGGCAGTTAAAAAAAAACATCTGACGCCCAAAACATCAGCTGTAAAAACGCCCAGTGTGCATGAGGCCTAAGAACCAGTATGACAAGCACTAGAAAAATGGACTTAAAGACATTAGCCTTTAAGAAAGTATAATGCTTACTACATTCCTTGGCTATAAATCATTGCTCACCTTTTTCTTTCACTTACCTGAATGTTAACAGACGTGTAAAAATGAGAGGAAAAAAGAGCATACAGACTATCACCCTCCATAATTCATTGTCAACACTTAACTCTCCAAACCAGACCCGTGTAAGGAATGCCTGTAGGAAAATAAACTCATATTAATATGTTTAGGGTGGTACATTCCTGATAGACTCCATTAATTATTATACAAGGTGGGACATCAATGGAACTCTGCAGCTTGCAGTCTATGTCAGCCTTTTTCAACCAGGGTGTCTTCTAAGTTCTTCAGGGGTGCCTTGGCAAAATGCCTAGAAATGACCACAAAGTGCTCAAAATTTTTCTTCAAGCCAGTGAGTGAATCATGCCTGCCTTTTTGTTACACAAAGCCAGAGGTTTTAATTGTGCAACCTTGGTCAACATGTGGGCTAGCCACTGGCATCTTAACCACTTCAGCCCCGGAAGGATTTACCCCTTCCCTACGTCGCTTTAACTAAAAATTGCGTGGTCGTGTGACGTTGTACCCAAACAAAATTGGCGTCCTTTTTTTCCCACAAATAGAGATTTCTTTTTGTGGTATTTAATCACCAATGCAGTTTTTATTTTTTGCGCTATAAACAAACAAAGAGCGACAATTTTGGAAACAAAACGCCTCTTTTAGTTTTTGCCATAATACATATCCAAAAGAAAAAAAAAATATATAAAAAAAAAAAATGTATTCCTCAGTTTAGGCTGATGTATTCTTCTACATATTTATGGCAAAAGAAATCGGAACAGTTGTATATTGATTGGGTTGCGCAAAAGTCAATGTGGTTACAAACTATGGTAATAGATTAATGGCATTTTTATTATTATTATTTTTTTTTACCAGTAATGGCGGTGATCTGCGATTTTTATCGGGACTGCGATATTGCGGCGGACAGATCGGACTTTTTTGACAATTGACATTTATACAGCAATCAGAGCTTAAAATAGCCACTGATTACTGTATAAATGCCATTGGCAGGGAAGGGGTTAACACAAGGGGGCGATCAAGGGGTTACGTGTTCCTTAGGTAGGCGTTTCTAACTGTGGGGGGAGTGTAGTGACTAGGGGAGGAGAGAGAAAGCTGCTCCGGATTCCTGGGAACAGCAGATCTCTCTCCATTTCCCTGTCAGAAAGTAGATCTGTTTGTTTACTTCTTCTTGTTCTGGCTCTGTGAGGAGCGATCGCATGCGCCCCTATGGTCTCTTAAAGCGCCACTGTACAGCTATGGCGATTTGCGCAATAGAGCCGACCTGTCGCTGCCAAACGGCTGGTCAGAAAGTGGTTAACAACCAATGATGTCATTGGTTGATAAGGAGGATGTTGGTAACTTGCACAACATCCTTGTTTGCTCCTCCCCTGCTCCTCTATGTCAGCACTGAGGTCATGTTAGCAGAGAGAGGGAGAAAAACTGCTAAAGTATTAGTCAGTACCAGTTTGGAAGTATGGAGGAAAAAAAATCACCTCTAATGTTGGATGGCCCACATGTGTGCATGCTGCTGTATTATGTAAAACCATTAGTTTTGTTTTTGTACATTTTAAAATGGGGTGTCTTGAGATTGTAAATAAGTTTAAAGGGTGCCTTGACTGAAAAAAAGGTTGAGAAACGCTGATAGTATATCTGCTTTTGCGCAGATTTAACAGATTTTGTCACCTTTTAGTGATTATTCAGGTAGAAAAAGGAGCCTTGTCGCTAGTGAAAATGAATTCTTCCATTAAAATAAATAGGGTAGGTAGAAGGTTCTGATGTTTGTAAGAAATAGGAATTATTTGAAAAAAAAGTTAGAACTATATTCTAGGAATTACTATTTCATTTTTAAATAAGGGGGGAAAAAGAAGGAATCCATTTGTTAATGTCCAGTTTTGGAGATTATGATTATGATTATGGAGATTATGATTCATGGTTCAGTAAATACAATATTTTGCATTCTTGTCAAGGAGATGCACATTGGTAGAAGTGCTTTCATTAATTTGCATAAAAGGGTATCAATATACATGAAGTCATGCATGATAATTCATGGTACATAATCAATAATAATTAATCGGTGTGTACCAACATCTGCATGACAGCAACATGGGTAATGAAGAAAGATCCACTGTCCTTCCTTTCCATTTATTTAATGTGAATCCATCAGCTACTATCCTACCAGAAAGAAGTGGAAAATGTGTCCACTATTACTGATATTTCAACATTTAGAGCCTTCAAGGATC
>BLSH010483271.1:825018-844446 GCA_018402905.1 Glandirana rugosa | reverse complement strand
TTCATTTTTAAATAAGGGGGGGGGGGGAAGGAATCCATTTGTTAATGTCCAGTTTTGGAGATTATGATTATGATTATGGAGATTATGATTCATGGTTCAGTAAATACAATATTTTGCATTCTTGTCAAGGAGATGCACATTGGTAGAAGTGCTTTCATTAATTTGCATAAAAGGGTATCAATATACATGAAGTCATGCATGATAATTCATGGTACATAATCAATAATAATTAATCGGTGTGTACCAACATCTGCATGACAGCAACATGGGTAATGAAGAAAGATCCACTGTCCTTCCTTTCCATTTATTTAATGTGAATCCATCAGCTACTATCCTACCAGAAAGAAGTGGAAAATGTGTCCACTATTACTGATATTTCAACATTTAGAGCCTTCAAGGATCAGGGAGTTTTATGACAATACAGACGGTCCCCTAGTTACAAACATCCGACTTACGAACGACTCCTACTTACAAACGGAGGGAGACAAAAGGAAGTGAGAGGAAATCTCCCCCTAGGAAGGGAAATTCACTCCTGGAAGAGTTATTATGGGAAAAATGTGTCTCCACTGAAGCTTTATCACCAAGGTTTGTTTCCACAACAACCCAAAATTTTCAAAATCCAATTTTCATTGGGACAGGAAGTGAGGTGAAATCTTCTGAACAGAAACATAGACAGCAAAACAAACATTACGGGGGGTGTTAACCCTTCCCTATGCTGTCCAAAAAGCTTAAAAATATACTTTTTGCCTGAAGCTACACTTAAAAAATGTACCTGTTCCGACTTATAAACAAATTTAACTTAAGGACAAACCTACAGACCCTATCTTGTTTGTAACCCAGGGACTGCCTGTAAATAAGTAACTCTGCCATGAGAAAAGTATGGAATCTGCCATTGTTGACCTTTTCTTTAAGAATGTTAGTTCCCTTGCTGTCATGTTAGATGCTTTGGCATCAATGGTTTCTAAAGCCTAGTACACGCAATCAGAAAATCGGACAACAAATACAGCTTTTGAAGAGATCGTATGATAATCTGATAATTCATATACAGCTTTCGAAAGCCAAGTCATGTGAAATTATCCAAAGGGACAAACACAAAACATTTTCTCGTACAATACCAGAATGAAAGTTTTTGTTTAATCAGTACAGTATTCATCCGAAAAACAATCATTCGTCGGATATTCTCATTGTGTGAACGAGGCATTAGTGTCTGACAAGAAACTAATAAGAGATAAGGAATTCTGATACTCATTTACAGCATACATATTACAGGTCAATAACACAAAAGAATGTAAGCTGGTCAAGCAAATAGTATTTTTTTTTAATTAACAATTTTTATTAAAGTATTTCCAAATACAAAATCAGAAAAAGAAGAATGAAAGCATCAACGCGGGATATTGTATAAAGCCAACAGTTGACCAGCGTACAATTTGAACATAGTGTAAAAAAAGACTCTTAAATTATGTCAGCAAGACATCTGCAAGTGGCAAATACAATATTATGCAAAAACTATAAAATAACCAGTCTAGCAGCCTAGTCTATCAGTCCATGGACATCCTTGGGTTGAAGTTGTTATACCGGGATGATGCCTGCACCTACAGGCATCATCCCAGTATGGAATTTTTCAGCTTTTGATTCCGTTTCTAGCAGAAGTGATTTGAGTGGCTCGATAGCCACTCGATCACTTCTGCGGCTGGTAGAAGGGGGTCCCACCCCCTCCCGCCACCACCACCTCTTTTGCCGGGCTCTACGGTCCGATTGTGGAGCCTGGGAGTGATGCGGCCAGCAGCAATGTATATGACATTGGTCCTCTCGGTCTGTGACCCCAGAAACCCGGAGCGACGAGTATATCTTCACTTCTGGATCTTTGTGACCTCTTTGTTTACCTGGGAAAGCAGCTGATCAGACCGATCTGTGTCTGATCGGCTGCATTGGAGGCCAGAGGAGAGATTTGGAGTCTAATAGACCCCAGATCTCTCCATAAAGAGGACCTGTCAAGGACCATGCTGTCACAAGGGATGTTGTTCATCCCTTGTGATAGCAATAAAGTTAATCCAAAAAAAATAAATAAAAAAAAGCGTTTGTTTAAAATAAATAATATTTTTTTTTTTCTCAATAGAATTTATTAAGTTCTTATTTGACATTACCAGCTTACAAACAGTATTTGTCCTGCAGGACATATTAATAACAGTGTATAAGCATTATAATAATCCTTAAGCCGTATGCATTGAAACCACGAGCACTGTTTTTGCTTCTAATATTGTTAAGGCATAGGGTCATGCCGTATTCTTTAACCACTTCCCTACCAGACCAATTTTCAGCTTTCAGTGCTGGTGTGCTTTGAGTGACAATTGCGCAGTCATGCGATGCTGTACCCATACAAAATTTTTATAATTTTGTTCCCACAAATAGAGCTTTCTTTTGGTGATATTTGATCACCTCTCTGGCTTTTATTTTTTGCACTACATATAAAAAAAGACCGTACATTTTGAATAAAAAAAGTTATTTTTCTGTCACAAAACTTTGTAAATAAGTACATTTTCTCCATCACTGATGGGCACTGATGAGGCTACACTGATGGGCACTGATGAGGCAGTACTGATTGGCACTGATGAGGTGGCACTGATGATACCTGGTGGTGGGATATCACAACAAAGGAAGATTATTTTAGTTATCAATTTGGAGTATTTATTCACTGGAAAAGTGGACACATGGATTTTTAATTTTTATCTTTTATCTTTTTTGGTTTTTGCATTGGACTTTTTTTGATGAACACTATAGTGGTTTTTTTTTTATCATTTTCTGTTTATATTTTGGAAAGATTTTTTATCAAGTTATATGATTATTTTGCATTCATATTTAAAGTAGCTCTGCACCATTTATCACATTTTATTCTCATAAGTCTAAGTAAATCACGTATTGGTGTAGCTGCAACTGGTTACATTTTCTATGTTTTTGTATATGTAGAAGGTAGGCAGCGCTGGGTGTTTTTTACCCACAAAATGATTTGAAAGTAACTAGCGTTTTATAAAATATATCTGTAGATAGTAACCAAACTAACCTGGACACCTCCATGAGACACAAATTTCATGTCCTTAGCTTCCAGGGCTAATTTCAGACAGGTAGCTTGTCCCCAGGCTTCAGAAACCCGTATAAGTAGCTTAAGTGCTCTTTCTTCATCTTTTCTGTAGCTTTCAGTGAAAACACCTGAATTTCCAGGAGAAAAATGTTATTGCTTACACAGGCCTGGGCTGACAGCCATTTTCAGAGATAAGTTTCCGTATAGGAAAAAATGCAATACACCACAGACAACCCTGTCAGCCTGCAGGAATTGGATTGTTTCAGATAGAGAGTGGACATGTTAAAACTACCAGGTTTTTAAAGTTTTTTTTTTGCTGTATGCAATCCCACTGGAGAGAATGACACCTCTCAAGAAAATAGTGGGAGATTCTGAAAGAGAAATAAAGGAAAAATCATCTGATGGGGACACTTGTTTTGATGGCTATCTATTGAGGCATTTGGGAAAATCCTCCAATGGGGACACTTGCTTTGGTGTAATATGAATTTGCCCTCATTTTTTTTAGCTTGAGAGTGAGTTACTAAAGGAGTTGAGAATCTACACACAATAACATTATGTGAATATTCATCCAATTATGTGAAACACCAACTTTCAATTGCTTATTTTATCTGAGCATGAATGGATAAAGTGAATATTCACACAATTTGTTGTGTGTAGATTCCTAACTAGTTTAGTAAACCAGCCAAAGTTTGTCTGACTTCCAGGTGTTTCTACAGGGCAGGAAGTGGAGGGAAAGCCCTCAAAGAGGACACAGGGGGCCAAAAAAAAAAAAAACCACGGACAATTGATGTAACAAATAAAAATAATCATCACATTAAAAAAATAGGTTACAAAAAAAAGAAAAAAAATATCCAAGTTTTCAGTAGACAACAAGCAAAAAGCCCAAATATTTCCATGCACTGATTGGCTTTTGTAATAGGCAATTTGATGCTGCAATACATTTTCATGAAGTACAACTCATGCATAAAATCTAACAAAAGTAAAATAATAGCATTCTTATTGAACTCCATAGTTATTCATGTACCAATGGCTTTCTGCTCAAAGTCTTCAGCCAATGCCAGCATGTCTTCAGATGTGTCTGTGTCTTCTTCTTCTTTGGAGAGCTCCTTTAGAATCCTACTACAGCCGAGGGCAGCGGCCATGCAGTCACGGCACTAGACATAGCAAACACAAAGACATAATAAATGTGTGTTTATTCTAACTAGATTTACAAATGACTTTTTTTGCATTCAGCTTATATTCTTTGGTCATACAACCCCACCAACACAGGAAGGAAGGTGCAAGGAACAAGGGAGATTAGTCTATGCTTTAATATGAAAACATCCCTATCACATTAAAGTGCATAGCAAGCCAAAACCTTTTTCTTTATTAGTTTTGGATAGAATGGGAAAGGGTTATAATTCATGTAAAGGGTTTTACTTGTGACTAGCAAGAACCTAAGAAAGACAATACATTTTTTTTTTAGGATATAAGGTTTGTGGAAGCACCTGTAAATACAAAGGAATTTTAGCAACAGAGTGCCCCTTTTACTCACCATGCTCAGCTGTAGGTGATGGCTCATTTAACTCCTTTCCCACATTCCCCTAAATCCCGCAATCCCTTGGACATGTCCAGGGAATATACAGTACTCTTCTGTTTCCCTCACTCAGCATCTCAAAGAGACTGCAGCTGATAAGACAGAGGTGGCGGGGCATGTGATCAGCAGTCAGGTGTACAGTTCTCCACTGTTAGTCCTGGCATGCAGGCAGATGAGCAGGAACCCAGTAGCACACTGTTTTCAGGGAAGACCCAGACACTGCAGACACTGCAGAGAGCACTGCTCCAATTGCTACTGTTCTTCAAGTGGAGTGGCACTGCATCCCTAGTGGCTAGCTTATGTTACCACCACTGAGATTTCTCCAGCCACTCTCTTTTGTTACAAGCCCAGAGATCCCTCCACCTGTTACTAGACCTTACCTGTACATCACTGTGAGGAACACTGCCTGTAAGGATAAGTGCAAGTAACTGTTTTTATACTATACACTTTATTGATGTAGTGATTTTCTCTAGTCTCTGTTATTATAGCCTTATAGAAAATTTGCTGTACTGCCACCTAGTGCTCCGATTGAGCCACAGAAAATTAGCTTTGAAAAACTCCAGACTGCATTACCTTATAATCTATTGACATTGTTCTGTACGGTATTTATACTTTTTCCCCATTCTTACCCTGTTTGAATGGTAAATCTTTCTTTACACATACTTATTAAACTTCAAGTTACAGATACCCTATGTCTGTTCATTTGGATGCTTTACTTACTGTTACAGCCACACTAAAGTATACACAAAATGGTAACAAAACAAAACCAAAGAGCTCAACTTACCAACCAGCTTGCAACCAACCAAATTATCCTGTCTAACAGTATGCGTTAAAAACAGGGGTTTTGTTTGCACACATTTGCAAATACATGCATAGGCTACAGAGCCCTGTCAAGGCACTGCAGTATTTTCTGTAGTCCTAACTCTAAATTTTGAGAGCCTCCACAGTGGAAGCACATGCATTACAATAGATAGGCAGAGGGTAGATGAGCCTGGAGAGAGCCCACCCCTCAAAGGCACAGGGGTGAACTGGACACTCAGCATATTGCACCATGGCAGCAAAGGTGTCCAGTATGTCCCCTCACCAATATTTCAACAGTACAAACAAATAGCCACTGCCCTCACCTATAACTGACCTTTGCAGTTGTTTTTAACACATACTGTTTGACAGGATAATGTGGTTGGTTGCAGGCTGGTCGGTAAGTTGAGCTGGGAATTTCTTTGGTTTTGTTTTGCATGTGTCGCCCTTCTATGTGCTCCTTGCTGCAAAGGCCAGTTATAGGTTAGGGCAGGGGCCATTTGTTTGCACTGTTGGAAAATTGATAACAGCCAGCTTTAATTTAACCACTTGCCGACCAGCCGCCACAGTTATACTGTGGCAGGTCGGCCCTATTGCCGAATCGCCGTAGCTGTATGTCGCTCTGTGCAGTAGATACAGTGAGTGTGTGCACGGCGCTGGAGGTGCACACGCGCACTCGCGGCATGGCTCCAGAGCCAATGCGCGTGGCCAGCGGCCGCGATGTCCGCCAACCACCCGATATCGCTCCACAGAGAGCCAGAACGGGGATCTGTCAATGTAAACAAACAGATCCTCATTCTGTCAGGGAAGTTCAGAGTGATCGTCTATTCCTAGTGATTAGGAACAGCGATCTCTCTGTACTCCCAGTCAGTATACTCCCCCCACAGTTAGCAACACCTCCCAGAGAACACATTTAACCCCTTGATCGCCCCATAGTGTTAACCCCTTCCCTGCCAGTGTCATTTATATAGTAATCAGTGCATTTTTTCTTTTTTTTTGTTTACAAAAGATTTTATTGGAAGGATGTATAAAATTGTACATGCAGATAGGTACAATACATAGGTATTTGTGATACAAAGAAAGTTGAGAAAGTACTTTTCATGAGAAAGAAATACAGGCAAATAGGTATTGACATCAATTCACAACAGTCAATGGTAATATTTTTATACACATAGGCGGTATCATGGCCTGTAGCTTAACCACCTGAATACTGGGCACGTAAACCCCCTTCCTGCCCATGCTTTCAGCGTTATCACACTTTGAATGACAATTATTCAGTCATACAACACTGTACCCATATGAAATCAGCGTCCTTTTTTTCACACAAATAGAGCTTTCTTTTGGTGGTATTTAATCACTAGTGGGTTTTTTATTTATATTATGTGGTCCTTGTGTAAGTTATAGAGTCTACAAGCTATGGTGACAATCATTGAAAATTGATCACACCTGATCACACCTGATGTACTGACGGCCTATCTAATTATTTGAGACCCCAGCAATCCAGGAAAGTACAAATACCCCCCAAATGACCCCTTTTTGGAAAGTAGACATTCCAATGTATTCAGTAAGTTGCATGGTGAGTTCTTTGAAGTTGTAATTTTTTCCCACAATTCTTTGCAAAATGAAGGTTATTATTATTATTTTTTTTTTTTTAAATTGTCATATTAACAAGTTACTTCTCACACATAGCATATGCATACTTGCAACTACACACCAAAACACATTCTGCTACTCCTCTTGAGTATGGTGATATCACATGTCTGAGACTTTTTCACAGCCTGGCCACATACAGAGGCCCAACATGCAGGGAGCACCGTCAAGTATTCTAGGGACATAAATTACACATCTAATGTCATGACGACCTATCACATTTTTGAAGGCCCTGGAGCACCAGGACAATAGAATTGCCCACAAAATGACCCCATTTTGGAGAGCAAACACCCCAACGTATAATCCATGAGGCATAATGAGTCTTTTGAACATGTCATTTTTTTCCAGAAGTTTTTGGAAAATGTGGAAAAAAACCGAAAATGCATTTTTTTTTACACAAAGTTAAAAGTCCATTTATAAGATATTTCCAACACATAGCATGTACATAGCAAAAATGACACCCCAAAATACATTCTGCTACTCCTCCTGAGTATGTAAATACCACATGTGTGAGACTTTTACACAGCCTGGCCACATACAGAGGTCCAACATTGAACTAGCACCTTCAGTTGTTCTACGAGCATAAATTACACATCTCATTTCTCAACCACCCATTACAATTTTGAAGGCCGTAGAGCACCAGGACAATGTAATTGCCCACAAATTGACCACATTTTGGAAAGAAAACACCCTAACATATAATCTACAAGGCATAATGAGTCTTTTGAAGGGTTCATTTTTTTTCAGAAATTTTTGGAAAATGTGGAAAAAAAATGAAAACGCATTTTTTTACACAAAGTTGTCAATTTATATGATATTTCCAACACATAGCATGTACATAGCAAAAATGACACCCCAAAATACATTCTGCTAGTCCTCCTGAGTATGGTGATACCACATGTGAGACTTTTACAGGTGATGTTTACTGATAGGTGATGATGGTCACTGACAGGTGACTGATGGGTGACGGGTGACTGGCGGTGGTCACTGATGGGTGATGGGTGTCTGGTGGTGGTCACTGATGGGTGATGGGTGTCTGGCGGTGGCCACTGATAGATGACGAGTGTCTGGTGGTGGTCACTGATGAGTGATGGGTGTCTGGCAGTGGACACTGATGGGTGATTGGCAGTGGTCACTGATGGGTGATGGGTGAATGGCGGTTGTCATTGATGGGTGATTGGTGACTGGTAGTGATCACTGATGGGTGACTGGCTGTGGTCACTGACGGGTGATGGGTATCAGGCCACGGGTGACTGGCAGTGGTCACTGATGGGTGACGGTTGTCTGGCCGTGGTCACTAATGGGTGACAGGTATCTGGCAGTAGTCACCGATGGGTGACGGGTGACTGTCGGTGGTCACTGATGGGTGAAGGGTGTCTGGTGGTGGTTACTGATGGGTGATTGGCGGTGGTCACTGATGGGTGACTGGCAGTGGTCACTGATGGGTGACAGGTGACTGGCGGTGGTCACTGATGGGTGACAGGCCATGGGTGACTAGCGGTGGTCACTGATGGGTGAAAGATGACAGGCCATGGTCACTGATGGGTGACAGGTGGCAGGCCATGGTCACTGATGGGTGACGGGTGACAGGCCACATTCAGTGATGGGTAATGGGTGACAGGCCACGGTCACTGATGGGTGACATGCCACGGTCACTGATGGGTGACAGGCCGCGGTCACTGATTGGTGACGGGTGACAGGCCATGGTCACTGTTTGGTGACATGCCATGGTCACTGATGGGTGACGGGTGACACGCCACGGTCACTGATGGGTGATGGGTGACAGACCACGGTCAGTGATGAGTGACAGGCCACGGTCAGTGATGGGTGATGTGTGTCACGCCACGGTCACTGATGGGTGACAGGTAACAGGCCACGGTCAGTGATGGGTGACGGGTGACAGGTGCACTTTATGATGACAGGTGCACTTTATTCCATGGTCAGTGATGGGTGACAGGCCACGGTCAGTGATGAGTGTTGGGTGACAGGCCACGGTCAGTGATGGGTGACAGGCCATGGTCAGTGATGGGTGACATGCCACGGTCACTGATGGGTGACACGTCACGGTCACTGATGGGTGACAGGTAACAGGCCACAGTTAGTGATGGGTGACAGGTGCACTTTATGATGACAGGTGCACTTTACGCCACGGTCACTGATGGGCGACGGATGACAGGCCAAGGTCAGTGAGGGGTGTCTGGTGAAAGGCCACGGTCAGTGATGGGTGACAGGCCACGGTCAGTGATGGGTGACAGGCCATGGTCACTGATGGGTGACACACCGTGGTCACTGATGGGTGACACGCCTTGGTCACTGATGGGTGATGGGTGACAGGTGCACTTTATGAAAGGTGCACTTTATGCCACGCTCACTGATGGCTGACGGGTGACAGGCCATGGTGAGTGATGGGTGTGGGGTGACAGGCCATGGTCAGTGACGGGTGACACGCCACGGTCACTGATGGGTGACGGGTGACAGGCCACGGTCCCTAATGGGTGACAGGTGACACGCCATGGTCACTGATGGGTGACGGGTGACACACCACGGTCACTGATGACTGGTGATGGGTAACAGGTCACGGTTAGTGATGGGTGACGGGTGACAGGTGCACTTTATGATGACAGGTGCACTTTATAACAGGTACACTTTATGGGGGCAGATGTGGTGACTGTTGGGTGACAGGTACAATGATGGGGGCAGGGGTGATGTGACAGGTGCTTGGTGCTTTACATAGATCAGTAACTCACTGATCCTAGCTCTTGTCTCCTCACACTGGAAACTGTGTGATTAGAGAAGAGCTGGTAACAACAAGTTACTGCTCTGTGTTTACATTACATGGTCACTGATGGGTGACCGGTGTCTGGTGGTGGTTACTGATGGGTAACTGGCGGTGGTCACTGATGGGTGACGGGTGACTGGCAGTGGTCACTGATGGGTGACGGTGACTGGCGGTGGTCACTGATAGGTGACGGGTGACTGGCGGTGGTCACTGATGGGTGATGGGTGACAGGCCACGGGTGACTGGCGGTGGTCACTGATGGGTGACAGATGACAGGCCACGGTCACTGATGGGTGACAGACCATGGTCAGTGATGGGTGACAGGCCACGGTCACTGATGGGTCATACCCTACGGTCACTGATGGGTGACATGCCACGGTCACTGATGGGTGACAGGCCATGGTCAGTGATGGGTGACAGGCCACGGTCAGTGATGGGTGACAGGCCAATGGCTGTTTACTAGTGTTGGTGACAGGCAGTACACGCATCACGCTCGCGATCGCACCCATTCACCATGTGCCAATGGGGGGGGGGAAGTACCATTTGTGATCAGCCGTGACTTCATCATGGCCAATCATATGGTAGGCAGCCATGGCCAATGGCTGTTCACCCCCATAGGTGAAGAGCTGTGTTCCGGGGACATGCCCCCACTGACAGTGTCGGGATGCGTGCACCTGATCGCGCGCATACCCGGTTTAAAGGGCCGACGTCATGTGACGTCCGCCCAGAACGAGAGCTGCACCGCTCTGCTGTCATTTGACAGGGTGTTTGTTTAAATGGTGAGTGATGTTTCAATGGAATAAAAGGGATGTTTCATTTTACTCTTGAACTTTATCCCACTGTGCATAGTGTCATTGAGAGTATGATACATTTTTTCTGTGAGTTTTATTGAGGTCATTCTATAGATTATTTGTTGCCATGGGAGAGAGGAGGTTCGCCAGTTGTAAGCTATCATCCATTGGATTGTATTGAAGAGTGTATGGGCTAGTCTATTGCCAGAGGTAGATAATCCCATGATTTTGGAGAAAAGAAGGCACATGTGTGGTATGAGAATGATGGGTTTACCTGCTAATTTGCCCATGATTTCGGAGGCGTGACTCCATATGCGTTTGAGTAGGTGGCAATTCCAAAAAATGTGTATTAAAGTGCCTTGTTCTGTGAAACCTCTAAAGCGGTCTGGGGAGATGGATGGATAGAATGTATGAATTCTAAGAGGTGTCATGTACCATCTTGTAATAAGTTTTATGGGAATTTATCTGATTGAGGATTAAAAATAATAAATAAATAAATACATACATGAATTGTCAATCATATGGAGCCAGTGAGAATGAGCATTTAAAGTCATCTTCCCTTTGGAGCATGGGTTTGGATTTACATGAGATTTTTGGTTTTTGAAAATTTTTGTAAGGCAATGAGATCTGCCCTCTATTTCTGGGAGCTGATAAGCAAAGATTTTCCAATAGTGTTTTTAATGGGTGTAGGGTAAGGGTATAGTATTTAGAGAAAAAAATTAAATTAATATATAGTTTTGCTGTTCTACCAGAGGAAGTTTGAATTTTTCTTGCAGAGATTCAAATGTAAAAAATATACTGTTGTTAATCAGAATTCAGGGAGGTGAGACCTAGGTTACTCCATGTGGAAAACGAGTCAGGATCCTCAAACGCTTGTTGGAAGTGTGGATTGCCTAAGAATATGGCTAACAGCAGTGTAGTAGGGCGTGTATTAGGGGTGTTACCATATTTATTCCATAGTTGGTGAGAGTGGGCTACTATGATGTTATATTTTGCTAAGTTTTTGGTATGGACTACAGGGGACCACAGGAGACCTTTTAGAGAATATGGAAGGATGGAATAGTGTTTGAATGTGATCCATGGAATATTTTTTTCATTGGTATACCACTGAGCTGTTTGAGAAAATCTAGCAGCCAAATAGTATTGCTATATATTTGGTAAACCAAGATCACCTTGAAATTGTGATCTAAAGCAGTGGTTCTCGACCCTGTCCTCAAGTACCCCCAACAGGCCATGTTTGCAGGTTTTCCTTTATCTTGCACAGGTGCTTTAAATCAGAGCCAATGGCTTGGTAATTTGGACAGCTATTTTATCTAAGAGAAATTCACAAAACATGGCCTGTTGGGGGTACTTGAGGACAGGGTTGAGAACCACTGGGTCTAAAGTGTAGTAAGTTATTAGATCTTGGTTTTTTGTCTGACCAGATACATTTGTTGATTGTTCGTTGTATGGCATCAATTTTATTCTTGGGGACCAATAAAGGTAGAGCTCTAAAAGGGAATAATAATTTTGGTAAGATTGTCATCTTGATTGCGCAGATTTTGCCTAGAAAAGAAATGTGATAAGTTGACCAAGTTTTAAGAGTAGAAGTTATAGTGTTGAAGAGAGGGGTGTAGTTGTTTCGAAATAGTGATTTAAATGAGGGCGTTATATTAATGCTCAAGTATTTGAATGAGTGGGGACACCATTTGAAGTTATATTTTTCTTTCAGTTTGGAGGTTAAATCTGGGCTTCAGTTTATTCCCATAGCAAAACATTTGGTCAAGTTAACACCAAGACCAGGGATATTGAGATGATATTGAGGATAGTGGATCAGATAAAAATAGTAAGACAACATCTGCGTATAGTGAAATTTTGAATTCCCTAGGGCCTTTCAAGTATCCTTTTATATTAAAGTTGTTTCTGATTGCAACAGCCAGGGGCTCGATTGCTAGCGCAAATAGAAGGGTAGATAGAATGCAGCCTTGCCTAGTACCGGGACCTATGGGAAAAAATTTGGAGTTACACCCTAGTAGCCTAACTCTTGTTTGGGGGGAGTGATATAACACTAGAAATACTGCGGATACATTTTTCAGGGAGGCTGAATCTAGGAAGTATATATTTTAGGTATGACCAATCAACGCTATCGAAAGCTTTATGAATGTCTAGGCTCAGCAGATAAGTGGGGTTAGATTTCGAGTTTGCGTCTTGGATTATGTTGGAAACTAGTCTAATATGATCTTCTTACCTGGTATAAAGCCTGTCTGGTCAGGGTCAATTAAGGAAGTGATGACGGTTGCTAATCTGTCTGCGAGTAGTTTTCCAAATATCTTAGTATCGTTATTTAGGACTGAATTGGGGTGATAATTTTGGGGAAGTGTATGGTCTTTATGTGGTTTGGGGATTAAGCACATATTAGCTAGTAGCATCTCATTTGGAAATTGTCTGCCATGAAGGATATGATTAAATAATTTGAAGAGCCAAGGTGAAATTATGTGGGAACATTTTTTATAATATGTGGTTGAAAAGCCGTCTGGTCCAGGTGCGGTGGAGTTTTTGAGTGATTTTATTAATTTCAGTGTCCGTACAGTGTTCATTAAGTGCTTCTATTTGTTTTGCAGATAAGGATGGTAAAGGGAAGTTGTCTAACCATGGTATTGAGTTGGGACTTGAAGGTGGGGAGGGTGAGGAGAGGAGACCCTCATAAAATTTGGTAAACATTTCTAATACTTCTTGTGGGTGGGTAGTTAAAGTGCCACTGTTATGTTTAAGTTTATAAGTATGAGTGGGGTTATTAGGTTAAGTTTTTTGGCAAACATAGTAGACGTTGTGTTACTATGTAGTAGAAATGTGGATTTGGCAAATCTAAGCAAATGTTCCATGTCTGAGGATAGCAAGGTATCAAGTTCTGCGCGTTTATTTTGAATTTGTTGGTTAATATCTGGGGGTGGGAAGTTACTAAGTCTGTTGTATAAATAACTTAGTTCATTAGTAAGCCTTTTAATGTCGCTGAGTCTTGATTTTTTCATATTGCCTGCTATACTTATGCAGTGGCCTCTGATGACGGCCTTCTGAGCAGTTCAAATGGTGGTGTTATTTAACTGCTTCCACACCGCGCGCAGTATATTTACTGCGGCAGTGTGGATGCATCTCGCGAATTGCCGTAAATAAATGGCGATTTGCAGAGTGGCCGCCCGCCGTACTCCGGAGGAGTGTGCCCACAGCTCGGGCGGACCCGATGTCCGCCGCCGAGCCGCGATGAGCAGCCACAGCAAAAAGAACGGGGAACCGCCAATGTAAACATGGCGGTTCCCCGCTCTGTTAGTGCGGGCATAGGAGACCTACTGATCCCTGTCACTGGGATGAGTTAGATCTCATATGCCCATAACAGCCCAGCCCCCCCACAGTTAGAACACACCTAGTAGGGAACACAGTTAACCCCTAGATTTCCCTCTGCAGGTTAACTCCTTCACTGCCAATGACATTTATACAGTAATCAGTGGATATTTAGATTTCTGATCGCTATATAAAAATGTCATTGGTCCCAAAAAAGTGTCAAAATGGTCCAACATGTCCCCCCCAATATTGCAGTACCACTAAAAATCCATTACTAGTAAAAATTAAAAAAAAAATAAAAACCCCAGAAATTACTTCTCATCATCCGTAAACGCGTCCACTTTTGCGCAAACCAATCAATAAACGGCGATTGCGATTTTATATAAAAAATATGAGGAAGAATATAAATTGTCTAAAACCGATGACAAAAAATTTTTTTTATATTTTTTTTGATTAGTATTTTAGCAAAAAGTAATAAAAACTGTTATTTTTGCTAAATTTTCGCTCTTTTTTTGTTTATAGCGGTGATCAGAAATTACGCAGAGGTGATCAAATACCACCAAAAGAAAGCTCTATTTGTGGGGAAAAAAAAACGCAAATTTCGTTTGGGTACAACGTCGCACGACCGCGCAATTGTCAGTTAAAGCGATGCAGTGCAGAATCGCAAAAGGTGCTCTGGTCCTAACCTGGGAAATCCTTCTGGGGTGAAGTGGTTAAAATAAAATATTCCTTTAATTGGGTTTCTAGTTGATTAAAAATGGTGGGATGCACAACAGGGCATCATTGATCTGCCAATTATATGGTGTGGGGGCTAGACCTATTTGTGAGGTGTCAAAAGTGACAATTTGGTGATCTGACCATGGACATGGATCTATGTCTGCTCTAAATGAATTGGCAAGAAGAATAGGGGTGATGAAAATATAATCTAGTCTTGCATGACAATCATGTGGGTGAGAATAAAAGGTATACGCTTTACAGCCTATATTGTGAGCTCTCCATGTGTCAATCAATTGGGATTCGTTTAGGAAGCGGGATAATGATTTAGGAAAGGCTTTTGATGTGGGAACTACTCTGCTTCTGTCTAGGGAGGGGTTAGCTGCCAAATTAAAGTCACCTCCGATGATGAGGAGTGGGGAGGTAAATTTATTTAGGGTTTCAAAAAATTCCTTAAAAAAGTGGCTTGGGCTTCATTAGGAGCATAAATTGATGCTATGGTGATTGGTTTGATATTTATTAAACCCTTGATGATAAGGAACCGGCTATTGTCATCTTTGAAGATGTTTTGGACCTCAAAATTGATAAACACCGCAACACCACTTGATTTGTTAGAATATGTAGTATAGTAATGCTGGTTGGACATATCAAAAAACCAGGGGTGATTAACAGAGGAGATATGAGTCTCCTGCATTAAAATAATGTTTGCCCCTATGCGAATAATGGCGAAATGCTTTCTTTCTTTTGTGTGGGGAATTAAAACCCTGTACGTTGTGAGAGATAGCTCTAAGTCCCATTTTTGAGAGAGTGTATGAGTGTGATAGGGATAGACAGGGGTTTCTCTATTCAACCAATGAGAGAGAGAGTTCCTTCAAGAGTGTTAGGAGGTTATATCCATAGTGATAGTTTTTGAAGGAGAGGGAGTGGAGCTCGCCCCTACATAACAGCATTTGTGTGAAATACTCTAATTGTCTGTTGAGTAAAATAGGTATAGTATATGTAAGCATGTAGCATATTTGAGTTTAAGTATTGTTAACCTTCCATTCATCTTTAAAAGTTTTTTAACAGCCAACCTGGCTAGATTAAGGAACCAAAAAACCTGGGGGTCTATCATTAACAAGTATTTAGACCAAACAAAATAATTGAGTAGACACATCTGTCCAATACTTGACCAGGGTCGCCCATGGAGGGAGTAAAGTACTGCATAGCTAGTCCAATAATGGCTAGTTTCGTTGTGTCCATGTTGGGGGACCATGGCCAAGTAGGGGTAACAATCATGCGACTATGGAAAAGCCATTTGTAAATAGATATAACTCCTAGGGGAAAAAGGAGAGTTAAACAAGTTTATCATCAATATGTAACTACCGCATATTCAGTAACCGCTGCTAACAACTACATTTCCTGCTTTATAAGAGAAGGACCAAGTACGCCAGAAACATACATGCTTAATCGGTATCTCAAACACCTCTCAAGTGTTGTTTGGAGAAGTGTTTAGGGTTTTTTTTTTAACAAGGCATAGTTATCAGTCTTCCTGAAGCACATGTGTAACAAGGAACTACAGTAGGACGTGTTTGTTACTGGACATTAACAGAGAATTGGGGTTTAGTGTTCTGCTACTATCTATTATAATAGACTGGTATCATGGTCTAAGAAGGTCAGTTTAAAGAGTGCTAAACCAGGTCTAATATGGACCAGCAGGGAACAGTGTAGTATAAGGTCTGAAACATAGGATGTTGTCAGCAACATGCTCGTCCATGAGATCCAGTGTGGGTTATTTTAAATTTAGTGTTTGTTCTGATTGGTGGTTCAGTGATCTGCTTTGCTTTGGAAGTTTCTTGAAGAATGGAATCTGCAGTAATCCTACTTGTGATGGATCAACAAAGTCTCCATGGTGAGAGTTATCTCTGCCTTGGTGCCATCTGGTGAGCGTTCCTTGTGAGGCAGGTGAAGTTATCTGTTGACACAGGGACAGCATGCAATCCTGCTGTGTAAGTAATATGCAATGGAGGCCTTGTTAAGGAGGGACACAGACTGCCCAGAGCATCACTGCTTCCACCCTATCTCAAGTATCATTTGAAACAGTATTCAGTGTTTCTTTATAAGGGGAGGCCATCAGTTTGTGATACTTCCTGGAACATGTAAATATTGATATAAAGCGTTATTCTCTGAATGTTTAGAAAGTTTCAGAATCCAATGCTCTGCTGTCACTCACTGGAATAAGCTGATATAATGATCTAAAAAGAACAGTATAGAAATCACTGAACACTGTTTGAAAGAGATAAATGGTGAACAGTGCAGAAAGAGGTTTTAAATGTGGGACGCAACCGGCGTCCCACTCGTCCATGTGATTCAGGGTGGATTTTTTATGTTCAGTATTTGTTCTGAGTAGTGAGGCAATGATTTATTCCGGAAGTTGCCTAAAATATGGAATATGCAATGTTCCTGCATATAATGGCTTAATAAAGTCTCCAAGGTTAGGAATAGCTGTGCATCTAGTGGGCATTCCTGTTAAGGCAGCTAAAAATGTCTGCTAACATAGGGAGAACATGAAATCCTGTTGATTGTGTTTAAGCTTCTTGATCTCTAACGGGTTGAGGCCACCTCCTCTGGGTCCCTCGAGAGGCTG
The DNA here is from genome assembly GCA_018402905.1 of Glandirana rugosa. Classification (NCBI taxonomy): domain Eukaryota; kingdom Metazoa; phylum Chordata; class Amphibia; order Anura; family Ranidae; genus Glandirana; species Glandirana rugosa. Next base: position 827,121 of record BLSH010483271.1, on the reverse strand, counting down.
GTGTGTTCCAGATGGAAGAAGATCTGGGTGTAGAGGAAGGTATATGGGGCTGCTCTGGTTTGAGTAAGCCCAGATTGTTAAACAGATCCTTACCCTCAGCAAGATTGAAGAAGGTATAGATCAGGGATAAGCAATTAGCGGACCTCCAGCTGTTGCAAAACTACAAGTCCCATCATGCCTCTGCCTCTGGGTGTCATGCTTGTGGCTGTCAGAGTCTTGCTATGCCTCATGGGACTTGTAGTTCTGCAACATCTGGAGGTCCGCTAATTGCATATCCCTGGTATAGATGGTACCGTTATGTGGCACTGTGAGCTTAAATGGAAAGCCCCATCTATAGCGAATTCTAGCATTTTGAAGGACAGAGGTGACCTCCCTCATTTTCCGTCTCCTTTCAAGGGTAGCCTGGGAAATGTCTGGATAAATCTGGATTCTGGATTCATCCAGTTCTATATTTGAGGTGTTTCTAGATGCGCGTAATATGTCCTCTTTAATTAAGTAGTCTTTCAGACAGATAATAATGTCTCTCGGGGGTTTGTCAGCAGGTGCTTTGGGTCTTAAGGCCCTGTGAATTCTATCACATGTAAGCGCGGCCACAATTTTATCCGGTACTAATTTTTGGAAGATTTTAAGCATTAATTCCGTGATTGACTCTGGGACACCTCGGATGCACAAATTGTTGCGTCGATTTCAGTTGTCTAAGTCTTCTAATTGCGTTTGCATATACGCAAGGTTTTCCGATAGTGTTTAAAATTCCCTTTTAAGATCGTTATGGGTCAAGGGACAACTCATCGTGCTTAGTTTTCAAAATGTCTGTTCGACTACCCAGTGCTGTGATCTCCTGTGTGAGGGCATTGGTAGGAGGTCTGTGTTTTTGCAGAGCTGGTGGAGGCATGCACGGGTTCTTCCCACAGGTGTGTGGATAAATAATATAAAAAAACAAGCTCAGTAAGCCTGTGGGGTGATCCTGGCTCTTCGGATTTGGCGGAGCTCAGATCAAGTACGTCCGCTCCGCATCGCACCCGTAATCAGTGCATTTTTATAGCACTGATCGTTGTATAAATGTCACTGGTCCCAAAAAAGTGTCAAAAGTGCCCGATCTGTCCGCCACAATGTCACAGTCCCGCTTAAAATTGCTGATCACTGCCATTACTAGTAAAAAAATAATAATAATAAAAATGCCATAAATCTATTTACTATTTTGTAGATGCTATAACTTTTGCCCAAACCAATATACGCTTATTGCGATTTTTTAAACCAAAAATATGTAGAAGAATACATATTGACCTAAACTGATGAAGAAATTAGTTTTTTTTAAATTTTTTGGATATTTATTATAGCAAAAAGTAAAACATATATTTTTTTCAAAATTGTCAGTCTTTTTTTGTTTATAGCGCAAAAAATAAAAACCACAGAGGTGAGCAAATACCACCAAAAGAAAGCTCTATTTGTAGGAAAAAAGGACATAAAGTTTGTTTGGGTACAACTTCGCAAGACCTTGCAATTGTCAGTCAAGCGGCACAGTGCCGTATCGCAAAAAATGGCCTGGTCATTAAGGGGGTACATCCTTCCGGTCCTTAAATGGTTAATAACTCCGCAGTATCTGCTTCTAGCAACAATATTTTAATACTGATCAAATGTATCAGTTGTAGAGGAAAAAAAACATATTACTGTAATTACTTGAATATAGCTACTGTATAAAGAGGCAATCAACTGTGTCCCTATTGCAGAATTTAAAAAATATTTAAATATTTACATTTCCTTTAAATGTAGAGCTTAGTCCTGTCCCCTTACTCTATCCGAGTCTTCCTTTTGCTCAGTGAGGCTGCCATTACATTACAGAAACAATTAAAGGAGGGAAGTGGAAGGGGCAAGACTTTTACAGGTAAATTTGAGTACCGAACATAAATTCAGTGGCCTATATATCTGGACCTACTGATCATTTGTATTTTAAACAAATTTATCATATATCTAATTTTAATTGCCCTAGTAGAAGACTTTAAATGCATGAGAGACGATTCAACTTTAGATATGCTTTAAGAGAATCTATAACAAGTTTGGCTCCTTTCACTAGATTTTTTAATTTTAATCTATATACTATTTAAA
>BLSH010483271.1:804801-817858 GCA_018402905.1 Glandirana rugosa | reverse complement strand
CTTCCCGACACTAGTGTCAGAAGGAGATGTACCTTCGACACTAGTGAAGGGAAGGGGTCGGTCCCGTCGGGTTTATGTCAATCTTGTGCGGGTCCCTTGTGACAATTGGGAATCTCGTGGGGACGTCCAATTGGGGAAGTGACGGTTAACGTAAATGTGTCATTAGTCACGTAAAAATCATTTTGACACTTTTTTGGGACCATTGGCATTTATACAGCGATCAGTGCTATAAAAATGCACTGATTACTGTGTAAATGCAATTGGCAGTGAAGGGGTTAACCTGCAGGGGTGCTCTAAGGGTTAACAGTGTTCCCTGGGCGTGTTCTAACTGTATTTGGGCTGCCCTGGCTGGGGAAGGGAAGTGATCACAGCTTCCATGTAGAGGAAGACTGTGATCACAGCCCTTCCTTCCTCACAGAACGTAGGTCCGTGTTTACTTACACGGACCTCCGTTCTTTCACTCCGGGGGGGGGGGCATTGCGGGTAGCCGGCAGAGATTGACTCCGCCGCACCCGCTCCCTGGCCCTCCCCGGACACAGTGAGCGCGCGGGCGCACCTCCGGCGGCGCGCGCGTGCTCACAGTGCGCGATCTGGCAGCTGCCGTCAGATGAAGGCGTTTTGCCTGGGAGAGCCACTCTGTCACTGTCAACCTGCGGTTGACGGTCGGCAAGTAGTTAAACCAGCAATGTCGACGCATGTTTTAATTTTGTGCAAGAAATGCACAGCAAGGTGCAAATGTACTATGTAGCACCATTTATTATTCTTTTTTTTTTAAAGCAGCAATGTAGATGCACTTTTTAATGTTGTGCAAGAAATGCACAGCAAGGTGCAAATGTACTATGTAGCACTATTTTTTTTATTTTTTTAAACCAGCAATGTCGACGCGCTTTTTAATTTTGTGCAAGAAATGCACAGCAAGGTGCAAATGTACTATGTACCACTATTTATTATACTTTTTTTTTAAACCAGCAATGTCGATGCACTTTTTAATTTTGTGCAAGAAATGCACAGCAAGCTGCAAATGTATTATGTACCACTATTTTTTTTTTTTTTTTAAACCAGCAATGTCGACGCACTTTTTAATTTTGTGCAAGAAATGCACAGCAAGCTGCAAATGTACTATGTAGCACTATTTATTATTATTTTTTTTAAACCAGCAATGTAGATGCACTTTTTATTTTTGTGCAAGAAATGCACCGCTGCCCGCAAATGTAGTATTTAGAATTTTTTTTTTTAAACCAGCAATGTAGACACAGTTTTTATTTTTGTGCAAGAAATGCACCGCTGGCCGCAAATGTAGTATTTAGAATATATATATTTTTTAAACCAGCAATGTAGACACACTTTTTATTTTTGTGCAAGAAATGCACCGCTGTCCGCAAATGTAGTATTTAGAATATTTTTTTTTTAAACCAGCAATGTAGACACACTTTTTAATTTTGTGCAAGATGTAAAATATTTGTAATGTAATATTTTGCACAAAAAAAAATAAATTAATTTGTCTAACTGCAATGTCAAAGTAGTATTTAAATATGCCAAAATGTTGCCAACTGAACTAATAGAACACGATTAAAGTAGTGTCCCTGACACACAAGCAGTTGCACTGCACTTGCAAAAATGGCTGCAAACGCCCACCTAACAAACAGAAAAATTGCTTAAGTTTTATATGAGGCACTTTGCTTAGCAAACAAAATGTACTCTAGCAAACAAAAATCTCCTCTAGCACCCACCCACCAATAAATCGCTGTTTTTAACAGATTTTCTAAAGCTAATCTGTCTCTCACAGCAGCAGCAGCAGCATCCTCTCCCTACACTAGTATGAGATGATGTGACATGCAGCACTACGTGACTCCAGCTTATATAGAGGCTGGGTCACATGATGCACTGGTCAATCACAGCCATGCCATTAGTAGGCATGGCTGTGATGGCTTCTAAGGGCAAACGAGTGAAACGCTTGTTGATTGGCTGCCCTGCAGCTATTCAAAAGGCACGAAAAAATACCCAAACCCAGAACCCAGACTTTTTCTCAAATGTTCGGGTTCGGAACACGGACACCCTAAAGTCTGGTACGAACCCAAACTTTACAGTTCGTGTTCACTCAACTCTACTCAAGACCCAGCCATTAATGTCTAAACTGCTGGGAACAAAAGTGAGCACAACCTTAAGTGAAAATTTCCAAATTGGGCCCAATTAGCCATTTTCCCTCCCCGGTGTCATGTGACTCGTTAGTGTTTCAAGCTCTCAGGTGTGAATGGGGAGTAGGTCTGTTAAATTTGGTGTTATCACTGTTACTCTCTCATACTGGACTCTGGAAGTTCAACATGTTACCTCATGGCAAATAACTCTCTGAGGATCTGAAAAAAACATTTTTGCTCTTCCACAAAGATGGCCTAGGCTATAAGAAGATTGCAAAGACCCTGAAACTGAGCTGCAGACCATACAACGGTTTAGCAGGACAGGTTTCACTCAGAACAGGCCTCACCATGGTTGACCAAAGAAGTTGAGTGCAGATGCTCAGCATCATACCCAGAGGTTGTCTTTGGGAAATAGACGTATGAGTGCTGCCAGCATTGCTGCAGATGTTGAAAGGGTGGGGGGGGTCAGCCTGTCAGTGCTCAGACCATATGCCGCACACAGCATCAAATTGGTCTGCATGGTTGTCATCCCAGAAGGAAACCTCTTTGAAAGATGATGCACAAGAAAGCCCGCAAACAGTTTGCTGAAGACAAGCAGACTAGGGGTATGGATTACTGGAACCATGTCCTGTGGTCTGATGAGACCAAGATAAACTTATTTAGTTCAGATGGTGTCAAGCGTGCATGGCGGCAACCAGGTGAAGAGTACAAAGACAAGTGTGCCTTGCCTAGAGTGAAGCTTGGTGGTGGGAGTGTCATGGTCTGGGGCTGTATGAGTGCTGCCGGCACTGGGGAGCTACAGTTCATTGAGGGAACCATGAATGCCAACATATACTGTGACATACTGAAGAAGAGCATGATCCCCTCCCTTCGAAGACTGGGCTGCAGGGCAGCATTCCAACATGATATTGACCCCAAACACACCTCCAAGACGATGCTAAAGAAGCAGCGGGTAAAGGTGATGGACTGGCCAAGCATATCTCCAGACCTAAACCTTATTGAGCATCTGTGGGGCATCCTCAAATGGAGGGTGGAGGAGCGCAAGGTCTCCAACATCCACAAGCTCTGTAATGTCATCATGGAGGAGTGGAATTGGTCTCCAGTGGCAACCTGTGAAGCTCTGGTGAACTCCATGCCCAAGAGGGTTAAGGCAGTGCTGGAAAATAATGGTGGCCACACAAAATATTGACACTCTGGGCCCAGTTTGGACATTTTCATTTAGGGGTGTACTCACTTTTGTTGCCAGCGGTTTAGACATTAATGGCTGTGTGTTGAATTATTTACAAATTTACACTGTTAAACAAGATGTACACTCACTACTTTACATTGTAGCAAAGTGTAATTTCTTCAGTGTTGTCACATGAAAAGATAGAATAAAATATTTACAAAAATATGAGGGGTGTACTCACTTTTGTGAGATATTGTAGCTATGTGGGATACACAGCTAACTACCCTTTATATTTGTACTTGTGAATTATAATGCGTTTTACTGCTGTGCAAAAATATGCAAAATACTCTCCCAATTTAGCTGTGCGGTGCCCACAAGCACTGCAATCTGAAACGTATCTAAAGAAAACAGTACGTCATTCCAGGCAGTGCTTCACTTTTTTCAGTAAATTACATATAATCAAGTCCACCTCTGTGTACATACATAGTCAAAAGAGTGTCCTTAGTATACAGAATAAAGTGACTCCAGATAGCGATCCCAACATCCACTCATAAAATCTTCATACTGGTGCAAATGGTGACCCTCGATACACCACAATCACCAAATGAAGATGCCTCATATTTTACTGATCGGCATATCTTGCTTTGTTTATACAAGTTTTGTGTAAAGATCTTCCAAGTCAGTATAGCCACTTCCAATAAGGTAACTTCTTTACCTCTAAAGCTGAAACAAAATACTCCCGTGTAGGTCCGTTCCAGCGGTTTTCTTCAATACCAGTCTGCGTGATACCAGTTTTTTTCCATTCACAATCATCCACCGAACTCAGGTTATTACATTTCAAAAATGCAATGTATGTTCTGTGAATGGATGGTGGAGCAGCTAAATGACAGGATTCCACTGCCCATTCACAAAACGCAATGCATTGTGTAGTGTAGTTATATGAGATCAGTGAATTGCAGGGAGGCCAAAAGGGGGTGGGTTAAGCCTCATTTAGACTTGCTTTGCTGTTTGAGGCATCTTAGAAATGCCTCTTCACTAGAGATGGGCGAACAGTTCGAGCCAAGCAAAAGTTTGGCCCGAACTTCACCGGTTCGCTCATTCTGCGAAAATCCAAATTTGTGGGTAGCTCTGCGGGATGGAGCACTGAGCGCCCCACAATGCACTGCGTGCTTCACAGTACATTCACTGGTGCAAGGCTTCACCAATTAGCACTGTCAGAGCCCTGATTGGACAAAGTGATGATTACTTTCTCCAATCACAGCTCAGTGCTCATAGTCCCACCCCACACAGTTGTGTGACAATAGTGAATTAATATTCGCTATTGCCTTCTTAATTCTCCTCCTGGCCAATCAGTAAGCGGATCCTGAGAGCCGATTGGCCAGGGAGTCTTAGGACTCATGGCCAATCGGGTTTCAGGACCCACTTCCTGTTCGGCCGGGCGGAGAAGCCCCAGCTCTTCCAGTTAGCTCCTAAGGTAAGACCTCTGATTGCCGCCTCCTTTCTGTCCATCTTCCACGGGCGGGGGGGTTTTGCAGCGGTGCGAGTGAGGGGGCAGGCTTGTTTGACACAACCCCCCCCCCCCAAATATTGAGCACCAGCCGCCACTGGTGTTCACTTATTGTGACTCTTATTGTAGAGGGTAGGTTCTGTGTTAGTATAGAGTGAGAATAGTGTGTCAGTGTAGTGTGACAGTGTAGTGCAGTGTTTAACACAGCTTTACATAGCATTTGACTCTGAATGTAGAGTGTTAGTTTAGTGTTAGTATAGTGTGTGAGAATAGGGTGTCAGTGTACTGTGTTAGTGTAGTGCAGAATTACATAACATTTAGTGCTGTACACAGTGCTGCATACCTCCCTTTTTTTGTTTTTTTGCCTTTGTTTGTCCTCTGTTTGCCCCCTTTTTTAAAAATTGTTTTTATGATTGCGGCGTGGTGTTCCCCCTTTTTTAAATTATTTTTTATAGTTTTTATATTTCTGTCAGCGTCAGTCCTCAATTTAAAGTGCACCAACCACCACTTTTCATTGAATAAAGTGCATCCAATCACACATGTCACAGTATCTATAAAATGTGGGTAATAAGCCCCCCATCATGTCTGGGAGGCCAAGAAGGAGAGGCAGACGTTACCATGCCACTGTGAGCAGGTTAGCAGCATCTGTGTCCACAGGCAAAGGTGGACGTGGTCTGTCCTCAGGGAGGGCACCTTTGTCTCTGTTTAGTGATGTTGCCCGTGCTATCCAGCCACAGCATATACAGGAGGTGGTGGACTGGCTTACTAAACTATCCTCATCCTCCTCATCCTGTATAACCTAAGCTGACACTAGTGTGCAGTCTACCGCAGCTGCCAGAGCGGCTTCTTCTGCCTCTTTGTCCACAGCTACTCCTGCCATAGCCTCAGCTTCATGCATGGAGGAGACAACTGAATTATTTGAACACAGCATCAGCCACTTGCTTCTTGAGGATGCACAGACATTACTTGATTATGATATTGGTTCTAAGGTAGAGGAAGGTAGGAACATGAGCCTGCAGAGAGGGGAGAACCCGGATAAACAACAAATTGGCAGTCATGTTCCCCCAGCCGCAGCATATTGCCAAGTTGAGGATGGAGGGGATGCTTATGATGAGTTAGATGACATGACTTGGGTGCTGGATAGATCAGAGGAGGAGAGTGAGGGGGAGAAACAACCCCAATGATGCAGGATGTCCTCCAGAGGCAGCTATCATGGAAGAGTCGAAAGCAGCCACCCTATGCCATCAGATTGTGGTGCTGTTTTTTACTGACCCACTTCCCACAGCTCAGCTGTGTAGGCCTTTTTTAGCACATCCAATCACACAGTTGCAATTTGTAACCTCTGCCGCAAACAGATCAAGCGTGTCAAAAACACCAGCCATTTGGGTACCACATGTTTGACAAGGCATTTAACCTCCCACCACCCGTTGGCAAGAGTACCTGAAAGCTACGCACAAGGGACACAATTGTTCCCCCCCTTATTCCCCTCTTCTATCCAAAATTTGCCAAAGAGACACCAGAATGTATCCAAAAAATCTTGACCGTTGTTCCGAGTGCACTAAAATGTAGCCTCATCATAAACACTGACTTTCCAAGGGGTGGTTTATTAAATAAAGAAAGGTTGTAGGGAAAATCAATTTAAATGTATTTTTTTGTCTTTATAAATGTCAGCTTTGCTGCAGCAGGTTCTATACACGGTACAGATACGCCACTTTACATGCAGACTAAGGGGACCCCCCAGGCACTATGTTTAATGCTTTACTTCATGATAAACAAGCTTTGCACTTGCATATGGTGGAGGCCACGAGGATATATACGAGGATATATAAAAATAAATAGAAGTCCCCAAAAAACAACCGCGCAACCCCTTCTACCTGAAAACAATGTGCTCAATATTAAAGTAACACAGCTGCAATTCTACACCATCATTCAAATCAAAAACCAAATGTAATGCGCTTGTGTACACTTTCAGAAATCTGTATGTAAAAGTGAATTCATACTATATGTGCAAAAACCCTTAGTGTCCATGGGTGAACACTCCTAGTTGAACATTTATATAGAACAATTCAGTCTTTAACAATATAAAATGTGAGTCCATAGAAAACTTTATATAGCAATATCGGTGTAATAGAAAAGCTGTGAAACTCCTTCTTCATATGTGAATAAATGTAGTATCCACCTTTCACCATAACACCAATTTCATGTGAAAGTCCACCAGCAATCAGGATGTGCCCTTACCAGAGTCCCTGGACCCCCTATCATGGAGGGTCAGGGATCGCCTGTGTGGAATTCTGGCTTCCACTCAGCCCCCGGGGTTGATGTTCTCCAGCCAAGTCTCCCCGAAATGTCACCAGATATATTTGTGCCAGATGAAGATAAAAGGCCACAATAGTGTGATAACGTTTAAAAACACTAAATTTATTAAAGATATATTGCACCCAAAAAAATAGCTGCCCCCAAACCAAAAATAGTTATGGGTGGCAGCGAACTTAAGCAGTTCCAATTTTATATTGCCCATAACTATTTTTGGTTTGGGGGCAGCTATTTTTGCAAAGTAGGGGGGTGGCCATGGGGGCCAAATATGCCCCCAGCCTGGCCAATTTATTTATGGCCAGGTGGGAGGAGGACATCATCGATTCCCAAAGCAGACCGGAGTTGGCCTTCTGGATCCGATATATTGATAACGTTCTCTTCCTATGGAAAGGCGACCAACTATCTCTATTGGAGTTTGTGAATACTTTAAAACTAAAGGACAGGGGTATTAAGTTGAATTTTGAAATTAGTCAGACTGAAGTACACTTCTTAGATTAGAATATAAAGGTGGAAGGTGGGAAGATGTCAACATCCACCTATTTTAAACCTACGGACAGGAACTCCTTCATTTCCAGGGATAGTTGTCACCATGGCCCCTGGTTAGGAGTCCCCAAGAGCCAGTTGCTCCGTATCAGAAAAAACTAATTTGAAAGATTATGATACACAAGCAGGGATACTGATCAACATGTTTATTGAAAAAGGGTATGAAAGCACCCATTTACGGAATTTAGCACAATCGGTAAGGAACACTAATAGGAGCACTTTGCTCACAAGAAAGGATCACCAAACCAACTCCCAGACAAGACAAACCGAGATTTTGCCTTTATCACATCATTTTCTACTCAACATAGGGCTATCCAGCAGATCTTTCGTCGACATTGGCACATTCTACAAAATTATAGGGGTTTGGGGTCGGTTTTGCCATCACGCCCCCAAATTACCTATAGAGGAGTACCATCCCTAAAAAACACACTAATGCACAACATTATCAACCCTCCCTCTAGTGCACCTAGTGCAGGATTTAAGAACCATAGTGTATCCAGGCATTATGATAAAGTACATGCAAGAGAGCCCGCAGGTACATCAATGATTGAGATTGATTGTTTCCAGTCACATTGGAGGGGTAGCTTAAAAGTTAGAGAACTTTCTTGGATGGAATCAAAGTGGATCTTTCTCTTTAAGAGTTATTCACCTTTTGGGCTTAATATAGATCTGGACGTGAACTGTTTTATTGATAATTCCTGATTTAAATATTTTTATATCACCCCTATAGGGAAATGTGTAGAATGTACAATATAGTACATTTTTACCTTAATATGCATATTTTTTATGTTTTTTACATGGGATATTTTCCAAAGATTAACGTTGATAAACACCGATATCCTATCTCCCTGAAGTTGTTTTTTGATGTGGATAATACATTCGTTCAGATGTGGACTTTTTGGCCACCCAGTGTCTATTATACAGTGTTTTTTACATAATATACGTTCTGATATATATATATATATATATATATATATATATACGTGTTCTTTGTTAGTTCATTTAAGGGGAGGTCCTGTATCGACGATCCCAGAGACATAAGAGTCACGGTGACATGCAGATCTAATCATGCATGGAACGCAGATGGGTGGCGCTCCGTTATGATCCACGTTTGGGCCCAAGCGTGGTGACGCACATCCGGGTAGGGGAGCATCTGAGGTATGTCGAGAGCGAGGCCGGGTTTGAGCGGCCACGCTTGGAACGCAAACAGGAGTTGCTCCACCTCGTACACATTCGTACTGTGAGCGTAATGACGCATGTCTGGACGAGGAGGTAGAAGTGTTATTTCTGGAATGACGTGAGGCTTGGTAGGCCAGAAACCCATGCGGCGATTGGTAGAAAGAAAACTGGGATTGATATTTAACTGCGGTGACATGAGACAGCCTTCATGCCCCGGAAGAAGTCAGTTGTGATGAAACAGGTAGGGCGGAAGTGCTGTCTCGGGATCACCGCTATTTACATGTGTGGATGGATTTGTCTCACTGCACTAATATTTTGTGGACCATGTAAGTGCAATATATTTTTAATACATTTAGTGTTTTTAAACGTTATCACACTATTGTGGCCTTTTATCTTCATCTGTCATGAATATATCTGGTGACATTTCAGGGAGACTTGGCTGGAGAACATCAACCCCGGGGGCTGAGTGGAAGCCAGAATTCCACACAGGCGATCCCTGACCCTTCGTGATAGGGGGTCCAGGGGCTCTGGTAAGGGCACATCCTGATTGCTGGTGGACTGTCACATGAAATTGGTGTTATGGTGAAAGGTGGATACTACATTTATTCACATATGAAGGAGTTTCACGGCTTTTCTATCACACCGATATTGCTATATAAAGTTTTCGATGGACTCACATTTTATATTGTTAAAGACTGAATTGTTCTATATAAATGTTTAACTAGAAGTGTTCACCCACGGACACTAAGGGTTTTTGCACATATAGTGTGAATTCACTTTTACATACAGATTTATGAAAGTGTACACAAGCGCATTACATTTGGTTTTTGATGGCCTATACACAGCCTAAAATTTTGGAGGCTTTTCGGCAATTTTATCAGACACTATATACACCCCAGTTGGCTCCTGCCAGCTTGGCTGGACTCAGTTGCATTGGCCTGCCTGGCAGATAAGGAGAGGGAGACGTTAGTACACCCTATAACATCGGAGGCGGTGCTCTCGAACATTGGTTCATTTCCAACGGGGAAGTCACAGGGCCCAGATGGCCTCTCCATTGAATTCTATAAGGCTCATGGAGACCTGCTTGCTCCTGTTCTGGCTTCCCTTTATTCTAACTGTTTGAAAGATGGAGCACTGCCAGTCTCAATGAGCCTTGCTCATATAGTCTTCATTTATAAACCCCCAAAAGATCCATCCTCCTGTGCATCATATAGGCCTATTGCTCTTTTGAATGTAAACTTTAAGATTTTGACAAAAATCTCCCAACAATTACAACCTATGATGTTTAAAATCATTGATCCAGATCAAACAGTATTTATAACATGGGTGCAGGTCCTATATTGACATCCCACAGCTGCAGTGAAAATGGGGGGAGGGCTGTCAACCCCCTTCTCGTTATTTAGGGGAACTCGGCAGGGCTGCCCTTTGTCTCCAACCCTTTTTCCCATTGCTATGGAGCCTGTAGCGGAGGCTCTCCGCACTTCCTCCAATATTAAGGGGTTGCAAATTGGATGGTTGGAGGAGAGGGTAGCCCTATATGCGGATGATCTTTTATTGTTTTTGAACGATGCCGGACTCTCTCTTCAAGAGGCCTTACAGATACTGGACTCTTTCTGATTGGTTACTGGGCTGAAGGTAAACTGGACCAAGTGCTTGTTGTTCCCAATAGATATTAAAGCCCATATTATGACTTCAAATGATATCTCATTGCAGTGGGTAGAGAACTTCAAGTACTTAGGAGTTGTAATCTCTCGTCAAGTGTCAGAATTCATTTTCTTAAATTTGACCCCAATTCTAGGAGATATTGGGAAAAAGTTGAAAAGGAGGAGGTCCCTACCATTATCCCTATTGGGATGTATTAACCTTTTAAAAATGAAAATTATGCCAAAACTTATGTATCTTTTTAGACACTCTCCTCAGTGGATCCCTGGCTCTTATTTTGCAAGATTAAATCAACTTTTTTCGTCCTTTCTATGGGGATCAAAGAACCCCAGGTATAAATTAACCACCCTGATGCACCCCTGCGATCAGGGTGGTTTAGCTGTCCCGGACCTATATAAATATTTTTTAGCCACTCAGTTGGTTACGGCCGCATGGTAGCTTAGCCCAGATTTATCCAACTCCTCCATCTGACTGTAAGCTGCGGTGTATTTAGGTGTCGAAGGGCACCTTATCATCTGACCGCTCCAATGCTCAACACCATCCAAGCCTGGGAGGTCGGTCTCAGATGTGAGCATTACCCTAAAGATGTGATTTCTCCAAATGTCCCTTTATGGCTAAATCCTACCTCTCTCAATTTTATAAATTACCAGAGCCTACAGCATGGACTAAGTATAATATCAAACTACTTTCCCAGGAGGTCACTGATCAGAAACTGTCTACTTTCTCTATACTCACCACAACTTTTAACCCGCCCAGTTCCCATTTATTTCGATATCTTCAGTTTACACATGCTTTTCATGCCCAGTTTCAACGGGATAGTTTGACAATAACACAATCTACTTTAGAATCAGTACTTAGGTCTGAATGCTTGGAGAAGCCCACCTCAAGGCTGTATTCCCATCTCATTATAATCTCCCTCCCGCCATTGGAGGGCCTTAGGGGTAGGTGGGTGCAAGACATACCGGAGTTGGACATGGAAGACTGGAGGCGTATGTGGGACTTCCCCCTTAGTATCCTTGAGAGATCACTTGATTCAATTTAAAATGATACATAGAGCATATCTCATGCCATACAGACTTCATAAGATAAATCCTGAGTGTTCTTCTGAGTGTTGGCGGTGTGGTGTGGCTTAAAGGGATTTCTCACATATCTTCTGGACTTGTCCATATATATAACTATTTTTTGGGCAGAAGTGGTGGACTTGCTGAACACTATTACTTCCGCTCCTCTGCTGGTTACAATGTCAGTATGTTTACTGGGTTTGGTAGAGGCTACTCTTCCTACAGTGTCAGAGAGTTTATTAACCACTTCCCGACCGCCGTATGCAGAATGACGGCCGGGAAGTGGTTTAGTTATCCTGACTGGACGTCATATGACGTCCTCAGGATAACAAGCCGCCGCGCGCCCGTGGGGGGCGCGCATCGCGGCGATCGGTGATGTGGGAGGTCAGTCTGACCCACCGCAATACCGATCTCGGTAAAGTGCTTCCAACCGAAGCACTTTACCATGTGATCAGCCGTGACCAATCATGGCTGGTCACAGTGTAACACAGGAAAGCCGTTTATCGGCTTTCCTGTACTCAGGTCTGCAGACCTGAGGAGTGGAGAGCCGATCGGCTGCATTCCTGACAGGGAGGGTTTGTGCTGATGATTTATCAGCACAGCCCCCCCTTGGATCGCCACACTAGACCACCAGGGAGCCTGCCCAGGGACCACCAGCAATGTCCCCACCCAGGACCACCAGGGAGCTGATCTGGACCACCAGGGAGACCACCCTAGACCACCAGGTAAGGGGTATAGTGCCCAATATTAATGGCACTTAGTGCCACCTTCAGATGCCACCCTAGACCACCAGGGAATGGGCCCCTTTCTGTACATATGCCCACCAGTGCCCCTATCAGTGTGTACCAGTACCCCTATCAGTGCATACCAATGCCACATATCAGTGCCCTCCAGTGCCACCTACTAGTGCCCACCTATCAGTGCCCATGAGTGCCACCTATCAGTGCCCAGTGCCACCTATGAGTGCCAATCAGTGCCGTCTGTGACTGCCTGTGACTATTCGCTGTGACTACCCGTGAGTATCTGCCGTGACTAACCGTGAGTATCCACCGTGACCCGTGACTATCCACCGTGAGTACCCGTGACTATCCACCCGTGATCATCCACCGTGACCTCCCGTGACTATACACCGTAACCATACGTGACTATCCCCATGACCATGTGTGACTATCCCCGTGACCACCCGTATACATGTCTTTCCCCGGGTAAGGGACCACCAGATCCCACCGTAGACTTCCACCGTGATTCACGGTAATTATAACCCGTGATATGGGGAATGGACCACCAGATCCCACCAGAGGGACCACCAGGTCTAGTCGAGGGACCACCAGGACCCACCCCTGTAACGACCACCAGGGACCCGTCCGAGGGACCACCAGATCACACCGCTAGGTTCCCCCCCGACACGACTATTTAGTAGTCGTGTTTGGGAGGGACAGTCCTTACGTCGGCTAGCCGAGAGGTGAGGAGTCCAGACGTCTGGACTCAT
>BLSH010483271.1:793638-804693 GCA_018402905.1 Glandirana rugosa | reverse complement strand
AATTACTTTCTTTATTCAAAAGGTCTTATTCTAGATCCGGTATAGTAAATATTATAATCGTTAGTTGAGTACATGAGTTGATTGCTAATATTATAAATGATATGGCCTAGATCTTATTCTGGAAAACTTATTTCTTTCATTAATTATTTCTTTTTCTTTTTTTGTTATTTTTGAATTGATGGCAGCTGTGCATTTTGATTGGATGCTGAACCTGTGTTAACATATTAGCCCAATGTGTATGATGTTTTGTTGTGTTTTGTTGTCTGCTTTAAAAACAATCTTTTCAAAAACATTTTTTTGCATCGGTACATGTCCCCCAGTGGGCATACCCTTTTTACTGCCAATAACTTGCATATAAGCCTTTAAAATGGGGACTTGTTCGGGTCCCATAGACTTTAATGGGGTTAGTCGTTCGGGTCCGAACTTTTGCAATGTTTGAGAGTTCTGACATGAACCGAACTCAAGGGGTGTTCAGCCCATCTCTACTCCTCACTGCCTGTTTTAACCTCCTAATTACCGGACAACTATGCTGCATCCGTGAGCATTGTGCATTTTTGCAGGGCGGTTGCAGGGCAGCACTATTCACTTGAATGGGTCATGCTCCCCCTGCTGTGCATTACAAGGGGTATAATTCCTGCTGTGGCAGTGAAGCAAAGATTTGCAGCCATAGCAGGTGTACATTCCCTGCCGCTGGCTCAGCAGCAACAAGGGGAGTGGTGGAGGGATGGTAAAAACACAGCTTAACTGCAGGGTTTAAACAATTCTACTTCAGTGCTCAGACTTGTGCTGACATGCCCCCTGCACAGCTAATTACTGTGAAAATCAGGGCACTGCCGTTTCACTGCCTCCTACTGCCCCTCATGCAGCTGAGAATAGATGGCATGTGATCAATCATTAAAAAAAATGTATTTATATATTTTTTCATTTTTTTTTATACATACACACAAACATTTTGCCTTACATTTCTATTTTTAAACTTAATTGGTTGTTTTCACAAGATAGGGGTTCACACAGGGGCAGACTGACCCATCGGGCACTGCCCGAGGGCCGGGGGCCAATAGGGGGCCCCATCCATGTTGCCAGCCATCAAAAAATATAGGCACGTCGGCTTTACCTGTCACACCCCTGTGTGTCTCTTTTACATTCTAACAGAGCCTAGTGAGCACTGCCCCCCTGGGAGACGCTAGATCGGCTCTGCATTCTCCCCCCCCTCCCTTTGTCCGTCCACGCTTCATGCAGCCCTTGTGCTGCGTCTATGAAGATGACATGGGGGAGGGAAGCCATGTTATAATCATGAAGCTGCTGAATGCAGTGAGCCTCCTGGGACAATGCAAGTGAGTTAGCACTGTCACTCTGACGGACTCTCTCCCCTCCTCCCTCTCTCCCATCCTGCATTCTCTCTAGTCTCTATCAAATCTCTCTCACTCCCCTTCTTACCTCTGTTATCCTCCAGCAGGACCTTTCATTAAACTTTAGCCAAAGAGTTTTCACTTCACCAACCTATGTTAGTAGTTGGCTGCATCATGTGCCTTTAAGTGAGTCCACACTGGTGTGCTGGAGTTTGGTCACAGTGCTGGCGTATACATATAAGATGCAGCATACAGGACATGTGTGCGCTTTCAGAAAATATAGCAAAAATGTGCAACCTAATAGAAGTTGATGGGACATTTTCTGAAAGCGCACCAAATGTCCTGTATGCTTTATCTTTGGTGCACTTTCAGAAAACACAGCAAAATCACACAACCTAAGAGAAGTCTATGGGACTGCGGCTAAAAATGGGGGTAAAATGCAGGAAAACTGCATATACGCCAGCACTGCAACCAAACTCCAGCACAGCACTCTTCACATTTGCAGCAGGCACTGCCACTCCCACTGAAAAGTGATCTATGCTCAAGTCACTTTTCAGAGGCATTTGTCAGGCAGCAAGAAAGTGATATTGTATATCCTCAATGCCAAATTTTAAACCCTTAAATGCCAGTCCCTGCAGGTAATGACACGGTTCACTTTGAACTCCACCTTAATTCCATAACTCCTCTTACCCAGGACCTTAACCCCTTTGCGATCGTGCTATAGCTGAATTACAACTACAGCGCAGCTGCACTTTGCCGGGAGGTCGTCATATGACGTCCTTCCGTGCTTGCGCTTCCTGCACACCCCCTGCGGCGTACATCGGCAGTAATCTGTGATTGCTGAGTCCTTTAGACACAACTGATCCCAGATCGGGGTAAAGAGCCAATCACGGTGGCTTTTTACCATGTGATCAACTGTGTCCAATCACAGTTGATCACAGTGTAAACAGGATTTTCCAGTTATCTTTAACCCTCTCCTCACACTGACAGGGCATGAGGAGAGGAGAGACAAAAACCAGCAAATCTACATGGGGAGATCTGTACCGACAATCAAGGCACTATGGGTAGTGATGCCTATCAGTGCTCATCAATGCCACATATCAGTGCAGCCTCATCAGCATCAGTGAAGGAGAAAAATTACCGTATATACTCGAGTATAAGCTGAGTTTTTCAGCACATTTTTGTGCTGAAAAAGACCCCCCCTCGGCTTATACGCGAGTCAGTGTCTGTGGGTAATGAATAAATTCACATTACACAGAGCGCGCTTCTTCTAAGAGCCGATCTGTGCCTGAAACCGTGACCTAAATACATTGGAATGCAGAGAATGCTGAGAGAAGTGTCAGATTTTCAACTTGATGTCGGGAGGTGGGCGGAACTGCGTGGGTGTTCAGTCCTGCCACCTCCTGATCTCAGTGAAGATCTGCAGCATTCTCTGCATTCCAATGTAATTAGGTCACACTTTCATGCACAGAACGGCTCTTAGAAGCAGCATGCTCTGAAGATTATGAATCTACTTTACTCATCTCTTCTGTGTTCTGGCTACAATCTCTGTGTAATGGCTGAGTCCCTGTGTCCTGGCTAAAATCCCTGTGTCCTGGCTAAAATCCCTGTGTCCTGGCTCCCTGTCCCTGTGTTCTGGTTGCTGCATTTCCCACCCTAGGCTTATACTCGGGTTAATAACTTCTCCCAGTTTTTTGTGGTAAAATTAGGTGCCTCGGCTTATATTTGAGACGGCTTATACTCGAGTATATACGATATTTACAAAATTTTATAACTGAAAAAATTTTTCTTCAAAATTTTCAGTTTTTTTGTGTATTTAGCAAAGAAAAAATGAAACCCCAAAGGTGATTAAATACCACCAAAAGAAAGCGCTATTTGTGGGAAAAGAAATGATAAAATTGTCATATGGGTATAGTGTTGCATGACCGTGCAATTGTCATTCAAAGTGTGACAGCATTGAAAGCTGAACATTGGCCTGGGCAGAAAGGGGTGAAAGTGCCCAGTAAGCAAGTGGTTAAAGAAGTAGTACAGCTGATGCTTGTTTGGCTGTACTTCTGTGGATCACAAGAGTGAAGTTTGTACTGTACTCCTGTGACCCGTTTTCAGCTGACAGCGGGCTATAGCCTGCTGATGGCTGACATCACAGAGCTGGTCAAGGCTGGGGAAAGATCCAGACTTTAAAGTCCGGATTCACTCAGAAGCCTGGACCAGCACTTGGCTTAGCCTCTCAGTGAGCTGTTGAGGGACTGAGCCAGGCACTCCTGCCCTCTCCACAGACCAATGCTCCAGTGAGCACTGCAGGGGCAGAACAGAGCCAGTGACTGACAGTCACAGCTCTCTACTCAGAGTGATGAGGAGAAATGAGCGATCAGCAGTGTTTGATTACTCAGTTCTCAGCCTTAGAGTCGACGGGGGACAGATGCAGCATTGGATTGATGCTGCATCCACCTAGGTAAGTATGATTTTGAAAAAAAAAATCCTATACTTCTCTTTTAAGCCAATCCCACTGTTACTCACAACCTGACCATCACCATTGTTTGCCACAACATGCTACATTCACAACAGGACTTGTTTTGTGGCTCCATTGCATGATTTCCCAGGGTCTTCATAATCTTAAACATGTTCATGTTTTGTCTCATCATTTTGATTTTTCATTGTGAAGCCAAGCAAATTGCTTATTACTGGTACTCAGTTCTCCTCCTAGGTGTCCAATAGGACCGCCCGTCCTTTCTGCCAATCAGGTGACGGTTCTCAGGACCCACTCCCTGATTGGCCGGGAGGAGGATCAGTGTGGCAATAGCAAATATTCATTCGCTATTGATACACAACTGGGTGGGCTCGTAGCACAGTGCTCTGCGCCCCAAGCCCACACTTTTTTGAAGCCTATTAGAGCCTCTGGCTCTAATCATGTGCTTCAACCCCCCCCATTGGAATCCATGCATCCTGCGTCCTGCATGGGGGCCAGACGCATGGATGGGGGGGCGATGCCCGTTCACCCTTAATGGATGTTGTGACCCTGCTGGCATTGTTAATATTTATGTATGTTTTAAATGCTTTAAATATCAATTCTTTCAGGTTTTGATTGGAATTTCTGTAGCAATTTTTTGTCTTAACTTACTAAACATTTATTTTGAACATAAAGTGTAGTGAAATTCTGTGACAAACATTTGTAATGTGTGCAGTGCAATATGTGTGTAGGTGGGGCTTTTCATGGGTGTGGGTGGGGACACAGGGGGCCCCATTATCTGCTCTTGCCCGGGCGGCCCCATCAGTTGTCAGTCTGCCCCTGAGTTCACTAATACTTTAATTACTGAAAATATAGTTTTGTTTAATAACTGAAAAGTTTAGTCAGCTAACCCACCTTCCACTGATGATCATCTATGAAAATCTCACTTTTCGCAATGTCTACTCGATTCCACGCCACTGCCAGCTTCAATTGGTGGTCCCAGTTCTCATGTCCTTGCTGATCAAGACTTAGGGAGGCTGAAAAAAATAGAAGAAATAGCATTAACAATAAACAGTTCAACTATGTAAGTCTAATTTTATTTAAAGTGTTAAAAATGACTGAGAAAACAAACTCAGAGACTTTTATACACATTTCGGTGGTTAAACAGCCATTTTCAGGGCCCCACTTTTGGCAGTGCACCCAACCCAGAATGCTTCTTCTACCAAGGACAGGTCCTTATTAAAATGACTAAATTAAAGGGCCTCTTCAGGAGCCAGGCCTGATAGTTTTCCAATAATGCTCATCCAGGATAAGGCATTACCAGGAGGCATTCGGCCACTACTCCAGATACATACATACCTGGCATGCAGACAGCTCAAAACTTCCCATTCCTCTCAGATGGCTGCTTTGCGGGGACTATTAATTCCCATCAAAGAAAGTCACCAGAACTGGTTGACTTCACCCCAAATTCTTCTAAACTCTCTGCATTCTTTACAGAACTCAATAGTCTTTGCATTTTCATTCTCTTTCCCTTTTAGGCCTCGGTCATCCTCATTTTAACTGATTGCAGTTTTCCCATAGACATGTCCTCTTTTTAGTGCTACTGGAGTAAAGGAGTTTCACACATGTGGATATATAAAATATATAAACTTTCTTCTTGAAAGATGTTCTTCTTTAAAAGCAAAACCTAACAGTTCTGTACAATATAAGTACTCTCGTCCACCTTTCTCCATCAGAGGGTAAACTTTTATTCAGGGGAACACAGTGGGAAAACTATGAAATCACAAGATTAAGGGGACACCAATTAATGATTACATGGTGATCTCTATCCATCCTCTACTAAGAGGTTAAGATGTTCTCTCCTCTCCAACACACAGCTCCAACTGACAAATCTTCCTCACTCATTCGCCCTTTTGCCCGATTGAAACAGAACTCATTAACCACTGGGGAGAGCAGCATGTTGCTGTACACTCCTAGAGAGAGACACATTTCCCCTGTTAAAGAGACCCTAACATAAGCAAATGTACTGTCTGTAGTAATTTTAGCTTTTAGACAAAAGTGCATAAAGGGGTTGCACTGGGTTTTCATTTGTTTTCTTTGTTTATTTATTATGCTTATATCTTAACTACTACAATAACAAAAACGGTTTACTTTTTTGAAATAGCACATATCAATATATTGTACCTTCATTTTCAAAAAGTAGGTGGAGCACCAGGTTTCTGTTCTTGTTTACCTATCTGTTCTTATCTGATTTGCAAAAAAAAAAAACATACCCTGGTGTTTACAGATCTCAATAGCTCAAGCTCAAATTTACACTCACAACTAAATAAATCACATGCTTGACTAATTATTTTCTCTGCCAGTTCTGCTAAGATAGTCCCATACAGATATCAATAAGAGATAGAAAGCAAGAGAAACAGAGAGAAACTAGGAGATAGGAGGGGGCAGGGGAGAAACTGATTTTGCTGCAGTCTGTGAAAATCCACAATTCTCTGTAATTTCAGACTCAGGAGTGTACTTTTTATAAAATTCTTATTTGCAAATGTGAAATGTTTTACACATAATGAAACAATATATAAACCATCTGTTTAAAAGCTGTTTTTTACCTCTACACAGTTTATATATTAGATGAAAAGTTTAAAATGTGTTCAATACACTAAATACCTTTAAGCAAGGCTTGAAGAATGGCAACATCAATGTCATGCTGATCATCTTTGTCTGCTTGGAAGATTGTAAGCAACTGACTGTGCCTCATGATATCTTGTATCTGGAAAAATAAATATTAATCTGAAAAATAAACTATAGTTAAAAGCATTAAAACATCACTGTTATTTGCTTTGCGTCTCCTTCACATCCAAATAATCACAATACAACAATGTCCTCTAAATCTTATTTAAACTTCAATTCAAGCTTTTGTAATTATAGGTGAGAACTTGATTTGGCAATAATATGGGGGAAGGGCGGAGACTCCAGTTCAGACTTTTTCTTACTATATATATTTATATATATATATATATATATATATATATATATATATATATATATATATATATATATACAGTATCTCACAAAAGTTAGTACACCCCTCACGTTTTTGTAAATATTTCATTATATCTTTTCATGTGATAACACTGAAAAATGACACTTTGCTACAATCTAATGTAGTGAGTGTACAGCTTGTATAATCGTATAAATTTGCTGTCCCCTCAAAATATCTCAACACACAGCCATTAATGTCTAAACCACTGGCAACAAAAGTGAGTACACCCCTAAGTAAAAATGTCCAAATTGGGCCCAATTAGCCATTTTCCCTCCCCGGTGTCATGTGACTCGTTAGTGTTACAAGGTCTCAGGTGTGAATGGGGAGAAGGTGTGTTAAATTTGGTGTTATCGCTCTCACTATCTCATACTGGTCATTGGAAGCTCAACATGGCACCTCATGGCAAAGAACTCTCTGAGGATCTGAAAAAAAGAGTTGTTGCTCTACATAAAGATGGCCTAGGCTATAAAAAGATTGCCAAGACCCAGAAACTGAGCTGCAGCACAGTGGCTAAGACTATACAGCGGTTTAACAGGACAGGTTCAACTCAGAACAGGCCTCGCCATGGTCGACCAAAGAAGTTGAGTGCAGTGCTCAGCGTCATATCCAGAGGTTGTCTTTGTGAAATAGTCATATGAGTGCTGCCAGCATTGCTGCAGAGTTTGAAGGGGTGTGGGGTCAGCCTGTCAATGCTCAGACCATACGCTGCGCACTGCATCAAACTGGTCTGCATGGCTGTCGTCCCAGAAGGAAGCCTCTTCTAAAGATGATGCATAAGAAAGCAGTTTGCTGAAGACAAGCATACTGAGGACATGGATTCCTGGAACCACGTCCTGTGGTCTGATGAGATCAAGATAAACTTATTTGGTTCAGATGGTGTCAATCGTGTGTGGCGGGAACCAGGTGAGGAGTACAAAGACAAGTGTGTCTTGCCTACAGTCAAGCACGGTGGGGGGAGTGTCATGGTCTGGGGCTGAATGAGTGCTGCCGGCACTGGGGAGCTACAGTCCATTGAGGGAACCATGAATGCCAACATGTACTGTGACATACTGAAGTAGAGCATGATCCCCTCCCTTCGGAGACTAGGCTGCAGGGTAGTATTCCAACATGATAACCACCCCAAACACACCTCCAAGACGACCGCTACCTTGCTAAAGAAGCTTAGGGTAAAGTTGATGGACTGGCCAAGCATACCTCCAGACCTAAACCCTATTGTGCATCTGTGGGGCATCCTCAAACGGAAGGTGGAGGAGTGCAAGGTCTCTAACATCCACCAGCTCCATGATGTCATCATCGAGAAGTGGAAGAGAACTTCAGTGGCAACACGTGAAGCTCTGGTGAACTCCATACCCAAGAAGGTTAAGGCAGTGCTGGAAAATAATGGTGGCCACACAAAATATTGACATTTTGGGCCCAATTTAGACATTTTCACTTAGGGGTGTACTCACTTTTGTTGCCAGTGGTATAGACATTAATGGCTGTGTGTTGAGTTATGTTAAGGGTACAGCAAATTTACACTGTTATACAAGCTGTACACTCACTACTTTACATTGTAGCAAAGTTTAATTTCTTCAGTATTGTCACATGAAAAGATAGAATAACATATTTACAAAATTGTGGGGGGTGTACTCATTTCTGTGAGATACTGTATATATACTGTATATGTGTGTGTGTGTGTGTATGTGTCTGTAGTACCCTTGTCTTAAACAGGGGCTACTAGTAAATTTAGTTGTTCTAGATGGTAACTAACCTGGCTGATTTGCAGTCTTTGTGATTATTTGGGTTTTCTCCTAAGCCTGGTTTAACTGTGGTTCCTTTCTTCTGTCAATACGTGGCACTGTTGCCTTTGGCATTAGTATGATGAGCTGCAGTGAGACTTATGAGTTATGAATATGCATATCTCTTTCAGCCAATCAGTAAGAGTTTCAGGCCACTGAGCATTCTGGGAAAGAGTATATATTTGGAGGAATTCAGATGATTGGGGTCCTCTCATCCAGACCTGAGGCCTGGAGTCTAAGGCCTGGCCATGTGCTTGAGGCCCTGCTGGAGGGCCTGTTTGTTGACTGGAGGCATGAGGAGAAGGATGGAGTTCTGAGATGAAGTACCAGAGGTTACTCTTCATGAGCCGGGGACTGTGGAGTGGATGTGAAAGCGGCTAGAGGAACTCATCCAAGGAATCCCTGCACAGTGTTGTGAGTTTTTGGTTGCTATAGGAGACAGCTGTTGCTACGTAGGTACAGGACATTGGGTGCAGGCCTAAGGCCCTTGTTCTGTATTGCTATCTACCTGGCTGTTTTTGTTATTTGGAATCTGCTAATCTGTCTGAACATTGTTCTAGGGCAGTGTTTCTCAAACTTTTTACAGTCAAGGCACCCTTTAAAAGTTATGAACAATCTTGAGGCACCCTTTAAAAATTATGGACAAATTGTAAATACTATTCTAATAGTTTTACATCATGCAGCAACACCCACACAAGTAGGACACCAAATGTTAGAGGTGATGTATTCTTCCAAAACTAATAGACTTTTGCAAAATGTAACTGACTAGTTTTCCATTGCTTCTCTTCTCCCTCAGTTTTTCTCCATCACTTAGCTAATGTGACCCCAACAGTGATGAAGAGGGGCAGAGGAGGGTCAAACAAGGATGCTATACGTCTGACATCCTCCTTATCAACGAATGATGCCATTGGTCATTAGGATGCTGGCAGCTAAAAGGTTGTAATGGTACACAATGAAAACCTATGATTTTGTGTAACTAAAAGGCAGGCTTTATCCACACGCTGGCTTGTATACAATTTTTGGGTGATTTTTAGCCATTTTGCCAAGATTGGGCTGCAGAGTAATTTTCCAACATGATAACGACCCCAAACACACCTCCAAGATGACCACTGCCTTGCTAAAGAAGCTGAGGGTAAAGGCGATGGCAGACCTAAACCCTATTGAGCATCTGTGGGGCATCCTCAAACAGAAGGTGGAGGAGCGCAAGGTCTCAAAAATCCACCAGCTCCATGATGTCGTCATGAAGAAGTGGAAAAGGACTCCAGTGGCAACCTGTGAAGCTCTGGTAAACTCCATGCCCAAGAGAGTTAAGGCAGTGCTGGAAAATAATGACACTTTGGGCCCAATTTGGACATTTCAATATAGGGGTGTACTAACGTTTGTGTCCAGCGGTTTAGACATTAATGGCTGTGTGTTGAGTTATTTTGAGGGGAGAGCAAATTTACACTGTTATACAAGCTGTACACTCATTACTTTACATTGTAGCAAAGTGTCATTTCTTCTATGTTGTCACATGAAAAGATATAATAAAATATTTACAAAAATGTGAGGGGTGTACTCATGTTTGTGAGATACTGTATATATATATATATATATATATATATATATATATATATATATATATATATACAGTATCTCACAAAAGTGAGTACACCTCTCACATTTTTGTAAATATTTTATTATATCTTTTCATGTGACAACATAGAAGAAATGACACTTTGCTACAATGTAAAGTAGTGAGTGTAATTTTTTTTTGATCACTTTTATTCCTATTACAAGGAATGTAAACATCCCCTGGAATATTGCATGACAGGTACTCTTTATGGGGAGATATGGGGTCAATAAGACCCCACATCTCTCCTCTAGGCTGGAAAGACCGAGATCAGAAAAAAAAACAGCGATCTCTGTCTTTTCAGCCGAGTTCACGGGCATTGTTTACATCATGTGACCCGGACGTGATGTCAAACGCCATGCCCAGGCCTCTGAGGCGCATAGACATGACCGGTGACCATCTGGTCATCAGTCATCTCTACGCTCAAATTCCGCCGGAGACGGATCTGTTCTCCGGGCCGCCGATGGCACGGGCGGCTTGGGAGAAGCACCGGAGGGTGGCGGGGGGGACCTCCCCTGTTGCCGATAAGAATGATCAAGCGGCTGAACTGCCACTATGATGACCCCCTGATGACATCAGCGCACCGCTGACGAAACGCAGCATAGGGCATTGTGGATACCTAACGTCATTTATGCTCGTTGGAACGCAGAAGGACCGCTATCGGCGTCCCCTGCGATTTTGCCTTCAAACTGTAAGCATTTTAATCGTTTTTAACATCCATAAAACCATTTTTTTTGGACGTAATTCACCATTTTGGCTCCTTCTCTTCTCCTCCTGCCCCATGCATGGGCCATGAGTATCACCCCTAGTGATTGGCGTACCAGTGGCCA
>BLSH010483271.1:760933-773436 GCA_018402905.1 Glandirana rugosa | reverse complement strand
GGGGGTACACTTACTCATTTTTGTGTGTGTCAAAAACTGTTACGGGGGACACTATAGTGGTTCGGGGGACGGGGTTTAGTGGAGGGGTACAACGGACCATACCAAACCTCCCCCGAGCGAACGGGGGGGGGGGTAAAGGACCGGACAGTCCGACGTACGAGTCTATTCCCAGACTATACCTAACCTCCCCTGGTGGTGCGGTAAAAAAAACAAGTGTAAAGACATAACGACCGTTACCAAGTGTAAGACAACTGTTGCCTACTGAGTAAGCAACATGGGGAGGTGATTTGGGGCAGGGGGCTTGGTGATATCACAGGGGGCATTGTCAAAAACTGTGTGTGTTTTTACTCATTCACATGGGGGGGGGGCAGGATCTGAGGGCCCCCTTGTTAAAGGGGGCTTCCAGATTCCTATAAGTACCCTGCCGGCAGACCCCCACAACCATTGCTCAGGGTTGTGGAGAAGAGGCTCTTGTCCCCATCAACATAGGGACAAGGTGCTTTGGGGCAGGGGGTGCCCCAAAGCATCCCCCCATGTTGAGGGCATGTGGCCCAGTATGGTTCAGCAGGGTAGGGGGTGCTTACTTGTCCCCTCCCTTTCCTGCATGGCTCAGATAAAGTTCTGGTATGGATTTTGGGGGGGGGGCCCACGCCATTTTTTAAAAAGAATTTTGGCAAAGGATTAATTGTGTAAAATTACCGAGCTAATGTGAGTAGTAATTAAAAATAAAATTGGAAATTGGTTGCAGCAATAAGTAAAATACCACCTAAACGTGAATATAAAGACAAAAAAACTGCGCAGCCAATACTCAGAAAATATGAATAATAAAGTGCATGTGCTACATACATCAAATATAAAAGTATAAACATATTATGCACCAATTCATGCTAAATGTATGATGTATGTAGCACATGCACTTTAATATTCATATTTTCTGAGGATTGGCTGCGCAGTTTTTTTGTCTTTATAATTTTGGCAAAGGGCCTGGTATAGATTGGTGGGGACCCCCACGCCGTTATTTTCACATTTTGTATTGCTGGCATTGTTTTTCTTTTTCGTTCAGCCTCATTCATTGTTAAGGACATGGAGGCCGGCTTCCCGGCTGCACCTTAACAACCAGCTAATCACTGGGAAGAAGAGTTTAGTAGCGTTTAGGAGCTGTAAGAGTTTTTTCTGCCAAAACGCTGCTGCTCCAGAACGCGCTGGCCCTGGGTTTTTTTTACAGCTTATAAACGCCTATGCCACTGAAAGTTCCTAAAAGCTTGTGCATGGACACATAGAGTAAAATAGAGAGGCATTTTGAAGCTGTAAAAAAAATTGCCTGATGCTGCTAAAAGTGTCAGTATAGACGCCATGTGTGCATAAGGCCTCAAAGTGAAATCCCACCTTTTTTTCCCTGGGCCCCATCCTGCTTGCTCCCTGAAGCCACCCACCACAATTTTTTAAACACATACATACTATCATTCTAGTGAAGTTCCTTTAATAACCCTTCACCCCCCGGAGTGCAGTTGGGAAGGTGATATACTTACCTTTGTTCCAATACCAATATCAAAAAAGGACCCAATCAATAAATTGAATTAATAGCTATAAAATATATTACTTCTTTCACTTGAGAGTTTTTCACTGTGCAGCCTGATGCATCAGAGCTTTTGTGAATAAAAAAACATGCCAGTCAGTTATTTTTTCCTAGTGTGCAAATGTATGGGAAATCCAGTAGGTGGGCTCACAGATGGCTGCTTACAACAATATGTAGATGCAGGGATTACAAATACATAAGAACTGTTGCAAATTGTTTTTAACCACTTTAAGACCTCCCACCGTCATTATACGGCAGCCGTTTGAAGCGGAATGCCATTGCTATGGTAGCAGATAGCTACCATAACCCCGGTATTTTTTTTTTTCAGCCGGCGATTCTGCACAAGATAAAAGTGGCGCAAGATCACTTTAATCAGCGGCGGGAGAGGTGCCCCCCCTTCAGCCAGTTTCCGGTCATCTCCGCAGCTTACCGGACCCGCCGGCAGCGGCAGAGATGATCAGTTCCTCTCCCCCAGTGTCCGTGAGCCAAGTGAGCGGCTGAAGTCGTTCACTCGGCTCCATAACACAGCAGGGCGGAAGCGACGTTACAAGTCACTTCCACCCAATGCTCTTAAAGGGCCCATTTTTTTTTTTTTTTGCACTGTCATTTTTTTTAAATTATTATTTTTTTTTTTTAAATTTTACTGTAAATATGAGATCTGGGGTCTCATATTTAAGAGGTCCTGTCATTCTTTTTTCTACTACAAGGAATGTTTACATTTCTTGTAATAGGAATAAAAGTGATCACATTTTTTTTATAAAAAGAACAGTGTAAAAATAAAAAGTAAAATAAATAATAATAAAAAAAAATTTAAAGCACCCTGTCCCCGCGATCTCGTGCGCAGAAGCGAACGCATACATAAGTCCCGCCCACATATGAAAACGGTGTTCAAACCACACATGTCAGGTATCGCCACGATCGTTAGAGCGAGAGCAATAACTTTAGCACTAGAGCTCCTCTAACTCAAAACTGCTAACCTGTAGAATTTTTTAAACGTCGCCAATGGAGATTTTTAAGTTGCAAAGTTTGTCGCCATTCCGCGAGTGGGTGCAATTTTGAAGCATGACATGGGTATCATATTACTCGGTGTAACATTATCTTTCACAACATGGAAAAAAGTTGGTCTAACTTTATTGTTGTCTTATTTTTTAACTCAAAAAACCGAATTTAAAAAAAAAAAAATTGCGCTTGAAAGACCGCTGCACAAATACGGTGTGATATAAAGTTTTGCAACGTGCGCCATTTTATTCTCTAGGGTGTTAGAAAAAAATATATATAATGTTTGGGGGTTCTAAGTAATTTTATAGCAAAAAAGTAGTTTTAACTTGTAAACACCGAACTCCAAAAAGAGGCTCGGTCTTAAAGTGGTTAAATGACAGCCTGATTTGTAAAAGGTGTCTTCCTAATTTTATAAGCATGTATGTGAAATAGAAAATTGTAACTTACATCTAGGGTACCTGGTCCTCCCTCCAGTACAACACAGACTATGGGTATCTTGATGGCAACTCCTAGACAAGTAGAAAAATACATTCAGGGTCAAAAAATTGGGTTTTGCAGTACTATGTATTGTGTTAGTGTCTTTCATAGAATAAGACTTCCGTATGTAATCTAACTGATCATATGTGATCTGCTTATCTTACATATCTTTCGGTTTCCATCTTCTACCCTAATTCTAAATTATTATTTTTCCATGCCCTTCTGTAAATACTGCAACAATGCATCTTAATTACTTTAATTATATTGATGATCCAAATTTATATGAGCAACTCTTGCTTAACTGTCTCTGGAGTGGCTACAAATGCAGAATCACAGCTGAGACTGGCTGATCCTCAATCAACAGCCTGCTTTCTGAACTAATGTAAGTGAAAAGTTAAATATCTGTATTTTTTGTAACTTAATTGGGCTCCTCTCAAACTTAATGGAACATGTAATGCTTCCCATCCCTTATTATGGAACTCATATTCTGAAAGTTCTAAATGAGAGAACTAGGATGTGTGCATTGATAGTAAATAAGTACTTTACAGCCATTTCAGGGTACCAATTCGGTTGTAAAATAAGGACTCACACTATGACTGTTTCTCAGCTACACTTCTTCAGAGCTGATAAGTAGACATTGACAAAAGCAATAAGTGCTGGAATCTTGCTGTGTGTAAACATACCTGAGTCTTTTCAGTAGTTACACCAAAACCAAAATACCAAAAAGCAAACTTTTGAAGTGCCTCAAAAATTACACAGGCACAACATATTACAAAATAATGGGGAATATACACCCCACACAGTTTATTCATACATAAATGTTAAAACAGGGACAATACAACATTAAACATGAATAAAGCATGAAATTCTCTTTGCATACCCAGCTCCTCTCCAGCGATTGCATATAAAAGCATGTTTACATATGTCAGGTAAACCTTCTAATGAGAAGCACATGTCCCCACTCAAGGGGATTCTAACAATATAGTTTTCTTCATTGTTGTCATCTAATGTAATGAGCGGTGGAGGCTTACCCATAAGGACTCCTGGGGTAGTGCCCCACCAAAAAAATAAATAAGAAATAAAAATAAAAATTAACTATATTTATTAACCAACAGCAGCACAGCTAGAGAGAAACTCCAAAGATAAAAAAAATCTTTGGAATTTCTCTCTAGCTGTACTGCTGTTGCTAATTGCTAGAATAGACAGATTAGATAAGAAAGAGAAGAGTAATCTACCTAGCAACAGGGCAAACGTCCCAAATCTCATTAAAAAAACCCTATCTAGAACACAGTAAAATGAATTCTCCACCCTCTTCGGCTGCTTTCCAACATTCCATTCTGAGAATAGGAGCTTTTTGGGACGTCTAAATCTGCAGACCTTAAACTGCCTAGTCCATTTGGTCTCTGCCTGGGTGGGGGGGGAGCCAAGATCTTCTCTGCTTGCAGTTACACATTCTAGCCTGCTGTCTAGCCAGGTCCCCCCCTCCACAAGTCGCACTCCGACACTTAGTCTCTACTTCTCCAGCAGTGTTTCCACTCTCCACCAGGGACCCTTCCCCCACCCACCATCCTATGCAGAGCAGAGGAGGAGGACATGAGGAATCGAAGGAAAGATCCAAGCAGAGCAGTGTCTGCAGGGTCAGATCTCTGAGCATACATGACAGGGAGCTCCCAGCAATACACAGGCAGTGATCAGTCTGCATCCATAGATAACACATAAGGCGGAACAGGCCCTTCCAAAGCTCAGCAGTAGGATAAGAACTCTGAGCCGGCATGTAAGTCACAGGGAGTTCTCAGGGATACACAGGCAGTAATTGATCTGCAATTAGTCTTCTTACATTGGGGGACTACAGAGCTCAGCAGCACCGCACACCCTCAGCTCTTCATACTTTACTCTTTAACAGGCAGCTTCAGCCAACACAGCAACTCCACTCCTGGTGACTTCTTCATCCCTGTAATGAGTCATGACTTCCAAAGCAGGGACCAACAAGTCACCAGGAGTGGAGTTGTTGCTGTGTTGGTTGAAGCTGCCGGTGCTCAGCCTCTGTGTATCTCAGCATCAAACAACAGAACAAGAGGAATGTATAGTCATGACAATTTCTCTAAAATAACTGCTTTCCAATGAATGCCATCTTAAATCGCCTGATTTTATAATTACATTTTTAACTTTTTTTGACAGATAATGAAGATTTATGTTAGTGAAGCTGGTCAGTTCCAAAAACCAGGGACATTTCTATGGCTCACCATGTGTCAGGGGTTAGTGGGGGATTTCCAGTGTTACTATTATAAAATAAGGAATTAGGATGGAGCTTGATGGCATAGCACATACATGAAAACCCACATAATGCCAGTCTGTGCTGGGTTCCTGTGCAGACCTCACAGCTAATGTAGTTCTTCACCTTTGGGATTGAATGGATGAATGAGCCAGCAAAATTTTATTGAAAATTAAGACTGACAGCTGAGTTATACTGTACATTGTGTGCAGAGTGGGTGGAGCCTATATGGGGTGTGGCTTCTAAGGAGTGGGAGGGGCAAAAAGGAAGGGCAGGGTCTGGCACCCCACCATCTTAAAACTTCACCAGCCGCCACTGGTAATGAGTATCTCTCAACTCATTGTGCAGGATTAGCCACCTGCTTCTACAGGAGAGCAAGGAATAAAGAGGTATAGTAATATGCAGTGTATACTTAATTATAATGAAAAATAGAAACATAATAATATATCTCAATAACACTTTCTTGTAAGTCAAATCAAACAGGATAAATTGGTATTAGCACAAAGTACTTATGCATATTTTGTAAAAACAGATTAAACTGAGCATACAGACATGAAGCAACACCAGGCCTCACGTTTTCAGCAACCTAGAGCATTGGGGCACCTCAAGCTGATCCCCACTATGTGTGAATGCAGGGAAACACCCAGACAAGATTTCTGTGGCAAAACAAAACCCAGGAAGAATGCTCATAAACTGGTTATTCAAAAACAAAAGTTGCATCCCCAACACGCATAAAGAATAATCTCCTACCGGGACAAAGGTACCACAGGAATAACAGTGTTTATAATTCCTCATTAAGTTTTAAATATTTTGGGCACATGATGTTAATTCAGGTCCAGCAAAGAGAATAGATGCTAAAGATGGGAGGAAAATATCCCATTAGAAGGGTTTTGTCCCACAGCTAGACATAGAAAGTTAAGGGCAATGATAAAATCATTTTGCCTAAAGAGACATAGAAATAAATACAGTATATCTCAACCAAAAGCAGACAATTAGAGAAAGAAAGATATAGAGCCCATATCAGAGTCCCAAAATATAGTTACAGGTAGAATGCAGCCATTAAAATACAAAAAGGGAGAAGAAAAAACAAGATCAATCAGCAACAATACTACCTAAGGTATGGTATTAGATCCATGTGTATACGCGTCCCCAGCAACAACGTCAGCCACAACAGAGTCCACGTAAATGCTCCCTTAGGAGTGCACCACACCGGCAACGGGGACATGTGCTTCTTATTAGGTTTACCTGTCATATGCTAATATGCTTTTATATATTTAAACGTTAGACAGGTGCTGACTATGCAGAGGGAATTCAATGCTTTATTCATGTTCAATGTTGTATTGTCTCCATGTTAACATTTTTGTGGGGTTTATATTCCCCCTTATTTTATAATTGATTGTACCTGTGTAATTCTTGGGGTCTGTGATTGATAGGATATGGCACCTTTATTCTTTGTCCTTGGCATCCCATTACTGTATGCCCTGCCAAACTAGGTTGTCAGGTTCTTTGATGAAATTATTGCACTGCATGCTTTATTTTGCATTTACTTCCTGGAATCCACCTGCCTTTAAGTCAGTCATGTAAGCAGGAAAGGGTGTGCTCAGCTGAGAAAGCCCCTCCTCCCCTCCTCCCTTCCTGAAGACTCCTGGGACATATGACACAATTTGCCTAGGCCTGGAAACCAGGAAGTAACTGAAGAAGTATATAAAAAAGTTTAACACAAGCAAATATGATATACTTTCCTATCGATTTACCAATGCTAGCAGCATAAGGATTCAAAATAATTAATGTTGATTGTGAGAGTGAATTTCCACTTTAAATTGGTTCTAAAAGAAAACTTTTTTTACCATAATGCATTACAATTTGCTTTGCTCCCCCACCTCCCTAAATACGTACCTGAGTCCAAAATTGATCCAGCGCTGTGCCTGGCTGCATCTCTTCTTCCCCTCATCCTCTATTCACAGGGACTGAGGCAGCAGTGAGAGCCAAGGGTTACAAGCCATTCATCAAGGCTTGTTAATACCTGTTGCCAAGAGGATAATATGCATTTTGATACAATGTCATTGACTTCTCTGGGCCTCCCAATGAACTAAAACGCAGAATAAAATGTGTCATACTTTTAAAAACACACTGCTTTGCAGCACTGAGATGGGAACAGACACTATTTTTATTTTAGGGACGTTGAACACATGGGTTTTCATGCATTGCAACAAGTCCATTAACCAGTTAGGCTCTAGTGCAAATTTTGTGTAAAAATCTTAATTTTTGGCAATAAAATTACTTAAACCCCCAGAACAGTATATATTGTCTGAAAGAAGAAGCACTGTAGAATAAAAAGATTATAGTTGCAAAATTTTATGTCACATGATATTTGCGCAACTGTTTATTAAATGTACATTTTTAAGAAAAAATATAATACAAATAATTTTAGTGCAAGCACACACAATATACTACCCGTTTTTTTGGTAAAATATAAAAGATAAGGTTGCGCTGAGTAAATAGCCAAGTCTTAAAATTGCGTGCACCATGATATCACAAATAACTACAGTACCCAAAAATCTCCAGGTGACGCTTTAAAAGCTTTTATAGCTCATACATTTAGAGTTAAACAGGAGCCCTTGTGCTAGAATTAGTGTTCTCACTTTG
This sequence comes from Glandirana rugosa, assembly GCA_018402905.1. Taxonomy (NCBI): domain Eukaryota; kingdom Metazoa; phylum Chordata; class Amphibia; order Anura; family Ranidae; genus Glandirana; species Glandirana rugosa. The sequence goes on along the minus strand of BLSH010483271.1, from coordinate 765,466 downwards.
ACAATCGCAGTGATGTGTGCCATGTGTGGTGCGACCTTGGTTTACATGTGCATAGCACTCTGGGCTGCGCTTACGTATGTGTGTGGGGCACCATGGGTTATGTTAATCATTTTTTATTTTTTAAAATACATTTTATTATCATTTTTGTCTACTTTTGTTCTTTTAATTATTTATTTTTACTAGATTGCTATTATAAGGGGTTAATAAACTATGTAATAGCATTGTACAGGTGACATGTACCCATTTTGAAACATTAGGGGTCTAATAGACTCCAATGTCTCCCCAGCCCTTGACAGCATCTAGCCAAGCACAGATCTGCTTGGTTAGATGTGCCCCCTGGCTGTACCGGCCAGGAAATGGTGGATCTGAAACTGAAAGTGATGAAATTATCATCACTTCAGGTTTCATTGTTTACATGGGAAAGCGAGGCTTGGACATCACTTTCAGGCCTGCAGCCTGCTACTACAGCCATCAGCTTGTGATTATCAGTTCGCTCTTTGGACATATGTAGCCAAAGAGCTGAATTGGTTAAAGCAGAACTTTACCATAAACAGTTTGATAACTATTAATGTTTTTTAACCACTTTCTGCCCGCACTATAGCCAAAGGATGGCTAGAGTGCGGGCTTCCAGTGCCAGAAGGGTGTCAATAGACGTCCTCCCGTGATCGCGCTGCTCGCGCGCTCTCTGTGATAGTCGAGTCCTTCAGACCAGTGTAAAGAGCCAATGACAGCGGCCCTTTACCAAGTGATCAGCTGTCAGCCAAAGTTAGCTGATCACAGAAGTAAACAGTGTTGCCAACCGTCCGTTAATTTACGGACAGCCAGCAAATGTCAGCCTATTTTCTGGTTGTCCGTAAATGCCCGTTACGGGCAGCGGTGCCCGTAAAAAAGATGGCTGCGGGCCGATAGCGCAACTGCACATGCGCCATTCCGAAGCTTGCTGAGCTCGGGAGAACTCGTACACTCTCGGTCGGACGGGTGCATGCGCAGTGATGTGATGGTGCCGCCTGGCGCCAGTTTTGAATATCAAGCCCTTGTTCTCAGCGGTGCCTCTCCACAGCAGGCAAGGGTCCAGGGAGCATCTGCATCCTCCCGGAAGGACTGCGCCTTCCCGGCGCAGGTCTGTGTACCCAATGTCGGGACGGATATTGACAGGCGCACTGCGGGAGGAGGAGACCAGTCTGTGTTGGGTCAGAGAGACACCTGACTGGCTGGGTCTCCCCCACACCAGGACGGATGTGTGAAGTTCTGGAGGTGCTCTGCTGACGTCTGATAAGAGAAGTCGTCGGTTTCTCACTTCCGGATGAGACCCTGGTCGTGTCCCCGCCATTTCATTATCCCTTTGGGGTCGGGGGGGGGGGTGTCTCCCCCCCCTAGTGGTCATCAGTACAGTACAGGTCCTCTCATAGAGGTGAGTGAGGCTGTGGCTTAGCAGATGAAATTACTTTTGCAATCAATTTGTCTCTTTATATCAGATCGTGTTTATAGATTAAAACAGTGCTCTAGAATTGATCTTTTAGTGGCATTTGGTGCAATTATGTTCTGTATAAATGTCTATATATATATGCTCTATATATATATATATTGTATATTACTTCATTTTTTTTAGTAATTTTGTTAATTAATATACCCTATACTGAGCCAAACATGGAGGAGGAGGGGGCAGGGGGACAGTTAGATGGAGCAGAGCCATCCACAGAGACAGACCCCCCCCCGTACCATGTCTGCACAGCCACTGACCCCTGTACTATGTCCGCATGGCCTTTAGGTACTTTTTTGCAATGTCAGTAAAAAATGTGGCTCTGTCAGTAAATTCCATGTGTTTTTTGTCAGAAAAAAAATTTGGTGATGTTTGTAAATTTTGGTGTCCTGCCAGTAAATTTCACTCCGGGGGGTTGGCAACACTGGAAGTAAATAGGAGCTGGTTATCAGCTTTTTTTCTCCTCATCATCAGCGTGAGGAGAATAGAAGAAAGCCACTAACCGACTTCTGTTACAGGGACATCAGTCCCAATCTGTGCCCACCAGTGCTACTAATCAGTGCCAACCAGTGCCACCTATCAGTGCCCACCAGTACCACCTATCAGCGCCCACCAGTGCTGCCAATCAGTGCCCACCAGTGCCAATTATCAGTGCTGCCAATCGGTGCCCATTAGTGTCACCTATCAGTGCTGCCTATCAGTACCCATCAGTGCCACCTATCAGTGCCCTTCAGTGCCACCTATCAGAGCCCATAAGTGCCACCTATCAGTGGTCATCAGTGCCCCCTATCAGTGCCCATCAGTACTACCTATCAGTGTAACCTAATCATTGCCTCCTCATTAGTGCCCACTGGTGCCACTTCATCAGTGCCCATCAGTGCCACTTATCAGTGCCCATCAATGCCGCCTCATCATTACCTATCAGTGCCCATCAGTGCAGCCTAATCAGCGCACACCAGTGAACCAGAAAAATGACCTGTTTGCAAAATTTTATAACAAACTATGAAAAACGTTTTTTTTTTCAAACTGTAAAAAAACAGTGGTGATTAAATATCACCAAAATGAAAATTGGCCTGTGCAGGAAGGGAGTATAAGTGCCCAGTAAGCAAGTGCTTAATAAAAAACATACATCCTATTTTAATCATAATGCTACTAAAATTAGTGTGTGCTGTAAATTATTTCCAGCATTTGCTCCTGTTTTTATTTGCTGGAGGCTGTCATTTTGTTGAAGCCCAGAGCAGTCACTTCCGCGTTGGAAGCTATTTCCCCCTCCTTGGTCTAAAAAATGATATGTTGCATTCTTCAATTAAAATATGTGTATTTCAAGCTTCGGTTGTATGTCCTGGCTAGAGAGGAAGGCTGACAGAAGCTTTACAGTACTGGAGATAAGACAAGACACTATCCTTATAAGTTTAATGTAATTGTAAAGGTAATTTTTAAACAAAAAATAACAAACATGTCTATACTTACCTGTTCTATGCAATGGAATTGCACAGAGCGGCCATGAACCTCCATTTTTCGGGTCCCCCTGCCAGAACTCCTGGTCCCACCCCCTGTCCAGTGCCCCCATGGGAAGCCACTTTCCATGGGGGCACTCGTGTTCGCCCCCGAGCCACGCTGCTGCATCCATTGACATAGACAGCGGGACTTGGGCCCCACCCCCCGCTCCCGCATCACTGGCTTTGATTGACAGCTCAGGGAGCCAATGGCTCCTGTTTCCCCAGCAAAGCCAGCAAGACCCTGAAGTGAGGGGAGAGACAAGCTGCAGATGTGCATGGTGCTGGATTGAATAAGGGCTCAGGTAAGTGAACGGAGGGGGGGGGGGCAGGATACTGAGACCTGGAATGCAAGGAATGCATTAAGGTAAATAAATGTTTAGGCTTTACAACCACTTTAACTATTTTGTGTCTCCCTGGCAGTAGAGTTTTTCCTGACACCTCTCCTGTTTTTTATTTCTCCCTCTATAATCTGTGCTCCCACAGCACAATCTGTGATCCCTGTTGCTTTCTTTCCCCCTTCAGCAAAAGTAAATCTTAAAGCTGGCCGCTGATTGTCCTTTAGTGATTCACTGATTATCGGCACAGTGCCGAGAATAGAGAGCAACTGGAGCCATGCAGAGCAGGATAAAAAAGCACCTTACTGGATTTTAAACTGTATAGGTACTTAATTTTAATGTTTTATTATACCTGCAAAAGGAGCCAGCCTGAAGTGATCTAGCAGGGCTTAATTTTCTAAACTTTAAAGCACAAAAGTGTAAATAGGCCCTCGTGCATTGTTTTTTTTACTGGAGGAATGAACTGACAAATGAAAGTACTTTGGTTTATACTGTCTGACTGCACAGGTTAGTTATGGACTGCACTTTTGGCAGCAGTTTGACAATGGTTTGTAGGTGGATTGAGAAATGAAACCCTCTAAAGCACAGGTGTCAAACTGCTGGCCCTCCAGCTGTTGCGAAACTACAAATCCCATGAGGCATTGCAAGGCTGACAGTTGCAAGCATGACTCCCACAGGCAGAGGCATGATGGGACTTGTAGTTCTGCAACAGCTGGAGGGCCACCAGTTTGACACCCCTGCTCTAAAGCAAGCTGCAGGCTAAATGTAACCTTTGCCATGGTTTAAGAAAGGCAATAATGTATGATGGAGTAGCCAATGTATTAACAAAGTATCCAGCAATACTATACTATGTATAAAGAAAATAATCCAGAAATAAAATCCAGAAAAAAAGTCCATAAAGTGATAGTCCAGAGTGTGCCAAAATAACTCCTTTAGTCCTCCAGTGATAAAACACCCAGCGCTCCCCTCCTCAGGTCAAATAAACATAGCCACTTACTAGAATTTCCTCAGGACATAAAGGAGGACATTACTGGGGAGCACCACACAGACTTGTCCTTAGCAGTATTACACCAAATGAGTCAGCATGGCAATGAGAAGAGGGAAAACTCAGTGCGCAACATCCAGTAAATTAAACGAAAGTCTATTAAAAATCTACTTACAGCAATGAAGAAAAAACATGCATTGGAAAATACAATCCATAAATCGGACGTCGAACGAA
>BLSH010483271.1:733499-760923 GCA_018402905.1 Glandirana rugosa | reverse complement strand
TGACAAATGAAAGTACTTTGGTTTATACTGTCTGACTGCACAGGTTAGTTATGGACTGCACTTTTGGCAGCAGTTTGACAATGGTTTGTAGGTGGATTGAGAAATGAAACCAAAGCAAGCTGCAGGCTAAATGTAACCTTTGCCATGGTTTAAGAAAGGCAATAATGTATGATGGAGTAGCCAATGTATTAACAAAGTATCCAGCAATACTATACTATGTATAAAGAAAATAATCCAGAAATAAAATCCAGAAAAAAAGTCCATAAAGTGATAGTCCAGAGTGTGCCAAAATAACTCCTTTAGTCCTCCAGTGATAAAACACCCAGCGCTCCCCTCCTCAGGTCAAATAAACATAGCCACTTACTAGAATTTCCTCAGGACATAAAGGAGGACATTACTGGGGAGCACCACACAGACTTGTCCTTAGCAGTATTACACCAAATGAGTCAGCATGGCAATGAGAAGAGGGAAAACTCAGTGCGCAACATCCAGTAAATTAAACGAAAGTCTATTAAAAATGTACTTACAGCAATGAAGAAAAAACATGCATTGGAAAATACAATCCATCCTACACCCTCCACAGGCATGTTGACATCACTGCTATTTCCTTTGCCTTGCCGGATTTTTAATTTACTTTAATTTAAGTTACTGGGTGTTGCGCAATGAGTTTTCCCTCTTCTCATTGCCATGCTGACTCATTTGGTCTAATACTGCTGAGGACAAGTCTGTGTGGTGCTCCACAGTAATGTCATCTTAAGGGCGGTTGAAAAATGCTACAGTAGCCCAAACCTACAGTGAGAGGTGAAGCTCACTAAGGCAATTATTGACCTTGATAGGTCTAACATTTTGGAAGAGGCTATGTTTATTTGCCCTGAAGAGGGGAGCACTGGATGGTTTATCACTGGAGGACTAAAGGAGTAATTTTGCCACACTCTGGGCTATCACTTTATGGACTTTATTTCTGGATTATTTTCTTTATACATTGTATTTGCACTTTATGTTGCATGAATGCACTTTAGTAATGGAGGCATTTGTTATGAATTGCTATGAATTGTAAATTTAGCACTAATGCACTTTATCATTAAGGCTTACTTAATTGATTGAATATTGTTTACAAGTGACAGCGCAACACAATTTTTATTTTAGATTTGTTAGTATTAAAGTGTACAATACCGTGAGTGCTGGCTAACTCACAATGTTTTATTTTTTTCACTTAGCACAGGTTTTTTTTCTTATTTACAACACTATACTATGTTCATCAACTGCAGAATAAAGAATGAGATTTACAAAATAAATGAAAGGGAATAAAAAAAAACGAATTGCAGAGTTCTTGTGTGGGGAGACCACAGGGGTAAGACTTGCCATTTGTGAAATGCAGTCACCAATGTAAGTAGCGTGGTCATATCCAGATAGTGTGCCATCAGATATCCAACATGTTGAGAAATAAGCAAGCACATTTAAATCAGTCTCCACAAGCAGTTCATAAAGCCAATACTCCACATGACTATATTTAAAGGTAAGGCAATCATTTCTGGATACACTCTGAATTTTGTTAACAGTATGGAAACAAATAATGTAAAATGAAGCACACTTCTGTGATTCTTAAAGTGTTTAAAGGGACTTTATGATGGTTTTCTGATACTTTATTATAGTCAGGGCTAAAAAAATAAACATAAAACAATTATTTTTTTTTATATAGAATTTTAATATCACTTATAAACATGTAGTCTTCTACCAGACCAACAAGGGAAGATTTGGATTCATTTCCATGTTTGTCATTTTCAATTTACTGTAAAAAGTATATTGTTTGAGAAGCTCAATTCAAGCATCTGAATGACTTAGCACTTGACTAATTTCATATTGGAGGGCCCAGTGCAATTATTATTAATATTCAAAGCAAACTCGCCCATCCATCCATTTCTCCATGCTTTATTTTGTTGAAAAATCACTTTGAAAAGACACCCCCTAGAATTTCTAGCCATGGCCATCTTTGGCCATCTTGAGTAAGGGCAGATGATTCATATAGCATTTGCTTCCTGAAATTCATCTGCTCTTAGCTCAGGCATGCAGGCAAAAGGGTGTGCATAGCTGAGAAAGTCCCTCCTCTCCTCCAGATGAAAAACAAAAAATGCCCATGAAGACTCCTGGAATGTATTAAATCATTGTGGTCTAGGCCAAAACCAGGAAACAACTGAAGAAATGTAAAAAGAAAGTTTAAAACAAGTAAGCATAATATACTTTCCTATCTATTTACTAAGACTTGCGTCATAAGGATTAAAAACATTTAATGTTGATTGAGAAGGTTTAGTTCTGCTTTAAGGGCCTGTGCTGATAGCATCAATGTGAAATGCTTTCAGGATCACAGAGCTTGAGCTTGTGCCAAGAAACATCTTCCAGCATGTTCCTTCAACAGAAGTCATTAAAACCATCACCTTCTATTGAACAAGAATTGCCACACACTGCTTTAAAATGTGGTCATTCCCTGCTGAGCCAGCCAACTTTTGACCATTTCTGTGACTTTGAAAATCTTTCTTTGAATGAAACAGATTGTATAAGAAAAATCTAGAGGAAAGGGGTATGACTTCACAATATCCTCCAGTATAGTAGATAATTGTTAGGAGGGATTATAACTATTTTTTTAATTCTCTCTGTATTCCATGAGAAGAAATTTAATCTCACTTCCTGTTTTGGAGCCCACATAAGTGAGTGAAATCTCACCAACAAGAACCTACACAGCAACATAAACTTGAAAGAGGTTATTATAGTTTTCCAAGCTCCCCAAAATAATAAAAAAAATGATGGAAAACACACAAATAAATAGTGAGCACCTGGGATCATAGAGCTGCTAGCACACAAGGTGGCCATAAAAAAACCTTGTGCACAAATATAATAAACACAGGTGCAGCACCTACATCAAAGCATATAAGCATATGTGACAGCAAAAAAAAAAAAGATAAAAAGTCCAAACAAAAGTGTAATAGTAGCAAAAATTGTAGTTGAGAGATATCCACCAGAGATGACGGTGTGTGCTTGAACCCCATCTCACTATGCACTCACCAGAATTAAATATTGCAAACACATATAAGGTATGATATTGCTGGGAAAAAAGATATGTTTCACAATTTGCCACAAAAGTTCCAGTGATGTTAATCCTCCACCAATTATTCACTCACCATAAATATGTAGTATAAACGCCTCTATTAGATCCCCATTGCAAGTAATCCCCCCAGGCGTCCTCTTGTTTGTGGCACAAACTTTCTCTTAAAACTTCAAAAGCTACATAAAAAATCTCACCACACGGAGCCCAAAAAGTGCTATATAGTGTAGTACTTTATTTCCAAATATTATAGCATAAAAATATAGCTTAAAATGCTGGCTACAGCATACAAAAATGCACAAGTAAAAACAAACATTCAACTCGCCAGACTTCCAAAGATGGCCACCGTTCTGAAAATTGGAAGCGGTGGTGTGACATATTATGTGCGCACGCACGTCCTCAGGAGATACGCCTTCCTTTTATAATAAAAAATATTATAATATTTTGTCCAAATCCCTCTGCTTTAATGCATCTGTAATATCCCTAAAATGCAAAAAGGTGAGTCAAGAAAGGAAGTATGCAAAGGCGGCTAAACAGGAGTGCTGAGATGAGTCCTCTACTAATAACATCCAGAGGGAGACAAGGATAAAGCAGAGCCAACTAAAGAACACAGCCTTGTACAAATTGCATATGAGGTGATTTGTATTCATGTACATTGGCTTCACAGTCTGTGTCTGTCATTAAATCAGATTAAGTCTATAAACTGTTGTGAGCAGATGGTGATAGTGATATTCAAATTACAACATTATAGCTATACTATGTTTTACATCCGTTTTATTTGCATCTTGCTTAACAGTAAAACAATAAATAAGAGATAAAAAAAATAGCCCCTTAGAAGGATTTTGAAGTAGTAGGGGTTTTGTATACTTGTTGCATGGTTTACTACCTTTAACCGGTTTAAAAATGACGTGAATAGAGGTGCACCTTTCAGGATCTTTTAGAACAAATTTGGTTCAGATTCAGAATCAAATTCTGAATACTTTACTAATCCCAACAGGGAAATTATTATGGGAAAGATATGGGTCAGGAGAAAATTCTTGGAACATTCAGGGGCTGTCCTGGAAGAACTATCAGGATCTGGATCTGAGCCCAGGACTTGTATTGCGTCTGGCAATAGACTCAATAGAGGTCACTTGAAATTCTGGACAGCTCCCTGCCTGATCCCTTGGACAACCTTACTTTATATCTTGTTTCTGTTGAACCTTCAATTCCTTTCTCCTCCCATGAACCTCCTGTTTAACCTCCCTGGCGGTATTCCCGAGTGTGGCTCGGGGTGGAATTTCAGTACCATTAGCGGTAACCCCGATCCACACTCGGGATTGCATCGCTGGATCCAAGGCATCATTACTCACCTTGTCCCCTGGATCCAGCGATGTCCCCCGTCGTATCTGCGGGCTGTGTCCTCCGCCCGATGCCTCTGTGTGCCGGGCTCCGTTCCCTGTGAGCGTCGCACGGGGGGCGGAGACCGGCGACAAATTCAAAAAGTGAAACACACAGCAAACATACAGTACACTGTAATCTGTAAGATTACATTACTGTATGAAATTATTTTACATCCCCTGTGTCCCTAGTGGTTTGCCCAGTGCCCTGCATGCACTTTTATATTATATATGTCATTCTTTCTGCCTGGAAACTTGAGAATGTCCATGGCAACCAAAAAGTGTCCCTTTACGTCAAAAGAGGTTTTTGATCAGCTAGAAAAGAGAGATAGTAAATAAGGATCATTTGCAGAATTGAGTGATACTGATTTTTGAGGAAATTTATCATCAGACACTGAAAGTGACGACAGCGACAATTCTGCAACTGAGCAAATTTCAGTGTTTTTGGTTTGATTACATTATTGAATAAATTTTATTACTATTACGTTATTATTTTTGATAATTATTTTTAGTTATTTATTATATTATAACTTATGATTTCATGTTTCAAACTTTATCATACCCGGGATGTCTACTAGACTCTTGTTTGGACAGATTTAAGTGAGTTATTCCTAAGAATTACAGGCCTACAATATAAAACGCCAGATTTCCATGCAAAATAATGGTACCGCTTTCAGCACCAAAAATCTGAAATAATCATACCGCCAGGGAGGTTAAGTCATGTGCCCTCCTGTTTCTTCACTACCACTCATTAGCAACTTTTGTTTCTTTTTATCAACAACGCTTCTGTTCCGATCCCAACTTGACACCCACTTATTACTGACTTTTAGCTTATTCAACTATGATTTAATCTGATCCCAACCTGCTATCACTCATTACCAACCTTTAGTTTATACATCAACTACGCTTCCACTTGATCCCAAGCTGGTACATCTGTTACAAGACCCCTGCTCACCTCCTGGTGGGTGATCCTGCAGGCCATTACCTGGCACTAGCATACTGTGAAACCAATCTCTACCATCAGGAACTGATGAAAACCAGCTAGCGCTTAGACCCCTGTGCTTCAGGTGAGCCCATATCACCTGCTAGGGGGATCTGCGTGTGTATTGATCCTGCTGGTTACTTTATGAAACTTTCTATTGCTATAGCTACTGGTATCCGAGCCTAACCCCTGGCTGTGACACAGGTTGTGACATCATCCGTCCGCCTCTCTACCTCAGCCACTGAGAGGAAGCCCACAGGAATGCTTCATGTGAGTGGCTGAGCAGCAGTCAGTCCGATTTGATTTTGTTCTAGGAGCGGGATGAGAAGTCCCCATCCTGTTACCTGAACACAGCACTGTATACTGTATGTAGCTCATGCTACATACAGTTTATACAGCACTTACAGCAGGCAGCAAATAGTTTCAACCACCTTGATCCAAATGAACTATTTACAGTCAAAAGAAACCTAGAGTTCAGCTTTAACTTTCCCTTTCCCTATTGTGGTTAAACAAACTCATCAGGCCTCCTTTCATAAAGAAGATATTGTGTTTATCAGTATTCCGTATGTGTTTTATGAAAAACACAGAAAAGAGGAAGATAACATAGAATCAAACCATAAAGATTTCTTACAGCATAATCAAAATGATAGTTAAAAGTGCTTACCCAGTGGAAACTCTCTGCACTGTTTTATAGCACCTTAAAAGATAACTTGTATTTTATATATTATATATATTTATTATTGGTAAATGTATTTATTTTGCTGTCACATAGGGGTAATTGCTGTTCATATTTTTTATGTTAGATCAATGTGATTCACGTTAGAGTTACAGCAGCATTAAAGATTTTGATTCTAGTAATGGTTAGATTGCAGTACTTTAGTAAAAAACATTTTTTGATATACTAAAAGAGGATGTTCACTTCTCTCTGAATAAAGCAAAGCAATGTTTTCATGGGACACCTTTGTCCCCCTATGTACCTTGTGCATTATTTAAACTGAAAACACCATCACTTAATTCACTAAATTAACTCAACATTTAATTTAAGTTAAAACTCCCCTCATTTAGCAAACAAACCCCTTTGTGTAGCATGGTCTTTACATTTGCTATAGGCACTTGCCATTTCCTATTGTACTCTTGTTTACCTCCTTTCACTTTTGTCTGCTCTGAAATGAACTTTTCCAGCTTTGCCCGCAGAGTGATTTCAACACCGTATCTTCCATTAGTACCATCATCCACAAGAATAAAATGTGAATGGTTATTATCTAAACAGGATAAACTTCCTTGGTTATCTTCATCTATCTGGTATTCGGCTGGAAATGCCCCCTGCATATGTGAAAAAAACACAATACATTATAAAAAAAATGTAAATAAGTAAACTACAGTAGGTTTGTAAAGTGTATGAGAATGCTTCAATATATGAAGCCACAAGAGCTCTTCCTTTTTCCACAATGCATCTCAATAGCCAGTATGTATATGGCCACATCTTTCTAAGTAATATAAAGTGTACATCTAAAGTTAAAAGATCAGAGCTGTCATTACATGTAAAAAAACACAATGACCTTCTAGTATGCCGCCCTCCTAAAAAAAAGGTAGTCAGAGTATCCGCGCTAAATATATGAGTCCACAACCTTGTAAATGTTTCAAATAGCTGCCACAATAAGAAATTAATAATCTATATGCAAATGATAAAACCAATGTCCCATATATTAGTAATATCTTGTAGCGCTAAATCACAGTCCCAGTATTCTGAGAAACATATGTGCATATGGAATCCCAAAAAAGCCATATATACGACACTCAGCTGTTCCTTATTATCCCAGCAAGGCACCATACATGTTCAGATCTTCTCTATCCCCCATAAGGAATCACACTCACCAGACTAAATTGCCTCACACTCTCGTGTTTGGCAATCCACATGGTGTGTTATCGTTTAAAACCATATGTTTATTGCCTGCTGGTCGGGGGAAGCAGCGATCGGAGTGAAGAGGGGAGCGACTTGGCATCTCCTTATCTCTGGCACTACACTGAGCCACTGCATGTTTTATACGAATCTCTTGTGAGTACCCTAATGTAGGGGTTTTTTATATGGGCAATAAACATATGGTTTTAAACGATAACGCACCATGTGGAGCTGTTTTTTTCCTCCTTTTCCCCTAATGTGAATGGAGTGTCCAAGGAATTTCTCTGGTGGAATATCAGTGAGATCGCCCCCGCCGACAGATCTCGTGAGAGTGTATGGTGGAAGGAGCATTCGGACTGATCGGATTAAACACGAGTGTGCTTATAGGAGGGATCCAGAGTATCAAAGCCTTTTGACCCTACACGTGTGTTTGCCAAACACGAGAGTGTGAGGCAATTTAGTCTTGTGAGTGTGATTCCTTATGGGGGATAGAGAAGATCTGAACATGTATGGTACCTTGCTGGGATAAGGAACAGCTGAGCGTCGTATATACGGCTTTTTTGGGATTCCATATGCACATATGTTTCTCAGAATACTGGGACTGTGATTTAGTGCTACAAGATATTACTAATATATGGGACATTGGTTTTATCATTTGCATATGTCATTACATGTAGCCTCCATGGTTATCACCCTGATCTTGGCTTCACTTCTTAGTCAGCTACTGATCTGGATCAAGCATGCAGCCAGTGAAGTTGGAATAATCTGAACTGTTATCCTGCATGGTCAGTGACTCACTAGGTAAGAAATCCAAAAAGTCTACACCTTTAAAGATAAGTTAACAAGGCAGCTGCAATATTTTTTTTATTATCTTCTGTACTATATTCTTTTTCTTTTTGAACTGCTGACATTTAGCCACTAACATTGGTTGCTGTCTTCAAAGATGACTTCACATACACAGAAGGGCCAATTTAGTTACAAATGTTTGTTGGAAGACCGCACAAACGTGCAGAGAATAAACATAACAACAGGGGTGCTTGAAGAGCTATAATAGTTCACACAACAACTATACATCTATTTATAAAAAAAAATCAAATACAATTTTGGCACTTTAATTATTTGTTTGGATCAAATAAAATAACATTTGAATGAAATTAAATAACAACCTAATTGACACTATAGGATGTACTGTATTTTTAAAACATTTGCACAGCAACTTGCCCAATGAAAGTGCATGTACATTTATTCTGTGTGAATGGGGAAAAAAATGAATGTTATTTTCTGTGCTGGCTGAATATTTTTCATTGATCTAAAATGAAAATGACTGCTTTTGGTCACTAGATGGTGCTAAGTATAATAGAAATGATACTAGGGAGGTTGATTTACTAAACAGTGGAGAGTGCAAAATCTGGTGCAGCTGTGCATGGTAGCTTCAAGCTTCAGCTTGTTCAATTAAGCTTTGACAAAAAAACTGGAAGCTGATTGGATTCTATGCAAAGTTGCACCAGATTTTGCACTCTCTGGTTTGAGTAAATCAACCCCTTAGGCTGGGTTCACACTAGTCTGACAAAAGGACTGACATTGTGAGCACAAGTCACATGACATCACCAAATCAGTTTTTCTCTGTGAGAGCAGTCTTAACTGGTCCGACACAAGTCTGTCCGACTTTGAAAAAGGTTCCTGTACTACTTTGGTCTGACTTTGGTCCTACTTCAGACCATTGAATATCAGTGAAATAGGATCAAAGTCTGATCATTATTATAACCATCCAACTTGTGACATCCAACTTGGTGATTACAGCAGCAGTAAAAGGAATGTATCTCACACTGGGATTGTTTTGATTGGTCAAAGGACAAGTCACTATCTCAAAGTCGGAGCAAAATCTTATCTTGTTCATTCAAGTCGGATGGAAGTAGGACCAAAGTAGGACAGAAGTAGGACCGATGATGCAGGGCAAAGTAGGATCAAAAGTCTGGCCTTGTTTGTGTCAGATAGTGTGAACCCAGCCTAAGTGGTGTTTTCTGTTTTAAATCAATAAAAAACATTTGACGAACACGGGGAACAGCCCAATAACGTCAGTTTTTTGCCATTCGCACAGAACAAATGTACTTGCACTTTCACTCGGTGAATTGCTATAAGATTTTTTTGTTTTTTATAAATACACTCCTATGATTACTCAATATTTAGCATCAAACATGGTAGATGATTATGTTCCCTTCATGTTAAACTGCAAATAAAGGTTTGTAAGTGCTGTACTATCTCAAGTGTGCCGTCATATGTTCTTCCTAAAGCATAACTAAAGGCTTAACTATTTTTTTGATTTGCTTAGATAGGTGAAGGGGTTATAAGCACTACCCTGATCACCGATGTCCCCAGGAATAAATGTGAGGGTACAGGATTAAAGGGGAAATCTTTCAGTGGGCACATGTGCTCATGTGACAACTCACTTCCTGCTGAGTCTACAGGACAGGGAACAAAGGGAAATTTCCCTAATGGGAAACAGATAAAAAAAAATGACAGTGGGTTCATAGTCGATGCACATTCAAGCACTATTGTGCTTAACAGGCAACAGCAGGGTCTTGACTGATTGAAGAAAAATTACAAGTTTTGCAAAATAAATTATACTACTTGTCCTGATAAGCTTCTAACACAAAACCTTAGCTCTGCTCAAAATCACTACTTTTGAACAAAAGAGCCAAAATAAAAACACTGCCCAAATTAAAAAGATCACAAACTACATGCGTTTAGAATCTTTTTACTACAATTTAGCCCAGCTATAAGAACATGTGGGTAAAGTTTAAAATGATTTGCCTTCTCTGCTCCTTCTCATTGTGAACTGCACAGTGTATGACCAACAGTGACTATGATGCAGATGTTATTTTACACACGGGAGGGCTTCCAGATTTTAATGTCAAAGCTTAATTGAATAAGTTGAAGTTAGCAGCTGATTGGCTATCATGCCCAGCGGCACCAGGTTCTGAGTGCTCCAGTTTTAGTAAATCTCTTCCAGTAAGATGAAAAAGCATGACAAAAAGTAATATGTTTAGAAAGCACAAAAAATATTTGACAAGTAAAACATGCAAAATATAACACTTACTGTAGTAGAGATCAAACTGTTTCGATTATGAACAATTCCCCAGGTAGCTATACCAATGGTAACAATTTCATTATTTTTATTGGCATTACCCACGCAAAAATCTCTTACTGCTTCACCAACTTGCTTCATTACACCAGCATGAGAACCACCGGTTATAATCCAGGCACCTACATGACATGTATAGAATATGTGAAAAAATAAATAGGTATAAATACTATATAACATTTGTCTATTTTTGCCAAAGCCTGAGTGATACAAATGGCACAATGTTACAATTCAACACCCATGGTGATTTTCTAAGATCATTACTGCTTTTTAATACGTAGAAGAAGCAGAAATTATAATTCAGCGTATACTGCTGTTTTCATAATGTGAAAAAGGCCAAACTCACCATCATTCATGTTAGCGTGATAACTGATGATCAAAAATAGTTTATAAATAATCCCCCCATCTTATTTTATGCATGGTAGTCTAATTTCATGATAACACTGCCAGAATATCCCTGGTGAAAACTAATCAGTTTAGAGTTTTAATTTTGTTGAAACCATATTGTGCTTTAAAGTGGTTGTATCCCCATAAATTACATTTTTACCTACAGGTAAGTCTATAATAAGGCTTGCCTGTAGGTAAAAAGAATATCTCCTAAGCCTCTGCGGTTTAGGAGATATTCTCCCTGCAAGCACCACTGACGTCAGCAGGCGCATGCAAAGACCCTGCCGGAAAGTCCGCCATAAAAGACGGGCTCCCACGCATGCAGAAGGATCCATGGAAGGAAGATGACAGCTCTCTCCTCAGGGACCTGCGGGAGCTTCGCTCTGAGGCAAGTACTTCATAATGAGCTAGTATGCGGTGCATACTAGCTCATTATGCCTTTGCCTTGCAGGTGTTTTTTTTTTCTTTTTCGGAGGGGAGACAACCGCTTTAACCTAACCTGTAAAAAACTATAAAACTGCCTAAGCTGTATTTAAATAATATTTAACATATTTCAAAATATAAGAGGTACAGGGGCATGTCCTAGCAATGGAGCCGTAAAGACATGCACAGCCAGAACTCTGGAACACACTGCTGATCTACAGCTTATGCCAGCTCGCTACAAACCTGGGTAGCATATGCCGAAGAGCAGCAAGCCTTCTAAAGCCCTGTGGGACACCCATGTACCGATCCTGCCCTGGTTATTTTGTGAGGAGAGACCTGATCGCAGGCTATCGGGACAATCCAACATGGTGTCGATGAGGGGACAAGCAGGCCTGTGATAGCCTCGGGACAGCAGAGCAGTGGCGGGGAGCTGCAGGGGTGGGAACACTCCTCTGGGTACACTACCCTCACCGATACTCCTCAGGTATTCCACTCCGATACCACTCCAAGCCACACTATTTCCCACTCCACAGGCAACTCTTAGCCCCAGCAGAGTCAGGAGCTCAGGGAGCTATTTTCTTCTCTACAGTTGGATCTGGATCCCATGCTTCTCTGCATGGAGGGCACATTACAAAAGGAACTCTCAGAGGTGAAACAACACATTGCCCAGGTGTACACAAGGGTCTCTAATGTGGAATCCTC
Organism: Glandirana rugosa; assembly: GCA_018402905.1. NCBI lineage: Eukaryota > Metazoa > Chordata > Amphibia > Anura > Ranidae > Glandirana > Glandirana rugosa. The sequence goes on along the minus strand of BLSH010483271.1, from coordinate 748,911 downwards.
CTATGCGTAGCTGGAACAATGAATAATGGCCTTGAAGCAGACCAGTGCTGCCAAGGAGAGGGCCTTGCAACAGTTTAGAGTTAAGCTTGACGATGGAGAAAACCGCAGTAGACGCAGCAATGTCCGCATACATGGTATACCCCAAGTGACCGGAGGACCTGAGTTCAGGGACACGGTTCAAGCCATCCTTAATACTCTGTTGGATAGGGAAGTCTCCGTCATTCTGAACTTGACTGAGTACACTGAGTCACAGGCCCATGGGACAATGAACACAGCTCTAACCCACGTGATGTCTTGTGCCACATTCATTTTTAGGTTTTCAAAGAGGAGGTTTTACGAAAGGCCTGTGAAAAAAAGGCCATTGAATTTGATGGAGCGACCATCGTCTTTTAACCATAACCTTTCAGCCCTGACCTTGTTCATGTGGAAGCAGCTCCACCTCCTCCAACACATCAGAGATGTGAAGCAACTTATACCTGGGGTCATCTGTTTCACCTTCAGGTTTAAAAAGATGGGCAACAGTTTCTCCTACGGACACCGACTCAACTTCCAGCGCTCTTTGCCTTCCTGAACACCAAATCCATCCAGGTTCCCAACTGGCTGGCATTGCCTTCTGAAATGGTTCCTGCCCAACTGAAGGCTCCTTACCCACAGCGTTAAAGGTGTCAGAAATTCCGTTCGTCTAGGAGGATGCAGAATTCAGATCCCACCACTCCTGAGCCTGCAGAGTTCATAAACTGCATGGAACCCATGTTCCACGCTTGACTGAACTGTAAGGGGTTTTATAAGTAGTATGGAACACTGCTCTCTACAGAGGTATATGTTTCTTTTTGACAGGGGGGGCCACAAGCTCCAGTACTGTGATATCCCAGGCACAACTTTGGCCCACTCCTTTTGATGCACTGCCACAATGCTCGGCTGTATTAGCACTACTTCACCTTGCATTCCTCTGGAGCAAGACCCCTGCCTAGCCTCCTACCAGTCAATGCCTTGTCACCGGAGCCATGTCACTGGTATTGGCCTTAAGCTAAGAGGGGGGCTTTGGATGTGTACATATTTTTCTGACTTGATCACTTCTCAGATTACTGCCTTCCTCAGTGTGTGGTATTTGGTTACAAAGGGGGGATCAGGGGGACTCCTCTATACATCTTGATATTGAAAAGGGGGATGATACTGCTATGGCCACCCAGGGGAGTAGGGGGTCCCTTCCTCCCAGAGACGTTTACCAGTTTGGGGGCTTGAATCATACACCCCTTGTCCACATTGAGGGAACCTTTAATGCCCGACATCTCCACTGGGGCTCCATTCCTTGCCATTGTTTGGTTATATGCCTGTAATGTTTGTAAAGTTTAAGCTGCACTTCACCTGCACGTTACAATTATTGTTATTGATGCCGCAGTTCAGCCCAGCCCAAGCAGTTTAACAATTAAATATATAGGGTAAACGAGAACTCCTGAGTTCCATCACTATTTACTATTTTCCCCACATAGGCTGCTCTGCCTGTCTTGTTGTAGGTGTGGAACATTAGATACCTACATTTCTAAGGTCTAGTTTGGGTTGCTGAGGTGGCTCAACCTTTTTCTCAGTTAATTTTTGCTCCCCCCTCTTTTTAAATCTCTGATTTCCCTTTACTGATATTTTCCCTTTTCCTTCCCTTCCTTTTCCTACCCCTCCCTTTCTGGTGTGTGATTTCAGGGTGGTTAGTATACCACACTCAGTATGCCTGGACTTTTATCTCCAGGACAACTCACATAGGGTGTGGCAATGAATCTCTGCTACAGGTCTTTTTTCAAGCCCATACTGCCACTACATCTTTGCCAATAGTGACCTGGGAAGCGCACAAATGTGAGATTCAAGGGGTCTTGATTTCACAAGGTTCTCATATTAAGAAGCAATGCATCAAATGCACCAAGCATATAGTGTCACCGCTTGCTCATCTCGAACTGTACACAAGAAATCGCAAGTGGGATCTTCCCTAGTCGAGCTCCAACTTTTGCGTGATTGTTTAAATGAGGTTCTCCTGCACAATGTCAAGGAGACTTTCACTAGTGCGTAAGAGGTTTCATGAATGGGGCAATAAACCTGGGAGGTTACTGGCCCAAACATTTAAAGAGTTGAGGACTTGGGAAAGGTCCAGTCTCTCGGAGATCCAACCAAATTTATGAAATTGCGTTTATTGGAAGAACCGGCTTTACACAGGTTGCCTCAATCATATCACATTTTAACTAACCTAGCTGACCTACCCCCAGTAAATATCTAGCTAGATAGGAGCAAGAGCTGTACATGTCCTTTACTGAACAACAGAGTGAAAAAATCACCCCAATGCTCCATAAGACCTCAATATCAGGCAAAATTCAGGAGACAGGCTATAAAATTTTCACCAGATGGTACAGGGTTACAGCGACCGTACACATGCTGTTCCCCTAGAGTTCACCATTGTGCTGGAAGTGTGATGAAGAGGAGGGCACCATGCTCCATGTCTTTTGGTCCTGCTCAGGACTTGCTGATTTATGAGCACAAATCTGACAATGGATCTTCAAATTGACTGACATACAACTGCCATTAGAGGCACAGGCTTTTCCTTTACATCTAATGCTGATGCCATGAATCGGTATAAACGTCCCCTACTGTTACACCTTTTAAATGAGGCAAAAGCTTGTATTCCGCTGTACTGGAAGCATATGAGAGCACCACCCATAAGCCTGTGGTTCGCTAAGATAAGTGAAACTCACCAAACGGAATCGCTTGTAGTAACAGCTAACCATTGGGAAGAATGCTGCCATAAAACATAGTTCCACTGGACCAAGTTGACTTGCTCCTCAGAATACAGAGGCATCGTAGGTTCACAGATCTAGTTTGGCTTTTTGGATACTTTTGGTATTCCGGGACAGTACCTTCTTCTCACAAGCACCCCGATATTGGGCACTCCCCACCACCTCTTCCCCCCATGTCCCTTCTCCCTTCATAACAGCCATCCAACCCTCTTCTCCCCCTTTTTATTTTTTTTCTTAGCTCTTTACTTTCTTGTTATATGTCAGAGGGCCCTCAACTTGATCCAGGTGCGTGACTAGTTGCGATATGCCTGGGGGTTCTTCCTCTTGAGATACCTCAGGTTCCATCTGCGCCATGCTCTTTTGACTTCACTGAATATAAGCTAGGATACTGCTTTTTGCAGGGCTGGATTAACATAGGGGCTATTGGAGCTGCAGCTCCAGGCCCCTTCCTTAAGGTAGGCCCAGGCCAATGGTGTGAGTGAGTCACTAATACTCCCCAGCCCTGCTCTGTATGCAGTGTACACATGATTGATATATAAATTGCAGCAGCATATTTCATTTGTTTTAACAAAAAATTGTTTGTATTTTTTAAATTTATTTCCATAAAACGGCCACCAAAATCTTCAGCCCCAGGCCCATGATTCTCTTAATCCGGCCCTGGCTTTTCGAGTATTAGAATTGCTGAGCAGCTCCTCTCCTTGAAAAGGTACTTCTAAAATACAAATGTCCCTTTTATTTAAAAGCAAATATAGCCCCAGCCAGCGGCTCTTTAAGAGGTGGGAGCCACACAACACTAGCATTCTTGAAGACACCACAGTTATCACTTTCTTCCCTGCCAGGATGACAGGACAGTGTTTGGAATGAGCAGGGCAAGATAAAGAGGATGAGAGCAGGATGCTGATTGGCTGCTTAGGCACCCGGACTTATAGCATCACCCACTGGATCTGGGGGAAGGCAAAGCTGGGGGAATGAGGAACAGAGTGGTAAAAGGGAGACAGGAAACGGGCTGCTTCGAGACAGGAAAAGGGGACAATGAGAGACAGTCTGTATAGAACAGTGCAGCCGTACTCAGATAGTCAGGAGTAAGCTGCAGAGCAGCCATATGAAGAGCTGAACCCTGAGCAAAGGACACAAATCCAGAGCCTGCTGGAGATTGACCCACCTCCAGGGAGAACCCCAGACATACCAGCAATGCACAGACCAACAGGGACAGTGTGGCCTACGCCTCTCATTCTGTTATTGTGCTAATTATTATTGCACAATATAAGATATCATCACTGCTTGATCTATAAATAATAGTATAATGTGACAATCACCAAGGTTGACCTTCCCATCATCACTACAATCTCTAGGAAATCGTTTTTCAGCTCTCAATCTGCAGTGGTGAGAATCACATGCACTCATGCCCATATAAAGTGTTGGAGACCGGCAATTGAATATGTGATAGGGAATGGTATTGTATTTCATTTTGTGAACTTCTCTCTAATAGATTTGGTTTGTTACTTTCTCTTGGTATGACCCAGTTCATAAACTTCATTGAAAAGGTGTCAATTTTTTATACGAGCTGGATACAACAATTATAGCTTATCATAACTTCTTGACTGAACCAGCACAGCAAACAGGCCCAGTTAGCTATACAAGAGAATAACAGCTCAGATTTCATCTCAGAGCACCAAAACAATGTAAACACCACAAAAACAATTTTTTTCAATTTGATGATTCACTTGGCAGATTTTCCCTACTGTGCCAATAAGCAGAGAGTGAATTTTGAATGGTTTTACTTCCCTCTATTAAATATTATTTGATTGCGACAAGAAGCCCTGAGGTTAAACTTCAGGGATATAGGTAGGGCAGATGTTCACACACACATTAAAAGAAAATATTAATTTGGTAGATCAATCAAAAATGTAAACATAAATTAGATAACTGGTATTGCATACAGAAGCAACTATAAAAATCACCTGTAGTTTGTGCAGCTTTCACAAGACCTCTGTGAAAAATGTTTTTCAATCTCATTTTCATACGGAAGTCCTTGGCCCCACCTGTTACTGATATTAAAAGATTGGGAACTTCAAGACCCCATTGCTGGGTCATCAGTTGGTAGAGGACACTGGATGGAGTATCAGAGGACACTCTCACATACTGCTGGGTTAGGGAAAAAGCAATAATCAACATTATATTCATACAGAAATGTAAATACATGCCTTACATCATTGTACTACCTATATTTTATTAATTATAAAAGATTAGGTACAACATACTTGGGTCTAAAAATTCTAAAACTAAATTGGTGTTACTACATTTTTTTAAGTTTATCTGCATTTCATTATGTGAAGTTCCGTTTCTATGACAGAAAAAGTTAGAAGTCAAATGAACCAGCCTGAAAGCTTTTGATGATAAATAGATAGAAAGATGTTTCTCAAAATTCCTGAAATATTAATAAAGAGAGCTCATAATGAAGCAACTTACAGTAAGATAAAGCTAAAATACAATTATAAAACAAACCTTTCCAGCTCTTGGACTCAGGCCAGTAAAGCTGATATCTCCAAAAGCATCTGTAGGCATCTCCTTTATATGTTCTCTGTGATCCCATGTATCTTTGCTTTGGAAGGGTTGTGGCCTTGTAGCAATATCCATATGTTGTTCTTTGGAGTATCCACACATGCATATACTCTTTCTATAATAAAATTAAAAAAATAAAGATTATTATGATCAAATACTTAAGGGACATATTTCTACGATACTGCATTAGTTCTCACCACAATTGTTTACATTATACAAAGTTTTTTTAAAATTCACTTTGCACAACCAACTGCCCGTATAAAAGTTAATGGTTTATTAAGCGATAGATTCACCCTTAAAAAATGGTAAGCGCCAAGGATGCCCTTTATCACCAATTTTATTTTGTATTTATTTGGAACCTTTTCTTTCGACTGCACAGGTGAATCCAAGTATACATGGTGTAAAAGTGAAGGGAAAGGAAAATGTTATTTTATGTTCAACAACCATGGATTACTCTGCCAAATTAGCTTAGATTAATACAGGAATTTCAATCTATATCTAATTTTAAAGTTAATAAGATTAAATCTGAAATATTGACTATTTACCTATACTTGAGGCAGAAACCGTACAACCGTTACTTCTCTTTACTTGGCAATCATCTACGTTAACATATCTAGGTATTTATCTTACATTTAATCTTACTAATTTATATCGACATAACTATCTCCCCTTTCTTAATAGTATTAATTTAAATCTATGTATGTCTCCCCTTTGCCATTCGTGGTTAGGGAAGATCAATGTCATAAAAATGAATGTCCTTCCTTGAGTTTTATATACCTTCAAAATATTACCTCTAGGAGTCCCCGCAGGTTTTTTTTTTTGACGCTTCAGTCTATCATTGCAAATTTTATTTGGAAGGGACATTGCACTAGAATATCACGTAATATTTTATATTGTCCCAAAAGAAGGGGGGGGGGATTGACCTTACCAAATTTTAAACTATACTATCAAGCAATTATTATGACACGCATGACAGATTGGAAATATGCCAAAAAGACTAAACTTTGGGTTGAATTAGAAATGGCGCTGGCTGATATCGATCTTGTGGTTGTATCTTGGATACCTCGATTAACGAGGCGGCTGGCATCTACAACATCTCCAATGAGATCTACATTGGCATTATAGGATTGCTTGCATACTTGATATTGCCGGGAATATAACTCCCCAATAATGCCTCTGCTAGGACATAAATATTTTATGCCAGTAGCCTTAGATAAGGGTTTTGAATCGTGGTTCCAAGAGTCTATAGCGCTACTACATCATGCGATGGAGGATGCAAAGAGTAAACCATTAAGGTCTCTGTGTGGGGAAACCCAACCAATATTTTTGGATCAGTGGAGACATATACAGCTATCCCAGTTTATCCGGAGCCTTCCGCAACCTATTCGCTCTATGAATGAGCTAAATAACATTGAAGCGATTATGCAAAATAAAGATCCGCCACAGCATTGTATTTCTCAATTTTATTGATTTTGCAGAATCCGGGCTACCCAGATTACATGAACCACTGGCATTCCTATTCCATTGTACGGAAGAGTCAGTCAGTCAATATAGGATGTCCACAATTCCCCATTTATTAAATGCCAGCAAATCCCAAATTCCATCTTATTGGGGAAAGCAATCAATTCCTACCATTTCTCAATGGTTATGGAAGGCGGATCATGTCCGTTTAATGGAAGAATTTACATGTAGGAATAGGGGGCTGATCAGAAGACATTTCAAGACATGGGCAAAATGGTTTGAATTTGAAATGACTTCATTGTACTACAAATTAATTTCAGACTCCTAAAGTGAGGTATGGCAGAATACGATATACTTGATATACTGAGTATATATTTTTTGCAGAACTTTCTCCTATTCTTCTCCCCCTTTTTTTATCATTTATTTTTTTCCTTTTCTTATTCTGTGTTCTTTTATTAATATTATTATTTTTTTTCTCTCTTTGATTTGGTTTTCCCTCCCTCCCACCTTCTTATTTTTTTTCTGAAGGGGAATCAAAAGTTAAAGGTTTGTATTTGTAAAAAATATAAGCTGAATTACAGGATCAAAACAGGGTGATACTATTTACTTTAACTACATCCGAATTGGGATATAGATACATGTGTTATAGAGGGATGTGAATTCACACTGCTTTGATACTACTTGGGTATTTTGATATAGAATACACTGTATTGTTTTTCTATTCTGAAATAGCAATAAAAAATTATTAAATAAAAAAAAAAAAAGACTACAAAAGGGCATCCAGCAGCAATCACTGCAGGTAAGCGCTGGCTGGGCGGTCAGCCACAGATAGCAGCTAGCCGCTCACAGGTGTGGGAATCACCAGATTCCTGCCGCTGTCATTCACGCCTGTGCTAGTTGTCTGTCCAATGTAGCTTTACTGCTATTAATTAAACATATAATAAACATATAATATTGACTAGTGTAACCAAGAAATCAATGAGTACATTTCTATGCCAATATAATTCTCCCTTGTTTTCTTCTGTCCCTGTTTATTTGTTATTTCTTCCAATAGCGCCTGTAAAGCACCTCAAAAGTCACTCCCCATCCACCCCAATGAGAAAGCAGGAGTGCTTTCACACTGGGGCGGTGCGCTTGCAGGACATTACAAAAAGTCCTGCAAGCAGCATCTTTCGGGCAGTGTGGTGAGCGGTAATATACCGCTCCTCCACCGCCCCTGCCAATTGAAAACAATGGGCAGCACTTCCGAAGTGGCTGCACACCGCCTCGGAAACACAGAGAGCGGGCACTTTTAACCTTGTTTTAACCCCTTGTGGGGGGTTAAAAGCGTACTGCTCCCGCAGCCGTAACGCCGCTCTAACACCAGTAAATCCCCGTTGTGACTAGCGGGGATTTACCACTAAAGCTCCACCGCCCCAGTGTGAAAGGGGCTTAAGTGACATACACATAGTGACAAACATGCTTATTAAAAGTACTCTGGGCCCCAGCAAAATATTGAGAATTGTCAAAAATCATCAATAACAGCTTGACTAGGGTGTAATAGATGATTTGACTCCAATACTGTCTTAGCACCACTCCACCATTTGTCCTTGCCCAAGTAACCACGCATGACACAGGCTAGAGTTTAATGGCCATAGCAGCTCACTATTGACAATTTACATAAATAACATATTAACCACTTGAGCCCCGAAAGGATTTACCTCCTTCCTGACCAGGCCATTTTTTGCGATATGGCACTGCGTTACTTTTACCGACAATTGCGCGGTCGTGCGACAATGTCCCCAAATAAAATGTATGTCCTTTTTTTCCCACAAATAGAGCTTTCTTTGGTGGTATTTGATCAATATTAAAAACACATTTATTCATCAGTTTAAGCCAACATTTATTATTCTACATATTTTTGGTAAAAAAAAATCCCAGTAAGCGTATATTGATTGGTTTGCGCAAAAGTTATAGCGTCTACAAAATAGGGGATTGTTTTTACTGGCAATTGGTGGCAATCTGTGATTTTTAATGGAACTGCGATATTGCGGCGGACAAGTGACACCAAAACAGTGATCAGTGCTATAAAAATGCACTGATCATTGTATAAATGGCACTGGCAGGGAAATGGTTAACAACAGGGGTGATCAAAGGCAACCTCTCTTACAGCCCTGGTTAAAGAACCCCTGATAGAGCAGACAGGGAGCGCTGGAGCACAGGGGGGGCACGAGGGCTGGTTTGGACACAGGTGATGGCAAGACGTAGTCCGATAGCACGTGCTAGACAGAAGAATAGTGATGCAGGCCAGGTCGGTAACTGGTGGGCAAAGCAGTACAGGAGGAGCAGGCAATCAGGTGGTCAGGTGGAGGCAGGGTCGTCGACAGGCGGGCAGGCAGAAGTACATGAGGAGCAGGCAGAAGGGTGGTCGTAGGCAAGCCAGGGGTCGGTGCGGGTAGAGTTCAATCACAAAGCGGGTTCAGGCCCGGGTCACAGGAAACAAGAAGCTCAGAAGGGGTCACTCAGGAACACAGTAACTCTGTAGAACAGACAGCACTGACTGCTGGGAGTGGGGAGAACAAATAGAGCTGTTTCCAGCGCATGCGCACGCGGGAGCGCGCACAAGCGCCAATGACAGCTAGAGATGAAGTTCTTCTCTTAACAGTATGAATAGAGCCCCAAGGTCCTTGTAGGCATCTTATAAGGGGAGCTGTACCCAAGACAGGTCCCTACCAATATACATTTTTCACCCATAGTAAAACACATACAAGGACCTTGTACCCCACCAGCTACTATAACATAACCACATAAAGACCCATAACTGACTTGGCATAAAACAACAATAATATAAATAAAAAAGGGAGGTTGGGAAGTTTTTCCAACATAATCTCTTCTCCAACCGAAGACTTTTCAAGACCTTCCTACTGACCATCCCCTGAAGCCCCACCTGCTCGTGCCCTACCCACCAATCTGGTAAGTACTCCTTGATTCCTATTTACATTTAACCTACCAAAACACTCCTCCTATGCTAAACTCCCTTTAACCCAATCACAACATCCCAGGAGCCAGGCTTACCCTTTTCTTACTCTGGGCTTTGCTTGGCTAAAATAAAAAAGTTGATTTGACTCCAATACTCTATGACAACCAATCCACCATTTACACTTGCCCAAGTAACCACACATGACCCAGGTTGGAGTTTTACCCTTAATAAAACACATACAAGGATCTTGTACCCCACCACCAAGGCACTAACATGACTCCTTATGTTTGCGCTCTCCACCACACCCGCAGGGCCCTCTGAACCCCATCCTGCCACCTTGGATACCATATATCAACTGAGCATGCCATCCTAAACTGAGTGCATGCCACAGTATAGGACCACACAAAAATCCAAGAAAGATTAACGGAGGCAGCAGAAATTTATATCTAAAGTTAAAATCCCTGATGAGCTCCCTTATCAAGCTCAGACCCAGATCATTACCCCCAGCATGTATAAGCAAGATATCAAGGGCCTGAATCAGGTACACAAAACAGTTTACCTCAACCACCACTCGACTCCACAATATGGCAGGCTTTCCAATCCATGTCACTGTATCCACATCTCGGGAGATGCCCAGCTGTCTTCTGTTTTTCCATACATCCACACTCCTAGTGCCTCAAGTGACATAGTAGTACCTTAACCACTTCCACACTGCCTACCATATATTTACGGCGGCAGTGTGGATGCGTCCCGGAGAAGTGTGCCCGCAGTTCGGGCGGACCCGATGTCCACCCGCGAGCCACGATGAGCTGCCACAGCCAAAGAGTGGGGAACCGCCAATGTAAACATGGCAGTTCCCCGCTCTGTCAGTGCGGGCATAGGAGATCTACTGATCCCTGTCACTGGGATCAGTTAGATCTCTTATGCCCATAACAGCCTAGCCCCCCCACAGTTAGCCTAGGGAACACAGTTAACCCCTAGATCTCCCCCTCCAGGTTAACCCCTTCCCTGCCAATGGCATTTACACAGTAATCAGTGCATTTTTATAGCACTGATCGCTGTATAAATGCCAATGGCCCCAAAAAAGTGTCAAAATGGTCCAACATGTCCGCTGCAATATCGCAGTACCGCTAAAAATCGCAAATCGCCGCCATTACTAGTAAAAAATAAAAAAAAAATAAAAACCCCAGAAATTAATTCTCATCATTCGTAAACGCGGAAACTTTTGCGCAAACCAATCAATAATCACCGATTTCAATTTTTTTAAACAAAAATATGAGGAAGAATATAAATCGGCCAAAACCGATAAAAAAAAAATGTTTTTTTATATTTTTTTTTGGATTTGTATTTTAGCAAAAAGTAAGAAAAACTGTTTTTTTTGGCAAAATTGTCGCTCTTTTTTTGTTTATAGCGGCGATCGGAAATGACGCAGAGGTGATCAAATACCACCAAAAGAAAGCTCTATTTATGGGAAAAAAAGGACGCAAATTTCGTTTGGGTACAATGTCGCACGACCGTGCAATTGTCAGCTAAAGCAAAGCAGTGCCGAATCGCAAAAAGTGCTCTGGTCATAACATGGGAAATCCTTCCGGGGCTGAAGTGGTTAAGATCAGAATCAAATAAGGGCCTTTGCCTGTAAACAAGCAAACACAACAGCAAACATGATAACTACTGTCAGTTACACAGAAAACTCAAGAACACAAAGCCCAAAAGGTGACAAACATTTCTGGAAAACAAAAATAAACTGACATCACGACAATGCTGACCCAGCCACACACATCAGGAGGGGGCGTATCAAAAGCAGTTAGGAACAGGACAAGCTTAAGAGCTGGGTACCCAAAACAAATCCACTCTCACCCCATGACCCAGTTGATCCGTCTTAGATACGCCTAATTCAAAAAACAAGCAATGCATTGAAACAATGAACATCTCTACTGCAAACCATCTGCACCCCATTTGGTGCCACTAACCAGCTTGCCAATAAACAAGGTACTAAAAAAAAGCCAATACAAATGCTAACCAAAATACAGCCATGAACATTTGGAAGGTAGCACCTGTAATAAGGAATACAGAAAGCATACGACACCGGCCAGTGTTTATCCAAGGTTTGCCAACCTCTTCTATAACCTTGCATGGCTTGCCTAACCAAGAAATCTTTTTTTTTTTTTTTTTTAATCCAGAAAGGTTTTTATTGAGCATTTACACATTCCAGATCATGACATTTACATCTTAAGTGTCAAAAAGCATTCATCAGGCAAAGAGAGATAAATACATTTCCAGTTCAACAACATTGCAAAATTGACATGTATGGGTTTATTGTATACACATCCATAATCATAGATAGATGCAGAAGGTTCTAAAGTTTTCAGTCATTGTTCCATCATTGCAGACAGACAATGTCACTATCCCTCATGCGGACCCAGGAGTCTATCCATGGTTAGATCCTTCGGGGCAAGCCCCAGCACTGCTAGCCAAGGACCCCAAAGTTTCTCAAATTTTTGGGAGCTACCCCTATGTTGATATATTATTTTTTCCATGCGTATTTTATTTCCTACCGTGTCTACCCATTCCCTGACCATAGGAGGGTCTCAGATTTCCAGCGAGTCATTATCATTTTACGGGCCAGGAAAATCGTTCGGATGATTACTTCCCTAGTGTGGTTCTCCCATTCCAACTCATCAAGGAGGTTCAGTATACACAGTCTGGGGTCCAGTGCGATTGACACCCGAAACACTCGGTTCAAGGTGTCCCCCACACCCCCCCAATATGGGTGCAGCTTTGGACAGCGCTACAACAGGTGAATCAGACTCCCATGGTCCCGCTTGCACCTGGCACATTCTGGAGTGGGGAGTAGTCCCATCTGGTGTAGTTTATGCGGGGTGTAGTACACCCTTAGTAATGTATATAGTTGCGTCACCCTCTGGGCCACATTTAGGGAACACATAGCTGCCGCCTCCAAAGCTTCTGCCCACTGATCTTCATCCAATGCCCCAACATCTTCCTCCCACTTAGCCTTCACTCTCAAAGGGTGATGTTGAGGGAACAGTTGAAGCAATATGCTGTAGCTTTGAGAAATAAAGCCCCTGGAGGTGTCTGCTGGCTTCAGTAAGTTAAATAGAGGCGTGGAAGCCATGTCCCAGTCAGAGGTTCTACTCTGGGCCATAACTGCATGCCTTAGTTGCACACAGTAGAAATACATTGAGGATGGCAGACCGTAGGTCTCTTTCAGAGCCTCAAACGATCTGAAAACAACATTGTGAAAAATATGTTTCAGGTAAATAATGACGTACTTTTTCCACCTAGCACCGTGCTGAAGCATAGCCAGCTCAAGGTAAGTAGCATTGAACCGTATCGGGGAATATTCAGCGAATACGGTCCCTCCCTGTAGATATTTGGTTTTGTTCCAAACTTTTTGCATTAAATTGTAGGTAGGTCTAGCCTTCTGGTGGTTTCCCAATGTCAATGCTTCAAAAGCAGTCGGGACCGAGCAGCCGCCTACCGTGTGAAGCATGACATGTTCTACCGAGCCAGGGATTCTGTCCCCATCTAGGTCAGTGTACATCATACCTATCATGTGTTGCATTTGCGACGCAAGGTAGTAGAACCAAGGATTCGGGAGAGCAGGGCCTCCATCCTCCTTCACCCTTTGCAGGTGCTCCAGTTTTATTCTAGGGGGGGCGGTTTTTCCATATTAATATGCGGAATATGTAATTTACTTCTCTAAAGATTTTTTTTTAGAACTGCTACAGGTGAATTGTGCAGCATATACAGTAGTTGGGGCATGAGAATCATTTTAATTAGATTCACCCGGCCCACCACTGACATGCATAAAGAGTTCCAGGTTTTCACCCTCTACATTTTTGTAATAAGGGGGAGATATTAAGCCTGCCATAATTGCCTATACATGGAGATACCCATATTCCTAGATACTTAAAGGATGTGGCTAGTGGTATGTCTCCTACCATCTCGCCATGGTTCGGGTGAGTGCCGTCTATTGGCATTAGGGCGGATTTGGTCCAGTTAATCTGGAGGCCCGAAAACCTCCCAAACTCAGATATAGTCTTCATTGTCTCCTCCAGTGACTGCTCCATGTCCCCTAGGAAGATCAGCATATCGTCTGCGTATAGCAGCACTTTTATCTGCCTGTCATCTTAGCAGAAACCAGTGCTGCCTGGGTTGTCCCTAATCTGGATTGCAAGTGGTTCTATGGTGAGGGCAAATAGCAGGGGCGACAAAGGGCACCCCTGTCTAGTGCCCCTCCGCAGGTCGAAGGGTGGAGACACCCTCCCTGCCTCACGTATAGCTGCCTGGGGATGACAGTAGAGCAGGCGCACCCAAGAGATGTACACCTCCCCAAACCCAAACCTCTTCAGTACCCCCCAGAGATACAGCCACTCTACGGTATTGAAGGCTTTCATTGCGTCTAGGGAAAGTAGTGCCCTGTTACCAATATTATCCGCCTTAGACTGCATATTAAGAAAAAGTTTCCTCAGGTTAACCGCGGTGGACTTGTTCGGCATAAACCCAGCCTGGTCTGGGTAGATGAGAGATGTAATAACTAGAGTTGAGCGAACACCTGGATGTTTGGAAAAAAGTCTGGGTTGGGCACCGAACGTTGCCCGAACGTTATCCCGGACCCCATCGAAGTCAATGGGGACCCGAACTTTTAGGCACAAAAATGGCTGTATCAAAGTCCTGGCAAGTGCTAGAGGGCTGCAAAAGGAAGTAAAATGGGGGAAAGAGTAGGGCAAGTGCCCTACAAAAAAATGGGGATGGGAAAATAAATTAAAATCAAATAAAAAAAATGGGAAGGGGGGGTGGATGTGGAGTAGGAGCCTAGAGGTCGACTAGGCCGTGACCATGGCAGTGTAGGTGGAAGTGGCGGTGGTCAAGGAGGAGGAGGAGGTAGCCAGCACTGTATTTTTTTTTTCGTTTGTTTATAATTGGGGTAGCCCCCAAAATATTGAGGCCTATTCAAAAAAACAAGTATACGAATGGCTGTGTGAGTCCGGCCTAAATGTTTATTCTGCACTAGGTACAAACAAGTCTTGTGGGATCCATGCCTGATTCATTTTAATAAAGGTTAATTTGTCCACGTTGGCTGTGGACAAACGGTTGCGCTTGTCTGTGATAACGCCTCCTGCCATGCTAAACACAAGTTCAGACAATACACTGGCTGCAGGGCAGGCCAGCACCTCCAAGGCATAAACGGCAAGCTCAGGCCATGTGGCCAATTTGGAGACCCAGAAGTTGAATGGGCCCCCGAGTCGCCTTCGTGGTCCCGCTTCCGTCTCCTCCTCCTCCTCCTTCTCCGGTGGTTGCGTCGACACGGTGACGGTCGTGGAGTCTTCGGTCCCAATCGTACCGGCTTTACACCGTTTCGAAACAGTCGTCGGGCGGTGTTGTTTGTCGTGGTGGTCGGCTATCTGTTGCAGAATCGTCCTCCGTCGTAAAGTCGTTGTACCACGTTCTCATACACACGTGTGCGGATGTGCATGACTGACTACCCAGACGGGGTAAGTTGAAGACCCAGAGGTTTAACCGGTGTACCGGACTCGAACGGCAAATACGGAACCTCCACGACCGGACGGGACGTCGGTCACATAACAGACTTGAACACAAATCGTACCGTCCTCCGCAATAGTGTCTGTTCGCG
>BLSH010483271.1:704524-724185 GCA_018402905.1 Glandirana rugosa | reverse complement strand
AGCGATCGTTGTTTTATGCAGAGTTTGATCTGCAACTCAAAGCAGCGGTATGTGAAATCTCTAATTTCTGCTATCTGTCCTCAGAGCAACAGCACAGCAGTAGTAAAGTAATCTATCTCAGGATGCAGGATCAGATCTTAAAATGTCTCTATTCTCTCCCTCACGTTGTCAGCTACCTCTCCCTACACTAACCCAAGAGCATGTGACTGCAGCACTACGTGACTCCAGCTTATAAAGAGGCTGGGTCACATGATGCACTGGCCAATCACAGCCATGCCATTAGTAGGCATGGCTGTGATGGCTTCTAAGGGCAAACCAGTGAAACGCTTGTTGATTGGCTGCCCTGCAGCTTCTCAACACGTGGAGTAAAATAGCAGAACCCCGGACCGAACCCGAATGATTTTTGAAATGTCCGGGTCCAGGTCCGTGCCCCGGACACCTGAAAGTTTGGTACGGACCCAAACGTTACAGTCCGGGTTCGCTCAACACTACTTCTGAACACTGCGGACTCATTGATTAAAGAGGTGGGGAAAGACCTCCTAGGAAGAGGGGAAAACTTCTTCACACGACTTTCTTTTCTCTCTTTTAAGGAATTAGAAGCCATAACACCATCCCGTAAACTTTCTTGGTTCGGGTACCTATGAATTAGGCATTACGTTATGTCCACAAAACCAATGACGGACTGGTGCAGGCCTCTTACCCCCTTTGAAGCTATATGCAAAAGAACAGAACCCCAAAGACATCTGATCTCTGAAATATACGCCAACATTTTCGCGAAAATCGATCCCAAACAGAACAACGCTTCCAGTCAATGGGAGAAAGAACTATCAATAGACTTATCCCCCCGTGACTGGGAACAAATATTTACTCACATTCACAAGGGCTCGATTAACATTTCAGCCCAAGAAAACGGGTTCAAAATGTATTCTAAATGGTACCGAACACCAGATAGATTGCATAAATTTTATCCGACAGTATCTAAAACCTGCTGGAGATGCAACGAAGAGGAGGGAACGCTCCTCCATATCTGGTGGTCATACCGGTTGATCCAGCCCTTTTGGAAGAAAATTCACAACCTCATAACTGAAATCACGACTTACTCTCCTAACTTCTCTCCGGCCCAGTATCTCCTACACCACACTTCCATTCCCCAAAAAAAGTATAGTAAATCGCTTGCTCTTCACTTAATCAATGCTGCCAAACAGTGTATCCCCCTTCATTGGAGGGACACTAATCCCCCTACAGTGGAAGAGTGGATCATAAAAACGCAAAAAATTGCAGATATGGAAGATCTGGTTCATCAAGCCAGAGTCTCCCCCGGAAAATTTTACAAAACGTGGGCCTGTTGGTTAGAGTTTATCAACAATTGACCCCCAAAGATACAACATGATAGGTGAACCTCCCTATACAGAACAAGGGAGGAGGGGGGTGAGAGAGGCTGGAGCTTCCTTCTTACTCTGTTCTCATTTTACATTTCCTTTTTCTTTTCTTTTTTTTTCTCTTTCTCTCTCCTCTCTTCCTACTTCCTTTTTCTCGTAACGCTTCCAGAAAAGGAAATATAGACTAACATGAATGATTAAACCCAAAATACTGAGGTTTGGGCTTTGTCTAGAGACTAAGGCAGGGCCTGGAGGCGCTGGGCGGACGTATTCCGCCATCCCACAGATTGTCCCCAATTGGCGTTGGGGGGCGGTTCCACGGTGGGTCCGCCCGTTGGCTCAGGTGCCTTGATATCTGCCCTGTGACCAAACTGCATAATCCTCCTTACCTCAGGCCCTGCAATTAAAGGTAGATATTATTGGTTCTCTACAGACCTCCCCGACTTTATTAAGTACTCATTACATTGTCTTATAAGGGTCATGGTCTCTTTTGTAGTACAATGCACAATCTTCCATGGGCGTGATCAAGTCTGTATTTCTGTACTTTTGTTCTACTCAGTTTCTGTATTAAGATTTATGTTTACCTAAAATCGGAATTGTCTACTGCAGAATGTATATAACCATATGTCTGCTTTCAGCTATATGTCTCAATAAAAATATTGAAACAAAAGTAAAAAAATAAAAATAAAAAAAAAAGCATATTGTGAGTCATGCCCAGAGTGCCAGTATTCTGCGCCATCGCCCCATTTTCGCAGTCCGCTGATACCATTACCAATCATTGAAGTGCCTTTTGAAAGGATTGGCATAAATCTGATGGGACCAGTAGTAGAGTCTACCCGGGGCCATCAGCACATACTGGTAATACCAGACTATGCCACGCGATATCCGGAAGTCATTCCCTTGCATAATACCTCAGCTAAAACTATTGCCAAAGAGCTTGTCCGGGTATTTAGTCATGTAGGTATTCCAAAAGAAATATTGATGGATCAAGGCACCCCATTTATGTCCCGAGTCACTAAAGAACTGTGTAAGTTGTTCAAAATCTCCCATCTCCGTACCTCTGTCTACCACCCGCAAACTGATGGTCTTGTGGAGAGATTTAACAAAACGCACAAAAGCATGTGAAAAAAGGTGGTAGACAAAGATGAAAAAAAATTGGATTTTTTACTGCCATGCCTCATGTATGTCATATGGCAGGTACCTCAGGCATCTACAGGTTACTCCCCTTTTGAACTACTGTATGGGAGACATCCCAGGGGATTGCTAAATTTTGAAATTAAACTTGGGAAGGAGAGACCACTCCTTATAGAAGCGTCACTCAGTATATCTCACTGATGCAAGATAGAATCACTACTGTAATGCCGCTTCTATGG
Source organism: Glandirana rugosa (assembly GCA_018402905.1). Classification (NCBI taxonomy): domain Eukaryota; kingdom Metazoa; phylum Chordata; class Amphibia; order Anura; family Ranidae; genus Glandirana; species Glandirana rugosa. The sequence goes on along the minus strand of BLSH010483271.1, from coordinate 721,433 downwards.
GAACATATGGAGCAAGCCCAGGAGGCCCAGAGAAGGGTTTATAATCTGGGTGCCAAGACCCAGGTCTTCAGCCCTGGTGATAGAGTACTGGAACTAGTCCCCACCTTTGAGAGTAAATTCCTAGCAAAGTGGCAGGGTCTATTTGAAATTATGGAAAGAGTAGGGGGGTGAACTACACAGTTTAACAGCCAGGAAGAAGGAAAACTGAGCAAATATATCACGTTAATCTCTTGAAACCTTGGAAGGGCAGAGAGACTTTACTGGCAATGCCAATCCCCCAAAAGGACATGGCCCCCATGACTCTTGAAGTACCCATGACTGAAACTTTGTCAGTGGCCCAACAGAAGGACGTTAAATAATTTGTAAATACAAATTTTTCTCTCACCTGCCCGGACTGACCACAGTTATACAGCATGACATAATTACGGAACCAGGTGTCCGTGTAAATGTAAAGCCCTATAGAATACCCAAGGCCAGGGGTGAATGGAGTAAAGAACATGTTAGAGCTAGACGTGATAGAGGAATACCACAGTGACTGGTCCAGTCCCATAGATTTGGTCCCAAAACCCGATGGAACGATAAGGTTTTATAATGATTTCAGAAAGTTAAACTGCGTGTCCAAATTCGATACGTACTAAATGCCTCAGGTATGACTAGGCTATTGGCAGATACCCCTAACAGAGTCAGCGAAAGAGGAAGCTGCATTTTCTACCCCCAACGGGTCCTTCCAGTATAAGCGGATGCCTTTTGGCCTGCATGATGCTCCTGCCTCATTCCAGAGAATGATGGAGAAGTCTTTAAGACCACATCACCAATATGCAGCCGCCTATTTGGACAATATAGTCAATCACAGCCCAGATTGGGAATCTCATTTGCCCCGGATACAGGCAGTGGTAGATTTCCTTAGGAAAGCAGGACTCACGGCCAACCTCATAAAGTTTGCCATAGGCTTGGAAGAGGCTAAATAAGTTGGCTACATTATTGGTCTGGGCCTGATCAAACCTCAGATCAACAAAATTGAGGCAGTTCAAAAGTGGCCCCAACCTATAAATAAGAAACAAGTTTGTGCATTTCTTGGGATCACCGGATACTACAGGCGCTTTAGTCCCAATTTTGCCACCATTGCAGCCCCACTGACAGATCTGACGAAGGGTATAGGGTCCATCATGATCAAGTGAAATCCGGAGGCAGAGAGGGCATTTCAAATGTTGAAGCAAGCCCTGTGTGCACAATCTGTGCTCGTGACCCCAGATTTCACAAAGGGATTTGTGGTACAGACGGACACCTCTAATGTGGGACTGGGTGCTGTACTGTCCCAGGTCAGAGTCTGGGAGGAGCACCCAGTAGTCTATCTGAGCAGAAAACTCAACAGACATGAATAAAACTATGCCATTGTTGAGAAGGAATGCCATTAAATGGGCCCTAGGTGCCCTCAGATATTAGCTTTTGGGGAGACCATTCAAATTGGTCACTAACCATGTCCCTCTTAAGTGGATGTGTGACAACAAAGAGAAAAACAGTTGGGTGACAAGGTGGTTCCTCACTCTGCAAGCGTTCAAGTTCACAGTGGAGCATAGGGCGGGGAAACTGCAGAATAATGCGGATGCCCTCCCCCGGGTCCACTGTATGGTTGGGACAGTTGCTCAGCCACAGGGGCTTGAGCAGAGGGGGGATATGTGACGTCATGCAAGGTGAGGTAGTAGATGGACACTATGTATCACCTCGCATGCGTTCATTTGGAGTGGACTAAGGTGGATTCCGGTCCAGGTTTTACCAGTCACCTTGGCAGGGTTGGTTCCGGACTGGATTTTGTGGTCCACTGAACTCCACCATCAGGTGGTTTAAATAACCAGGTCTAGAGGAAAGATTTGCTCTGGTCTGGGACTCAGGGAACCATGAGCCTTAGAGAGAGCTGACACATGGAAGTGTGCTTATGGACTAAAGACAAAAAGGTTTTCACTGCGTATGTTATGTGGGTGTCTGGGAGAAGCCCTGCACCCCTCAACTGCAGAAAGCTGAAATGTTTAGTTTGTGCCTGGATGGTGAGGATTTATTTTCTGCTTTGTTTATTTGTTTTCAACATGCAACCTTTTAAATAAACCTGGCAACTATCCAGATTTTAGGAAAAACCTGCTGTGTGAACTACTTTTTTCCCAGGGAAGGTGATCCCCATTGAACTAATCACTCACAATATATATATATATATATATATATATATATATATATATATATATATATATATACATACATATACGTATCTTGCATTTTAATATTATAAAACATAAGAATTCTCATAGACACAATCCTGAAAAACATGCTGTTTGAACAGTTTCTACACTGCTAATTAGCTATCTTCCCACAGCCCAATTTGCAATGAATAGCTTTCTGTTACTTTGGAGTTTGTGTCTGATTTAAATTATTTTGAAATAAACTAACATTAATGGGCTTGTTAGCTTGAGGGAGATGTGTAACATCTACTTGACTGATGCTTACAGTGTTCTCTTGATCTGCTGGGATATCTGCAGACAGTCTGTGATGACTCACAGTGCTGCAAGGTAAGCATATTATCTGACCGTGACAATCAGATGACTTTAGCCTAAATGTATAATGCCGGTGATCTTTTTTTTCTCCACGCTGCATTACATCCCACTGGGAACCGCCATCTGAGATGCAGATTGAACATGCTTGTCGTTTGTTTCACTCCATCTGGCTAAATAAGCAGCTTTATCGACTTGTATTCTTCACAGATGAATATATTGCACAAGTGCTGAAAATCTAAAAATATGGGATTTTCCATTTTCTGGTTAACACAGCTAAATATTGCTAAGTTGTAAGTGATGCTACTGAATACATTTCATATTACAGAGTTTATTAAAGGGACCCTCCATAATAAATGCACCATTCTCCATTTGACTCCAGGGTATACAGTACATACAATTATTTTGTTTAAATAGCATGCTTTGATATTTAACCTTTAGGTTTCAAACCTACTAGGCTGGATCATTGTTCAGGCTACCTCTATATGTGGAGGAGCCTGCTGTGAGCAGAGACCCGGATTATGTAGCCAGAGGGTCTGGAGGCTAGCTGTCCTACCAGCTTTAAAAGGAACAACCCCTTTAAATTCTAGTAAAAAGGAAAGAAATACACTGTAGTGCAACTGGTGAAAAACTATAGCTCTAATGTAGCAGGTAAAAAAATCTGTTTTATATATATAGATATATACAGTATCTCACAAAAGTGAGTACACCCCTCACATTTTTGTAAATATGTTATTATATCTTTTCATGTGACAACACTGAAGAAATGACACTTTGTTACAATGTATAGTAGTAACTGTACAGCTTTTATAACAGTGTAAATTTGCTGTCCCCTCAAAATATCAGCACATAGCCATTAATGTCAAAACCGCTGGCAACAAAAGTGAGTACACCTCTAAGTGAAAATGTCCAAATTGAGCCCAAAGTGTCAATATTTTGTGTGGCCACTATTATTTTCCAACACTGCCTTAACCCTCTTGGGCATGGAGTTCACCAGAGCTTCACAGGCTGCCACTGGAGTCCTCTTCCACTCCTCCATGTCGACATCACAGAGCTGGTGGATGTTAGAGATCTTGCGCTCCTCCACCTTCCGTTTGAGGATGTCCCACAGATGCTCAATAGGGTTTAGGTCTGGAGTCATGCTTAGCCAGTCCATCACCTTTACCCTCGGCTTCTTTAGCAAGGCAGTGGTCGTCTTGGAGGTGTGTTTGGGGTCGTTATCATGTTGGAATACTGCCCTGCAGCCCAGTCTCCAAAGGGAGGGGATGATGCTCTGCTTCAGTATGTCACGGTACATGTTGGCATTCATGGTTGCCTTAATGAAATGTAGCTCCCCAATGCCGGCAGCACTCATGCAGCTGCAGACCATGACGCTCCCATCACCATGCTTGACTGTAGGCAAGATCCACTTGTCTTTGTACTCCTCACCTGGTTACTGCCACATACGCTTGACACCATCTGAACCAAATAAGTTTATCTTGCTCTCATCAGACCACAGGACATGGTTCCAGTACTCCATGTCCTTAGTCTGCTTGTCTTCAGCAAACTGTTTGCGTGCTTTCTTGTGCATCATCTTTAGAAGAGGCTTCCGTATGGGACGACAGCCATGCAGACCAATTTGATGCAGTGTGCGGCGTATGGCCTGAGCACTGACAGGCTGACCCCCAATCCCTTCAACCTCTGCAGCAATGCTGCCAGCACTCATTTGTCTATTTCCCAAAGGCAACCTCTGGATATGACGCTGAGCACATGCACTTAACTTCTTTGGTCGACCATGGCGAGACCTGTTCTGAGTGGAACCTGTCCTGTTAAACCGCTGTGTGGTTTTGGCCACCGTGCTGCAGCTCAGTTTCAGGGCCTTGGTAATCTTCTTATAGCCTAGGCCATCTTTATGTAGAGCAACAATTCTTTTTTTAAGATCCTCAGAGAGTTCTTTGCCATGAGGTGCCATGTTCAACTTCCAGTGACCAGTATGATAGAGTGAAGAGCAAATTTAACACTCCTGCTGCCCATTCACACCTGAGACCTTGTAACACTAATGAGTCACATGACACTGGGGAGGGAAAATGGCTAATTGGGCCCAATTTGGACATTTCACTTAGGGGTGTACTCAATTTTGTTGCCAGCGGTTTAGACATTAATGACTGTGTGTTGAGTTATTTTGAGGGGCAGCAAATTTACACTGTTATACAAGCTGTACACTCACTACATTACATTGTAGCAAAGTGTCATTTCTTCAGTGTTGTCACATGAAAAGATATAATAAAATATTTACAAAAATGTGAGGGGTGTACTCACTTTTGTGAGATACTGTATACAGTCAGGTCCATAAATATTGGGACATCAACACAATTCTAATCTTTTTGGCTCTATACACCACCACAATGGATTTGAAATGAAACAAACAAGATGTGCTTTAATTGCAGACTTCCAGCTTTAATTTGAGGGTATTTACATCCAAATCAGGTGAACGGTGTAGGAATTACAACAGTTTGTATATGTGCCTCCCACTTTTTAAGGGACCAAAAGTAATGGGACAATTGGCTGCTCAGCTGTTCCATGGCCAAGTGTGTGGTGTTATCCTCTCATTATCCCATTGACAAGGAGCAGATAAAAGGTCCAGAGTTAATTTCAAGTGTGCTTTTTGCATTTGGAATCTTTTGCTGTCGACTCTCAATATGAGATCCAAAGAGCTGTCACTATCAGTGTAACAAGCCTTCATTAGGCTGAAAAAACAAAACAAACCCATTAGAGAGATAGCAAAAACATTAGGTGTGGCTAGATCAAGTTTGGAAAATCCTTAAAAAGAAAGAACGCACCGGTGAGCTCAGCAACACCAAAAGACCCGGAAGACCATGAAAAACAACTGTGGTTGATGACCTAAGAATTCTTTCCCTGGTGAAGAAAACACCCTTCACAACAGTTGGCCAGATCAAGAACACTCTCCAGGAGGTAGGTGTATGTGTGTCAAAGTCAACAATCAAGAGAAGACTTCACCAGAGTGAATACAGAGGGTTCACCACAAGATGTAAACCATTGGTGAGCCTCAAAAACAGGAAGGCCAGATTAGAGTTCGCTAAACAACATCTAAAAAAGCCTTCACAGTTCTGGAACAACATCCTATGGACAGATGAGACCAAGATCAACTTGTACCAGAGTGATGGGAAGAGAAGAGTATGGAGAAGGAAAGGAACTGCTCATGATTCAAAGCATACCACCTCATCAGCGAAGCATGGTGGTGGTAGTGTCATGGCGTGGGCATGTATGGCTGCCAATGGAGCTGGTTCTCTTGTATTTATTGATGATGTGACTGCTGACAAAAGCAGCAGGATGAACCCTGAAAGTGTTTCGGGCAATATTATCTGCTCATATTCAGCCAAATGCTTCAGAACTCATTGGACGGCGCTTCACAGTGCAGATGGACAATGACCCGAAGCATACTGCGAAAGCAACCAAAGAGTTTTTTAAGGAAAATAAGTGGAATGTTATGCAATGGCCAAGTCAATCACCTGGCCTGAATCCGATTGACCATGCATTTCACTTGCTGAAGACAAAACTGAAGGGAAAATGCCCCAAGAACAAGCAGGAACTGAAGACAGTTTCAGTAGAGGCCTGGCAGAGTATCACCAGGGATGAAACCCAGCGTCTGGTGATGTCTATGTGTTCCAGACTTCAGGCTGTAATTGACTGCAAAGGATTTGCAACCAAGTATTAAAAAGTGAAAGTTTGATTTATGATTGTTAATCTATCCCATTACTTTTGGCCCTTAAACAGTGGGAGGCACATATACAAACTGTTGTAATTCTTACACCGTTCAACTGATTTGTATGTAAATACCCTCAAATTAAAGCTGAAAGTCTGCAGTTAAAGCACACCTTGTTTGTTTCATTTCAAATCCATTGTGGTGGTTTATATAGCCAAAAAGATTGGAATTGTGTCGGTGTCCCAATATTTATGGACCTGACTGTATGTATAAATATGGCACTATAGTCTGAGTCCATAAAAAGTCGATAGTCCATATGGTGTCTAGCATAAAGAAAGAAGAAGGGTTGTGTGCTAAAATACATCAAGGGTCACTTAACACCACAGTCAGGATCTTGGAAGAATCGAACTGACACAGAGATAAAAACACAAACAAAAGGATGCAAATGGGAGTTAGCAGCATCAAAATCATAGGTGTGCGCAGGGGGTGTGCCAGGTGTGCCTGGGCACACCCTAATCACTACATGCGGTGTCAATTCTCCCTACCTCATGGGATTCCCCCCGTGTTGGCCCCACAGTGCTGCTAGCTTCCCTCCTCTCCACTCCCCCAGCTGCTGTGGGAGATGTTTCAGGGTGGAGAGTGGGGGAAGTGGCTAGTAAATATGTAATTCACCGGCCCCTTCCTTTACTAAATGAACAAAGTGAGCAAGTCCATTTATGACTGAAGAATAGGCAACTGTGTGTTTACTATGCTTCAGTTTGTGAATTAACAAGAAGCCTCTCAGCACAGAGCACTTCCCATTCATTCACCATCCAGTGCAGCTGAGGCTACAGAGAAAGGCATGTGTGTTTGAGGTTTGGGGTGCACACCCTAATGCAATAGGCTGCGCACATCTATGATCAAAATTTTTATTCAGAATAAAAAATAATATCCACTCACATTTAAATGTAGTCAGTAGCACAGAAGAGTTTCCTCCAAAAGTACTCCAAGAGTGGGCAGAGTGCTGTGACAATCCAAATTTTCAAGCCGGGAGGCTGTCAGACAGAAAGACAATACTGGCACCCTGGAGATTGCACTAATAAGTGGGGAGCTGTAGGGGAAGCAGCCAGGATAACACACGTGGAGGGAGTTGAGCCTACAGATCGGAGGTAATCTGATATAAACTAATGCAAACTCATTTACATCTGGCTGCCCATAGATATAATATGGGTCAGGAAAATTCCTGCAGCAGCCAGTCCAAACATTTCCTTTAAGCAGCAATTTTCACTATTTTATATTTCTAATCAATCTTTGTGTCTGATCTGTATGCAGATAAAGTTGATCTTAATAAAGCTCCCCCTAAACTCCCAGTGTGGGTCTAGCAGCTGGGTGATCACAGCATGGCCTTGTGATAAATACGCAGCACACATGTGTGCTCCCCAAGTGGGGGACAAAATCAATGACGTCATATTCTGCAATTATGATAGGCCTGAAAATGTGCTCACAAATGTGGCATTGGCATACCTTTTTAACCCTTTCTGTTGTAGATACTTTGACTGGGTTTCTTTCTAACTGCTCTAAATTTTCTCCGACTTATTAATTGTACATGCAAAGCTGTCCTTTGTGTGTGGCACATTAGTGCTCACTTCTGCACAAAAGGGGTTGCCTCCAAAGCAACCCCCTACATTTTGTCACCATTTGCCATACCTGCCATAACATTTATTGAATCTGGTAACTGACTTTATTCCACTGCACTGCAGCCATAGCTGCAGTGTGAAAACCAAAGGATACAGGCTGGTCACCCTCACACTAGTTGGCTTAGTTTGTTCCTGACACAGCCTTTGCATGCTGCCCTTTTTTATTGTTCTAATTTTTCTTATCCAAGGAGTGAGACACCCAGGATCTCTGACCCAAAAATAGTAAGGACAGAAACATGACCTTTGATAGTGTTAAAGCCAGACATTGGTCCAGACACACCTGATTTCCTTCCCCCCAACAGCATGTTTTTATGCTGTGTTATTTATTTGGAATAACATTTTATGATTGGCATTGGATGTCCATATTGGACCACTGTGTGGAGTTTGCCCAGCATGTATTTCAGGTACTAGCCTGCCCTGCTGCATGTGTCAAGTCAGAGAAGGCCTTCAACACAGCCGGGTGAATTTGTAACTCAAAAGCTACTTTTTAGTTCCATAAAGTTTATTATGAAAAAAGAGAAATACAATTGTAAAAGGCGATACAACAACATGGTGACCATATGTGATCTAGTGAAAGATGATATTAGCAAAAATACACAAATGCTTACATCAATTCCCAATTGAAAGCTTACAATATTTAGTTTAAAATAACAGTTCAGTTCAGTCTTTATTGCAACAACAAATGGACAAACTTTAGAATGTTTAAGAAGTCTAAAAGTTGGGGTTAGAACCAGAGCAGTATAGTCAATATGTGTCTCCCAGTGGTTCAAATAATTTTTCTGGAATTGGTTAATTGACTTGCCCAAGATAGATGATATGCAAACATTGTTAGTTTGCATCTTAAGGTTGTAGGTGTGTATTTTTGTAGGTACAAGGTCTTGTTTGGTCAGTAGAGGTCACCAAGGTGTTATTATAGTAGAATATAGTAGGGAAGAAATGGGGTAAATGTGAATTCGGAGGAAAGAGGGCCGAGAGGGGAGAGGGGAGGGGGGAGAAAGGTATTCACAACGTCGGGAGTCCCAATGTGAGGTGAGTTATCAAAGTGGGTCAGGTGAGGTTGCCAGGATTTGTTTTGGAAGATAAAGTTCTGAGTTCTGCATGATAGACAGTAGTAATTTGAAAATAAATCCAGCAGAGCCAGAGTTTTAAGTATTTATCTAAGCTATCTGTGGAGATGGCTATCAATTCCTCAATTTCGATTGAGGGAGAGTATTTTTGTTTGTCTCCAAAGCACTGGTATGCACATTCTAGCTGCATTTGATACTGTTGACCACCCCCTCCTCCTCCTCAAAAATACTCCCTCGGTCTCCGTGACTGTGCTCTTCAGTGGCTCTCGTTCTACCTATCCCATCGCACCTTCGGTGTAACGTACAATTCTACCTCTTCCTTTCTCTGTTGGAGTCCCCCAAGGTTCTGTTCTGTTCTGTTCTGACACCCAAATCTACCTCTCCACCCCCCAACTCACTCCATCAGTCTCCTCATGTATCACTAACTTTTTAACAGACATATCTGCCTGGATGTCACACCACTTCTTCAAACTCAACTTGTCTAAAACTGAACTCATAATATTTCCTCACCCACGTGCCGTTTCCCCCGACTTCTCTGTCAAGAGCAATCGCACAACCATCCACCCATCCCCACATGTTAGGGTGCTTGGTGTTATCCTGGATTCTGAACTCTCCTTTTGGCCCCACATCCAATCACTTTCTAAGGCTTGCTGCCTCAATCTCTGCAACATCTCTAAAATACGTCTCTTCCTAACCAATGTAACCACAAAGCTCCTGATTCACTCCCTGGTCATCTCTCGCCTCGACTACTGCAACTCCCTCCTCACTGGCCTACCTTTAAATAGACAATCCCCCCTCCAGTCCATCATGAATGCCGCTGCCAGACTCATCCACCTTACAAACCGTTCAGCGTCTGCCACCCCTCTCTGCCATTCCCTCCATTGCCTGCCACTCGCCCAACGAATTAAATTCAAAATACTAACAATCAGCTACAAAGCCATCCACAACTCTGCTCCCAGCTACATCACCAGCCTAGTCTTAAAATACCAACCAAACCGTCCTCTTCACTGCTCCCAAGACCTCCTGCTCTCCAGCTCCCTCATCACCTCCTCTCATACTTGCCTCCAAGACTTCTCCCGAGCCTCTCCCATTCTCTGGAACTCCCTACCCCAATTTGTCAGACTGTCCCCAAATCTATCCACCTTCAGCCAATCCCTGAAAACTTTTCTCTTCAGGGAAGCCTATCCTGCCACCACCTAACAACTACACTCCTTATTTTCTCAATCAGCTCATCCCCGCAGTTATTGCCCTTTTGTATCATTTAACCCTCCCTCCTAGATTGTAAGCTCTAACGAGCAGGGCCCTCTGATTCCTCCTGTATTGAATTGTATTGTAATTGTACTGTCTGCCCTAATATTGTAAAGCGCTGCGCAAACTGTCGGCACTATATAAATCCTGTATAATAATAATAATAATAATAATATGCAGGACTACTGATTTTCTATAAGAGTGCTTCAGAATTGTGGAGTGTTGTAGAAGATATTGAAGTGATGTAAATTCAATAGGGTATGTAGAAACCTTGCATATAATTTGGTGTACTTGTTTCCAGTAAGGTATAATTAAAGGACAAGTCCACCTTAAATGCGCCATCGTGCCTCCAGGGCTGCCACGTCTCCAACATATGTCTGGGATTTGGGAGGTGATATTTTATGAAGAAGGGAGGGTGTTCTGTACTAGAATTTTTAAATTATGTTCTTGTGTGGTTACATGTGTGTGATCCTTTATGGGCTGTTGTGCAGATTGATTCCCAGTCCAATTGAGTGAGGGAGGTGGATTGATCTGGATTCCAGAGTTTTGCGATGGGAGATATGTGGGTAGTTTCAGAATCTGTGAGGATTGAGTATATGTTTGCAATGAGGTGTCTCTGGGATGATGAGGATGAGCATAGTCTTTCAAATGGGGGCAAGTTTCGGCTATAGTATTCTCTGAATTTCAGGCCATTAAGAAAATGTCTTATTTGGAGGTATGATCACATGGGCATAGATGTACTGAGATCTAGAGATAGAATGTCATGTCTGGTACAGAATGTTCCTTGTTTGAAAAAATGGTGTGCTCGTGGGTGCGAGTCAGATCTGAAAAAGGCGAAGCCGCCTTCAGTTCCGGGGGGGAACGTCAGGTTGTTCTTTATAGAGGTCATGGGGCCTGGGATGGAAGCTGTTGCGGTGGAATGAATATTTTCTCTGAGACATTGTATGATAGGGTGAATGATAGGATGAGTTTTCATATGTCTGTGGAGGGGAGCCAAATGATATCTTGTATGGTTCCTTCTGTCCAGTATTGTTCTAATTTCACCTAATCCTTGGATTTCTCATGTACGTGCCAATCCACTAATTTGGTCAGTAAAACAGATCTATGTTATTTTTTGAAGTCAGGTAAACCGATGCCCCCTCGATTTTTGGGAGCTGAAAGCCTTGACATACTGAGCCTAGGCACACGGCCTTTCCAGAGGAAAGAGCTAATTTGGCAGTGGAGAGAGGTAAAGAATGCTTTAGGGAGAGAGATGGGGATGGCTTGGGCAAAGTATAGGAATCGAGGTAAGATAGTCATCTTAATCATGGTCGCTCTTCCAAACCATAGGTTATATTTGTCCCAAGTACTTAAGTACTTTTTTAAAAACTTGAATTAAAGGGTGGAAGTTTAGTGAGTATAGTGAAGTCAATTGGGATGGGAGTTGAATCCCTAGGTAGGTAATTGCCTCTGAGTCCCTGGAGAATGAGAAAGAATCTTGACAGTTACGTGCTATTGAGAGAGGTAGGGAGACATTTAGTTCACACGATTTGTGAAGATTAATCTTGAAATTGGGCAGCTCTCCATAATGATGAAATTCTTTTAGCAAGTTGGGTATTGTGATTTTTGGGTTGGTGAGAAATAGGAGAATGTCATTGGCGAAAGCCGCAATTTTATAGACTTTATCTGCTATTGTGACTCCCAAGATATCCGGGTGTGTTTGGATGCACTTCAAGAAGGGTTCTAGCATTAAGAAGAATATGATTGGGGACAATGGGCAGCCCTGTCTAGTTCCATTGTGGATGGAGAAGGCGTTCGACAGGTGTCCATTAACTTTGGCTCTGGCTTGTGGGTTGGAATAAAGGCTTAGTATACTCATTTGCATGAAGGTGCCCAGTTCTATGGAGGACAGGACTCAAAAGCTACTTTTTAATAACTTGTGGTGATGGTTTTTCTGATTCACATTCAATAGTTTTTGGGTGTTCAGACTGGGCCACTGAGTAGAGGTGGCCCTACATGCACTTTATAAAAAAGAACCCCGCAAAAATAGTGGGGGGTATGGCAGTCAATCGTCAACCAAAGTTCTTGCTGTGACACACACAGAAAGGTACTGTATAACTGCTAAGAAAAATATATTGGGAGGTCTCCAAAATCTGCCTTAGGAGAGTATAAAATGCATACTGTATCTCAATATAAAGAGATTTTTTTTTTTGCAATGACCACCAACATTCTTCGATAATACTCTGTAAATCTCTCCCTAGTCTGTTGCAATGCTTTGAAATAAATTATGTGAGTGTGTCTGTGGCTACATGTTTAAACAGAGATATACTATTTCAGCTATGAGCACTAGCTTCTAACTTTCCTTTTTAAAATTCTAAAATCTGTCCCTAATTTGCTAGACAGTGTTAAAATTAGAACACACTATTTTGGGGGTTTATAACATGTTTTCCTAGGTTATAATCAAGTAATAAAGTTATTTTTGGCTATTAAGTTATTTTTTTGCCTTTTCTGCTTTTTTGTATTTTGATTGAACTCTGGAGAAATACACAAAGCTGTCTTTTTTCTTAGTTTTCGTCACTCTATTTGTGTGTCTGTGACTGCATGTACACATATAAAAATATTTTTTTTAAAAATGAGCACTGAGCATGAACACCTAACTCTCCCTACCTTCTGAGTTTTTTGAGGCCACAAAAGAAATATTGGTAATTGTTATGGTGAACAAACACAATAGTTTGCCAGTTTCTTGAACTGCCAACAACTACAGTTGGAATCAAACTTATGGTCAACCTGAACTCAAAGCTCACTCCTAATAAGAAGATGTAAGTGACATCTTGATGTATGCATCAAATTATTGTAACTTTTTTGTTCTCTTAGAGCAGTGGTTCTCAACACGTGGGTCGCGACCCCCTGTGGGGTCGATTGCCGATTTCTAGGGGGTCGCGACTCAGCGGCCCGACCAGAGTGGCGTTGCTATGGGGATGCAGGGCCCCAGGGTGCCAAGTGCCGACCGCCCTGTGGCTGAGCTGCCTGGGCCCTAGGCCAGTGCACGTGGGGGGGGGGGGTGCTAGTGGTGTGGTGATGATGTGGCTGCTGCATTAAAATGCATGGCAGCACTGGCAGTGTCATGTGTGTCACACACATGACACTGCCAGTGCTGCCATGCATTTTAATGCAGCAGCGACATCATGTGATGGTTTTTATTGTTCTTCAAGATTTATGGTTTGATGGCAATTAATAAGATTGTTTGATAAAACCGTTTTATCAAACAATCTTATTAATTGCCATCAAACCATAAATCTTGAAGAACAATAAAAACCATCACATGATGTGACAGAAGGACAGCAAAAAATGAAGATTACATTAGCTGTATATCTTCTGCTGTATGTAAATAAAAGTGATTGCTGATACAAAGCTTGATATTTTAAGTCTAATGATCCATTAACTTTAACTTTAACACATACTAAAAGTGTATTTATAGCATTATTACTGGTTAACATGTATATATAAATATTATTGGAAAGAAAAGCCATTACTATTACTAGGGCTATTAAATTATTCTCTGATGATGTATACCTATAATAAATATTCTTGAAAATATTTCAAATTTATGTGGGTATTTTTACATTTTTTTTTTGGGGGGGGGTGCCAGATATAGGATCCGCCCCAGGTGCCAAATGCTCTAGGTATGCCCCTGAGTACAGTACACGATATATGCCATATTATATGGAGAGACCCTGCACCTTCTTTTCCTTTTGCTTGTATGTACTGGACCCTGGACCCTGGGAGGTGACACACAAGTCTGTGGATAGGCCCGGGGAACTACCCTTTAATTATGTTACATTTGTAAGAAAGAAAATGCACACTGCATAGGCATATCAGATATTTATATTTCAATCCATAACAGTCGCAAAATTACAGCAATGAGGAAGCAACGATAGTAATTTTACTGTTCGGGGTCCCCACACCTTGGGAAATTTTAGCACGGGGTCATGACACTAGGAAGGTTGAGAACCACTGTCTTAGAGAGAAAATTGTGAAGAAGTGTGGGTTTAATTAACCACTTGCCCACCACAGTGTGACGGCGGCAAGGTGGCTCGTTATCGTGAAACGCCATCACAGGACGGCAAGCGTGATAACTAGTATTGTGAGCGCACTCACTGTGTTCGGGGGGGGGCCAGGGAGCGGGTAGGGCGGACTCGATCGCCACCGGCTACCCGCGATAGCCCCCCCCGCAGTGAAAGAACAGAGGTCCGTGTAAGTAAAGTCCGTTCTGTTGGAGGGGGAAGGGCTGTGATCACAGGCTACCTGTATATGGAAGCAGTGATCACTCCCCTCCCCCTGCCAGCCCAGCACCAATACAGTTAGAACACTGCCAGGGAACACATTTAACCCTTACAGCGCCGCCCTCCAGGTTAACCCCTTCACTGCCAATGGCATTTACACAGTAATCAGTGCATTTTTATAGCACTGATCACTGTATAAATGCCAATGGTCCCAAAACATGTCTGCCACAATATTGCAGTCCCGCTAAAAATCGCAGATCGCTGCCATTACTAGTAAAAAATTAAAAAAAAATAAAAACCCCAGAAATTAATTCTCATCATTCATAAACGCGGCACCTTTTGCGCACACCAATCAATAAACGCTGATTGCGATTTTTTTTTTACCAAAAATATGAAGAAGAATATAAATTGGCCAAAACTGATGAAAAATATATATATTTTTTTGGATTTGTATTTTAGCAAAACGTAAGAAAAATAGTTTTTTTTTGCAAAATTGTCGCTCTTTTTTGTTTATAGCTGCGATCAGAAATGACGTGGAGGTGATCAAATACCACCAAAAGAAAGCTCTATTTGTGGGAAAAAAAGGACGTAAATTTTGTTTGGGTACAACGTTGCATGCCCGCGCAATTGTCAGTTAAAGCGGCACAGTGCCAAATCGGAAAAAGTGCTCTGGTCCTAAAGTGGGAAATCCTTCCGGGGCTGAAGTGGTTAATGTGGTAATAAACAATGTGATCTAATAATGCAAGAATGGTTATTTTGAATTGCTTTCTTAACCATGGTAAGCTAATATCTCTTTTTCTGTACATCCTTAAGATAAAAGGTATAACATGTTTTATGTAAGGGAAAACAATCTACATGATACTAAATGAATATGGTAATAGATAAAGTACACATAAAGAGATAAAGTTTCTTTAGAACATGCGGACTAATACATTTTCTTAAATTTGTTTATGTATATAACCATTTCTTTCTGAAAGGGAAACTGAATATGTTTGCTTTTGAAGCGTTTTTATCTTTTAAAAAGCTGGTTATTTTTTAAATGTGCCTAAATTGTATGTCTAGCTTTAAATCTTACGGGCAAAGCAAGACTACAGACTCCATATTTAATTTATTGATCAAGTGTTTTCTACATAGTTTCTTCTGTAGGATTTAAACAGTTTTCCAACTCTCTTTTATGATCTGTAAATTTAGTAATTTACTTGTTTTGCAAGTTCTTCATTTTTGTATGTGAAATGTATGAATTATTGGGACTTTTATTATTATTATCATACAGGATTTATATACCGCCAACAGTTTGCACAGCGCTTTACAATATGAGGGCAGATAGTACAGTTACAAAACAATTCAATACGGGAGGAATCTGAGGGTCCTGCTCCTTAGAGTTTACAATCTAGAAGGGAGGGTCAAGTTAAACAAAAGGTAATAACTAGTGTTGAGTGAACCCGGACTGTAACGTTCGGGTCCGTACCGAACTTTTGGACCCGGACCCGGACATTTCAAAAATCGTTCGGGTTCGGTCCGGGGGTTCTGCTATTTTACTCCACGTGTTGAGAAGCTGCAGTGCAGCCAATCAACAAGCGTTTCACTGGTTTGCCCTTAGAAGCCATCACAGCCATGCCTACTAATGGCATGGCTGTGATTGGCCAGTGCATCATGTGACCCAGCCTCTTTATAAGCTGGAGTCACAGTGCTGCAGTCACATGCTCCTTGGGTTAGTGTAGGGAAAGGAAGCTGAAAGCGTGAGGGAGAGATTAGAGACATTTTAAGACCTGATCCTGCACCCTGAGATAGATTACTTTACGACTGCTGTCTGTGCTGTTGCTCTGAGGACAGATAGCAGAAATTAGAGTTTTCACATGCTGCTGCTTTGAGTTGCAGATCAAACTCTGCATAAAACAACGATCGCTACGATCGTGCTCAACGATCAGATTGTTGGACTAATTTGAGATTTAAAATACCGCTTCTTTGAGCAACTCAAACTCTGCATAAAACAACGATCGCCACGATCGTGCTCAACGATCAGATTGTTGGGGGAATTTGAGATTTCAAATACCGCTGCTTAGAGTTGGAGATTGCAGATTAAACTCGACGTCAGTCTAGTGAGTTTCGTCGTCATACACTTTAGAGTTTAATGAGGGTGTTATACTAGCAACACATTCTAGGGTGTTAGACTAGCAACACATGCTTGCATGCTAGCAAAGCACTCTGTCTCAAATTAGACGTTAGAGGTTGAGATTCGTCGCCATAAACTTTAGAGTTTAAGGGGGTTGTTAGACTAGCAACTCGTGCTAGCACCGCTAGCAACAAAATACGTCTCAAACTCAACGAGTTTCTTCGCCATAAAATTTAGAGTTTAATCAGGTTGTTAGACTAGCAACTCGTGCTAGCATCGCTAGCAACAAAATACGTCTCAAAC
>BLSH010483271.1:678491-690977 GCA_018402905.1 Glandirana rugosa | reverse complement strand
ACATTTAGACCGGACTCACACAGCCATTCATATACTTCTTTTTTTGAATAGGCCTCACTACAAAAAAAAAATACCATGTTGGCTACCTCCTCCTACTCCTCTACCACCGCCACTTCCACCTACACTGCCACGGTCACGGCCTAGTCAACCTCTAGGCTCCTACTCCACATCCACCCCCCTTCCCATTTTTTTACTTGATTTTAATTTATTTTCCCTATCCCCATTTATTTGTAGGGCACTTGCCCTAGTTTGAAGATGATTTTAGAACAGTTATATGGTTTCTACCGTTAATTAATACTTTTCAGACACAGTTTGAAGATGATCCACATTCACCTCCATTTTTGCTTTTTTTATGTTTTTATTTTTTTTTAAATATTTAAAGTTATTTCCCTGTCCCCATTTTTTTGGTAGGGCACTTGCCCTACCCTTACCCCCATTTTACTTCATTTTGCAGCCCTCTGGGGCTTTCCAGGACTTTGCTGCAGCCATTTTTGTGCCTAAAAGTTCGGGTCCCCATTGATTTCAATGGGGTTCGTTGTCCGTGCGATCGTTCGGGTTCCGTCCGGACCCGGACCCGGACTTTGTCCCGAAGTTCGGACGGACCAGCAGAACCCGAACGTCCAGGTGTTCACTCAACTCTACTCAAGAGTCATCCACTTATAAAATTCAAAAAGGAATTAGTGGCTCTTGTTAGTAGTGGTTTCCAAAGAGGAATTTTGAATAAAAAGGAACGACAATATATTGTTCCAGTGGCCCCACGTACCCCAAAGTCCATAAGGACCCCGTCCATCCCCCAGGTAGACCAAATATTAGCGGCATTAACTCTATTACCTCAAGAGTTGGAAAATATGTTGATCACTATCTTCAACCATTAGTACAATTGATGCCTTCGTATTTAAAAGATAGTAAACATGTTATCAATCTACTGTCTCGCACTGTATACAGGGAGGGAATGTGGCTTGTTACAGCTGATGTCAACTCCCTGTATACAGTGATTCCACATCAATGTGGGATACAAGCAGTAAAATACTATTTAGATCAAGGCCCCTCATTAAGGGAAGATCAAAGAGGGTTCATTATGGAATTACTCAATTTTGCTACTAAGAGGAACTACTTCTGGTACAGAGGACAGTTCTTCTTACAAAACAGAGGCGTGGCTATGGGGGCAAAATTTGCTCCCAGCCTCGCAAATGTGTTTATGGCCAAGTGGGAGGAGGACATCGTCTATGCCCAAGGAAGACCAGAAGTGGCCCTATGGGCACGTTATATAGACGACGTCCTCCTCCTATGGGATGGCACACGAGAGTCACTAGATGCCTACATAACTTCATTAAATACCAACAATATAGGTATCAGATTTAATTACGAAGCTAGTCAAGAAACCATACATTTCTTGGATCTTACAATCAGCATAGAGAATGGAATAATTATAACATCAACTTTCTTTAAGACAACAGATAGAAATTAATTTATCCCCAAGGAAAGTTGTCATCATCGACCTTGGCTAGACTCAGTTCCCAAAAGTCAATACATGTGCCTTCGAAGGAACTGTAGTAAGATAGAGACCTTTGATTCACAGGCCTCCATACTTACGGAGAGGTTCCTGCAAAAGGGATACCAACAAAAAGATCTATCAGAAACAATCACAAAAGTGAGAAATATGGATAGAGAATCCTTACTAATAGATCATTCAATGTCTAATGAAGAGGGACCAAGTGTGAAATCCCGGAAGGACTTTGGTGTCCCTTTCATTACTACATATTCACAGCAACATTATCAAATAAAAAAACTTATCAAAAAACATTGGCATGTTATCAAAAGTGATCATATATTGGACCCTAGTCTACCGGAAAAACCTCAAGTGGTCTACAGGGGGGTCCCTAACCTCAGAAGTAGAATAGCAGCTAACGTATGTGACCCACCAAGTCAAAAATCAACGTTTTTTCAAAACCTTGTGGGCTTTTACAAATGTAATAGATGTTCAGTTTGTTCCATAAATGCTATTGAAAATAAAAAAAACACTAATTTCTCCTCTAATAGTAATTCTAAATCCTTTAATATAAAATCCTTTATAACATGTTCTACCAAAAACGTGGTCTACCTTTTGACGTGTCCTTGTGGGCTACGTTATGTAGGTAGGACCACAAGGCCTTTGTCTGTACGCCTCAACGAACACTTAGGGAATATCAGAAGGGGTTTTAGGGGTCACTCAGTACTGCGACACTGTCGAGAAAAGTACAATAGGGACCCAAAAGGTACCCAATTTCTAGCAATAGATAAATTAAAATTACACTGGAGAGGGGGTTCCAAGGTTAGGGAGATTTCAAAGTTGGAAATGCTTTGGATTTACAATGTCAACTGTCTCAAGCCACGGGGTTTGAACGTTGACGTTGAGGTCAATGCTTTTATTAATAACGCCTGAATAGATATTGATATTGACACCAATGACTTTTAACAATGCTTGTTCAGTAACATTTTGGATTTCTCTCTTTGTATTATTGTATTATTTTATTCTTATTTTTCTTTTATTTTTCTTTTATTTTTAATATTGTGGGCACGTGAGGTGCGTTTTGTATTGTTGTCATAATTTTAAAATGTTTATGTACATATATATGGGGAAATTTAATGTTTACATTCTGTATGAATGATTAGGCTTTGCTTCCATTCATTATCCATAACTTATTTATTATACATATTCAATGAGTGCATAATATATCTTTATTTATAAAGTTTTTTATCAATATTCGGTTTCTCATTGATTAATGTTAAAATGAGAGGTATATTATATCCTTCCTCTTCATCTATATAAATTACATCAATAGAAGGATCATGAAAAGATAGCGAGGTCCGGTTTTATATTTATTTTATTTTCGTTTAAAGTCGCTATACAGATAAGCTGATAGCTCATAGTGAGGCTTGGTTTTGTTTTGTTTTTTCGCCCAGTAATTGTGTGAATTGATAGAGAGGCTTGGTCCTGTTCCCGTTGTAATGGCCACTGAATGAAAGCGAGGCTTGACTACAATGTTTTCCTTATAAAATGCGACGTGTCAATGCGTTGCCAGTGCCCTTTGACAACGTCATTTGTGACGAAACATGTCGGGCGGTCCTACACATCGCCCCACGTGAACCGGAAGCACGGGCGCAGCATGGCGTAGCAGGCGTTTTCCTATTATTATATGCGCATATCTTTTTACTGAACGTGAGTAGCCATTTGGCTCTGTTTTTATGCTTTTACAATAAACTGTATTACACTATTTGGGTCCCCTCTTTGTTTTATGTGATGCGGAGGTGATTGCCCATCCTGAGTGGAGCCGGATTTGCAGTTCAGCCCTTTCCTACTAAAATCTTGCAGAGGCTATCTGCTGGCGGATTTTGTTTACCTAGAGATAGGTAGACAATGGCATTTTGGTAAGAGTACCCTATTCACACTGAGATTGGTGATATCACATTAGCCATACCAACCTTTTCACCTGGTGGAGGAAGTTCCTTCTATCAATTGCACCTTCGGATATCATATCTGGACTTTTTTTTTGCTGATTTTTATATCAGATTTTTATTTTATCCACTTCACATTATATTTGATTTATGGCACTTTCCGATTTGGGAAAAAAAAACATTTTCTTTTGACACTTTATAAGATTGTTTACATAATATAATCACTTTGTGTTTACAATTTATAATTTATTTGGTATTTGTTATATATATGATTTTATGTACTCCTGGCTATTATTGCTCCCCTCAGTATGAGGCGGTTAAAGTAATCTTCCTGGTATGTGCATATATGTAGATTTAGGTAATTATGGTTAATGTGGTTTACAGTGGAAACTCGGATTATGAGCATGATCCGTTCCAGAAGAATGCTTGTAAACCAAAGAACTCATATATCAAAGCAAGTTTCCCCATAGGAAACAATGGAAACTCAGATAATTTGTTCCACAATGACTGCTTGTCTATGCAGTACTGTATGTGGCCAGAGGTACAGGGGCGCTGGCGTATGCAGTACTGTATGTGGCCAGAGGTAGGGGGCGCTGGTGTATGCAGTACTGTATGTGGCCAGAGGTGCGGGGGCGCTGGTGAGGCTCGGAGACGCTCAGAGATACTCACCAGCGCCCCCGCACCTCTGGCCACATACGGTACTGCATACACCAGCACCTCTGCACCTTTGGCCACAAACAGTATAGTATTGCATACACAGAGGCTTGAATCCTGCTCGTCTTGCAAGGCAGTGCTCGCAGACCAAGTCAGTATTTTTTTTAAAAACTGCTCGTATTGTGAAACACTCGTAAACCACCTTACTCGCAATCCGAGGTTCCACTGTACTTTGTTTGCATGTAAATATTTTTTTCACAAATTTTATTTTATTTTTTAGATGGGTCTTTATGCTGGACTGGTTATCTTCCCCAAAAAATTCTCTCCCAGAATTCAGGATCCACTTCCCCAATTGATGGAGTGTCACCCTTTAAGATGGCAAGAGCAGTCTGCTCCTCCCAGTGTGGGATGGCCTCCCACTCATAGTTGGCTATTTCCTCTAGAGGTTGACAGGCTGCATCCAAGAGATTAGAAGTGATGTCGTGAAAGTGCGACTTCCTGCACTGGATATGACATCACTCTGGCCGGGAGAAGAGGTGGGTTTAGTTATTTTTGGAGCCATTTTGTGTATTTAAAGTGGTTGTATTCCCAAGAACAATAATAAAAAAAAACACCTGCAAGGCAAAGGCATAATGAGCTAGTATGCACCGCATACTAGCTCATTATGAAGTATTTACCTCAGAACGAAGCTCCGACAGGTTCGCCTGGTTCCCGAGGAGGGAGCTGCCATCTTCCCTCAGTGGATCCTTCTGGGTACGCGGCTCCGGCACTGAGTGGCCGGAACCGCGAGACGTCACTCCCGCGCATGTGTGGGAGTCCATCTTTATAGCGGATTTTCCGGCAGGGCCCGGCGCTATGCACCGGACCTTCATCGGGCCATCACTGACGTCAGCAGCACTTGCAGTGAGAATATCTCCTAAACTGTACAGGTTTAGGAGATATTCTTTTTACCTACAGGTAAGCCTTATTAGGTGAAAATGACTTTTTAGTGATACAACCGCTTTAAAGGGTCTGGGTACCACATGCAGACAGGTAGGTCTCACTTGAGAAAGGGGTTTTTACTCCGAAATGTTGTGATTCCCATCTCTGCCTGATGCTGAGTGTCCGCATATCATCTAAAGGTTTTTTCTGGTATCTATATGTATTGATGATTGATAATTGCTGTACTATTAGCCTGGGTCTCCTCCCTGTTCATAAAAAAAATGCATATGTTGCTTATAGGTGAGAGTTTGTCTTTGTCTAGATCAGTGGTCTCCAAACTGTGGCCCGGGGGGCCAGATGCGGCCCTTTCCTTGCTTTTATCTGGTCCTTGGGCCACTATTTCATCAACTGATGCAAACAATGAAGCGTAATTCCCCCCACTGACAACAATGAAGGGGCACTATTCCTCCCACTGACACCAATGATGAGGCACTATTCCTCCCACTGACACCAGTGATGAGGCACTATTCCTGCCACTGACACCAGTGATGGGGGCACAGTTACTTCCACTGACACCAATGATGAGGCACTATTCCTCCCACTGACACCAGTGATGAGGCACTATTCCTGCCACTGACACAGTCATGGGGCACAGTTACTTCCACTGACACCAGTGATGGGACACAGTTACTACGACTGACACAAGTGATGGGGTACAGTTACTCCCACCAACATTGGGACCTTTTCTACTCCCGATGGCCATAGTCCGGCCCCCCTTAAGTCTGAACGACAGTAATCTGGCTCTTTGTTTGTAAAGTTAGGAGACCCCTGGTCTAGATAGAGAAACTCTAGGGAGATCTTGTGCATGTACTCTGTTGTACTGTATGTATTGTCTGTATATGTTGCTTTCTTTCATAAATATATATAAAAAAGCAAAACATTAGCTGTTTGGAGTCTATTAGGGATGGGCCAAATGACCCCCTGTTCAGTTCGCACCAGATTGAAGTGTATAGGACCGGAACTGAGAAGATCAAAAGTGCCCATTTTGAAGGCTAATATGCAAGGAATTGGTCGCACAATGGTTATGCCCTGGGGGACATGTATCAATGAAAAATAAGTTTGTAAAAAATGTAATTTTTAAACGAGCAGTGAATTATTGATGCTTAAAGTGAAAGCACAAAAATGAAAAATTCCATTCAATATAGTGCCTGGGGGGGATGCATCCCTTAGTCTTCTTGTAAAGTGGCACATCTGTACTGTGTATAGAAGCTGCTGCAGCAATAATTGAATTTATAAAGCCAAAACAAATTGGCACTTTTTCCCTGCAAGCTTTCTTATTTTGTAAGCAATGGCTTGGAGATCCAGTCTGTATGATGAGGCCACAATGTAGTGCACTGGGAACAAGATTAGATATTTTTTGGATAAATTCTGGTGTCTCTTCCACAGAGTTTGGATAGAAGTGACAAGTGCAGAAAAATTAGTCTTTGGGTCTCGGTGGTGCCTTCACACCGTAACCATATAGAGGTACTCTTGATTAAAGCAAGAATTGGCCTTGCTGTCAAAAATTGAAATGATATGCACCTGTCAAACAGGTGCAGAAAAATTGGTCTTTGGGTGTCCGTGGTGCCTTCACACCCTAACCCTATAAGACAGTGATGGCAAACCTTGGCACCCCAGATGTTTTGGAACTACATTTCCCATGATGCCCAACTACACTGCAGTGTGCATGAGCATCATGGGAAATGTAGTTCCAAAACATCTGGGGTGCCAAGGTTCACCATCACTGCTATAAGAGGTACTCTTGGTGTGAAAGCAGGTAATGGTCTTGCTGTCAAAAATTACAATTATATGCACCTGTCAAACAGGTGCAAAAAAATTGGTCTTTGGGTGTCGGTGGCGCTTTCACACCATAACCCTATAAGAGGTACTCTTGATTAAGTCAAGCATTGGCCTTGCTGTCAAAAATTGCAACAATATGCACTTGTCAAACAGGTGCAGAATAATTGGTCTTTGGGTGTCGGTGGTGCCTTCACACCACAACCCTATAGAAGTACTCTTGATGGAAGAAAGAATTAGCCTTGCTGTAAAAAATTGGTCTTTGGGTGTTAATTGTGCCCATGATACCTACCCATAAACATTCTTCCAGATGAAATCAACACCCACAACGCTAGGCAGCTAAGAAGTCCTGCAGAGATTCCACATCCCAAAAACACTTAATTGGTGACATCGTCATCAGGGGCTTCATTGCTGCTGGTAATCCAGGACTGATTCATTTTGATAAATGTCAGATGGTCCACAGATTCTGCGGACAGACACCTTCTATTATCAGTAACAAAACATCCAGCAGCACTGAATGCCTGTTCGGAAAGCAATAAATGAAGGGCAGCCCAGCAGATCAATTGCATACTGAGCACGTTCTGGCCAGTGGTCTATTCTCATGACCCAGTAAGCCAGTGGATCGTCGACTGGAAAGCTCACCATCTCTGTTTTTGCCCCTAGATAATCGTTCACCATGTGATGCAGATGCTGCCGATGTGGAATCTGACAGCTCTGGGCGACGAGGATTAAGAAAAAAAAGAAATATGAAATGCATCACTTAGGCCGCCTTCTCCACTGCTCCTCTCTTGATCAACAGAAGCCTCAAAACTATGATTTCCATGGCACTGTAACCTACCAGAGTCAGGAAAAGCATTAGATAAACTCCACTTTAAGGTGTCCATAAGAGATTTCATCTTCTGCACTCTCTGTGGGGAACGGGGTGAGTTCTGAGACTTTCCTCTTGTAACGGTGATCAAGGAAGGTTGCCAACCAATAGTGATCCTTCTTTATGCACGTATTCTTAGGTCCTTTCGCAGGCTTTGAAGCATGAGGGAGCCCATGCACCGCAAAATTTGCAGAGGCATGAGAAGCAGACTCCTCTGGGTCATTGAGGATTATAGTATCTGGAACTGCCTCCTCCCAGCCACGTACTACTCCCAAGGGTTCAGGGGATGAAAAACCATCTCTTTCTGTTTGACGTATTTCTCTCCCTCTGCTTCAATGCCTCCATAACTGCCAGAATCCTCCCCCTCCTCCTCTTGTGTGTTACGGGGTGTAGGAACAATGGTGTCTGCACAAAGTGGCGCTGAAAGGAAAGGAAGTCCTCCTCTTCCTCCCGCTGCTCTGCCTCCAATGCCCTGTCCATAATGGCATGCAGAGTCTGCTTCATAAACACAACAGGGATTGTGTCACTGATGCATGCATTGCCACAGCTCTCTGTCCTTGTGGCCTCTTCAAATGGTGACAGTACAGTACATGCATCCTTTATAAGTGAGGAAAAAAAGCTGAGCCAGCCTGAGCCTGTCGTTGCGCCATACTCACACAGGTACTCGTTGACGGCCCTCTGCTGCATGTGCAGCCACTGCAGCATTGCCAAAGTCGAGTTCCACCTGGTGGGCATGTGACAAATTAGGCTTTTTACGGGCAGGTGGAATTCCCGCTGAATTTCAGCCAACCGAGCACTGGCTGTATATGACTGCCTGAAATGGCTACTGACTCTTCCGAAAACTATATCAAGCTACCAGATAATATTATGATGAAGTACCAATGTCCTGAGCAATTTATAGGTAATTAAGGCGGGGGCAACCATGGACTTTAACGGTACATAAGGACTGTTACAAAAATTGAGTTAAAAATAGTACATTTTATTACAAAGTTCATAAAACAATACAACTGACAGTATTAGTATTGAATACAAATACAGACACTTGTCACAAAGGCGCAGAACCTGAAACTGGCCGCTAGAGCCCCAGGATAAATAGACCCCAAGGAGAAGGGGTCATGAGATAGGTTCATCCAGCTTGCACTTTTACATGTTTCGCGGCAGGACCGCTTCTTCAGAAAGAGCAGTTTCAGTGTTAAATGATTCTACAAAGACAAATATAAATACATAAACATTGTATTCAAATGCATATTAGGTATTCCTCCCTCCAGGGCCCCCATAAAAATTAGGGAAAGCCTCAGATAGGGTTATATGTCATCTCAACAATACTAAGGTATAATATGCCATTTAGTTAGCTCACTCAAGGGAATATCCCAAGCGGGTCAAGAAGAGGACCACTCATCTGCTAACCAAAGCTCAGACCTGTACATCAAGGCCAGGTATCAACAAGGCCCTCTCATGGAGGAGTGTGGGAGCCAAGATGAAAAATAGCCAACTAAGAATAAACATAAGAATAGTATAATATAGCTGAAGTCACATGTCAAGTCAACCACATTTAGGGGCAGCAAGCAATATCAAAGAAAAAAGTGAAGTGTTAATCGAAAATACATACCTGGGATAAAGGCGTAGATAGCCTATGAGCACAAATCAAATCCTGTTGATCAGGATCAAACCACCTGGCCACATAACCAATTTTTACTGAATCTGCTTAAATTTGTCCTCACCCAAAACTTTTTTATGTTTCAGGATCAAATCTTCATACAACATCAGGGGGTCGCAATGGGCACTTGCTGCACTCCCTCCTATGCCAACCTGTATCTTGAGGTTGGGAGAGATGGGTCTTTTCCCATGATTCCTACACTCGGTTTGTAAGCCCTATTCTGAATTGGTTTAGTTTTATTGATGACCTACTCATCATATGGACTGGGCCCAGGGAGGAGCTTCTTGAATTCTTGAATATCCTTGACATAATGACTTCAATTTAAAGTTTACCTATACGCTAAGTAAGCGTCAGATATCCTTCCTGGACCTAACAATATCCATTACTGAGGATGGGCATCTAACTACTGACCTTTATCGTAAACCGAGTGCTGGAAATTCTATTCTCCATGCCGCAAGTGCCCATCCTGCCCCCCTGATTAAAAGCATACCCTATGCGCAATATCTGCATCTTCGCAGAAATTGCTCTATGGAAGAGGACTTTGTTCACTAATCCAATGGCTTACAGAATAGACTCCTGACTAGGGCTATTCCAGGTCCTTACTGAGGAAAGCCTTTAACAAGGCTAAAAATAGAACTAGAGCAGAATTGCTCTTCTCTAATCGTTCCAAATCTCACACACCTACTGTTAAGTTCATTACCCATTTTTCTGTGCACAAGAAGATGCTACGTTCTCTGATGTCTCGACACTGGCACCTTCTCACAGAGGATCACATCCTCTCCAACAGTAATTTGCTGACTCTTCTGGCCTGCTTTAGCAGATCTTCTAACCCTGGGTACATATTTAGGAATGCTGCACCACCAAGGCATGGCACATGTGTCAACTTTCCCTGTCTAAGGGCGGACAGGAGGTTGGGGCCATTATCGCACACCACCATTCCTGGCTCCAGCTGGCATGGCGTGAACCACCTCTGGGCCTGCCCCTTCAGAGATGCAAGAATCTCTGCTCCAGCGTGGTTCCTGTCCCTTAGACACACTAATTGAAGCACTGTATGGCACCTTTTAGCCTGACTCATGGAATAGCCCCTTGAACGCTTAGGGGGTACTTGTGGTTCATAGGACAATTCATCAGAGGAGGGCATGGAGCAGGAGGAGGAGGGGGTAGAGCTGACAAATCTCGCATCATCACCACTAGCTCTATGGAGACATTGGGGCACAACAAGTTGCAGCACTGAGCCCTGTCCTGAGCCCTGTCTGAGTTGCAAGCACAGTTACCCAGTGTACTGTGAATTAAATATATCATCCCTGACCATGCTTGCTGGACCACATGTCAGCAGTAATGTGGACTTTGCAGCTGACTGCCTTGCCCAACGATGCCACAACATTGCCTTCCACGTGATGGTACAGAGCTGGAATGGCCTTACATAAAAAGCAATAGCGACTAGGAACCTGCCATTGTGATAAAGCACATTCTGCAGATTCACAGAAGGGGGCAGAATCCACCAGATGGAAAGGCAGAAGTTGAAGTGCAAGCTTGCATTTAGATACTGGGCATATGAGTGGCAGTGAATGTATTTTTTTTTTCGCTGCAGCAGATGGGGCAGTGGAATTTGCTAGCTATAGTCTACAGCTGGTGGTGTATTGCTGGCAGATTTGCTGCAAGGACCTAGGACACCTTGCGCTATACTATCATCCCTGTCAGTGGATAAAACCCCCAATTGCGGCGCTATAGGTGTCTATGACAGTTCATATATTGATCACTGCACTTGGGGGTTTTATGTATTGTTTGTTTTCATTCCAGAAGAATTGTGCTGGCTGCTACCTTTGCTAATTTTAGAACTGTTTGTTTGATAGCGCAGGAATATTTGGTTTTCTTTATCCCTGTCAGTGAGGCTGCTGAGAGGTCATGAGGTATAGCGGGGGCAGACTGAGGTGAGTAAGGAGGAGGAACAGATTTGCATCCCTTTTTGTGTGGCTTTCAGGTGCTTGTGTGAAATTTCTGCACCACCAAATTCAGCACATGCACCAGGCAAGGGATGTGCGTCAAACCGGCTAGGCCCAGAGCTGCTACGAGATTTCGCCCATTATCGCACACCACCAGGCCGGACTTCAGGCTCAGTGGCAACAACCACTCATCGGTCTGTTGTTCAATGCCCGTCCACAGCTCCTGTGCAATGTTTATCTCCCAAACATATCAGTTTTAAAACAGCCTGCTGTCGTTTCCCCCTGGATGTGCTGAAGTTGGTGGTGAAGGTGTTACGCTGACCGGATGAGGAGGTGGTAGAGGAGGAGGAAGCGGAGTAGTAGGAGGAGGCAACAGGAGGCAAAGAGAAATGCCCTGCAATCCTCGGTGGTGGAAGGACATGCGCCAAACTGCTATCTGCCTCAGGCCCACCCGCCACTACATTTGCCGAGTGTGCAGTTAGCGAGATATAGCGTCCCTGCCCGTGCTTACTGGTCCACGTATCAGTGGTTATGTGGACCTTGCTACAGATGGCGTTGCTCAGTGCGCACTTGATCTTGTCCCCGACTTGTTTGTGCAGGGAAGGGATGGCTCGCCTGGAAAAGAAGTGGCGGCTGGGAACCACGTACTGTGGGACAGCCATCGCCATCAGGTTTTTAAAACTGTCCGTGTCCACCAGACGGAATGACAGCATTTCAAAGGCCAGGAATTTTGAAATGCTGGCATTCAGGGCCAGGGATCGTGAGTGGGTAGGGGGGTACTTCCTCTTTCTCTCCAATGTTTGGGAGATGGACAGCTGTAAGCTTCCATGGGACCGTGTGGAAATGCTTGGGGACGGTGGCGGACATGGTGGCGTTGCTGTCACATCGTCTGTTTGCTGGGTGGCAGGTGACACTGGCACTGTAGAGGTGGAGGAAGAGGCCGAGGCAGCAGCAGAGAGGAAGCAGGAGGAGCCCGAGACCTTTCTTGGATTTTGAGGTGCTTATTCCACTACAGCTCGTGCTTTGCATGTAGATGCCTGGTCATGCAGGTTGTGCTCAGGTTTAGCTGTACTCACCAAACGTGCGACACGTTAGTCTCGGACTTCGCTCCGTATTTACAAGATTTGGACTCGTGTTGGACGTACTGGTCCGTAGATGTACGTTTCGTGCTC
>BLSH010483271.1:652860-668342 GCA_018402905.1 Glandirana rugosa | reverse complement strand
AACCTATGCTTTTGTTTTATTTTTGTCTAGTCTACTCCTAGTGATATGAGCATAACCCCACGTGTCATAAGAAGGCTGCGTCTGTCAGTGAACTCAGAGAAAAGGATTTTACGGTAAGTTATAATAAAATCCCTTTACTGCGAATATTTTTTTTTGTTTTAAACCAGCAATGTAGACGCACTTTTTAATTCTGTGCAAGAAATGCCCCGCTGGCCGCAAATGTAATATTTTGCACAAAAAAAAGTTTTAATTTGTCTAATTGCAATGTAAAAGCAGTATTTAAATATGCCAAAATGTTGCCAACTGAACTAACAGAACACGATTAAAGTAGTGTCCCTGATACAGTTGCAAGTGCACTGCACTTGCAAAAATGGCTGCAAACGCCCACCTAACAAACAGAAAAATTGCTTAGGTTTTATATGAGGCACTTTGCTTAGCAAACAAAATGTACTCTAGCAAACAAAAATCTCCTCTAGCATGCACCCATCAATAAATAGCTGTTTTTAACAAATTTTCTAAAGCTAATCTGTCTCTCACAGCAGCAGCATCCTCTCCCTACACTAGTATGAGATGATGTGACATGCAGCACTACGTGACTCCAGCTTATATAGAGGCTGGGTCACATGATGCACTGGCCAATCACAGCCATGCCATTAGTAGGCATAGCTGTGATGGCTTCTAAGGGCAAACAAGTGAAACGCTTGTTGACTGG
Organism: Glandirana rugosa; assembly: GCA_018402905.1. Classification (NCBI taxonomy): domain Eukaryota; kingdom Metazoa; phylum Chordata; class Amphibia; order Anura; family Ranidae; genus Glandirana; species Glandirana rugosa. The sequence continues at coordinate 667,630 of BLSH010483271.1, read as the reverse complement.
CTGCCCTGCAGCTATTCAACAGGCGCGAAAAAGGCGCGAAAAAATACCCAAACCCCGAACCCAGACTTTTTCTCATATGTCCGGGTTCGGGTCACGGACACCCTAAGGTCCGGTACGAACCCAAACTTTACAGTTCGGGTTCGCTCAACTCTATTCTCCCTGTATGTTGGGCCTCTGTATGTGGCCAGGCTGTGTAAAATTGTCACACATGTGGTATCGCCATACTCAGGAGGAGTAGTAGAATGTGTTTTGGGGTGTAATTTGTGGTATGCATATGCTGGGTGTGAGAAATAACCTGTTAACATATGACAATTTTGCGGAAAAAAAATCTTAATTTTGCAAAGAATTGTGGGAACAAATACATTTAAAAAAATTCACCATGCCTCTTACTAAATACCTTGGAATGTCTACTTTCCAAAAAGAGGTAATTTGGGGGGTATTTGTACTTTCCTGGCTTGGGTCTCAAGAAATGAGATAGGCCGTCAGTACATCATGCGTGATCAATATTCAGTGATTGGCACCATAGCTTGTAGATAACCTTCACAAAGAAGAAATAATATACACTAATTTGTTTTTTTTTACCAAAGATATGTAGCAGTATAAATTTTGTTCAAAATGTATGAAGAAAAATTACTAATTTGCAAAATTTTATAACAGAAACAAAGAAAATTAAATTTTTTTACAAAATTTTCGGTCTTTTTTTAATTATAGCGCAAAAAATAAAAAACCCAGCGGTAATTAAATACCACCAAAAGAAAGCTCTATTTGTGTGAAAAAAAGAACAAACATGTAATATGGGTACAGTGTTGCATGACTGAGTAATTGTCATTCAAAATGGGAGAGCACTGAAAGCGGAAAATTGGGCTGGTTGTTAAGGGGGTTTAATTGCCCAGTGGTCAAGTGGTTAAATTCAGGTCGCCAGACCATTTTTGAAATTTTTCCATTTTGTTATTTTTCCCTTACAGTTTTTAGTTTGCAAAAGACCCACTAAACCATACATATTCTGAAAGCACAGGACCTGTAGAATAAAAAAAAGTTCTACTGATATTTTAGGCCCCACAGTGGTTGCGCAAATGTTTATAAAACCACTATTTTCACAAGAAATGCACTACACTACTACTACTATACATTGCTAGTGCACACAAGTGCAACATAACTTAGAAAATTCCTGCTAAATTGCTACTAAGGCCCCGTTCATATGGGGCATACTAAAGTGTATGCCCATGGAGGGCCATGTTTACCCACCCAGGTTTTCTGTGCAGCCCCATGCAGGCTGTCCCATTCATGTCAATTGGGAAGCAGCTGCTGCATGGGTACAGCTACTGCTCCAAATATGACATCTGTGTGGGTGCATGGCCCCGACCGTAGACAGTGTGAGCTCAGGGACATCCACACAGAGATCAAACTGGGAGCAGTGACTGTTTTTGTGCAGTTAGGACTGCCTGCATGCAGAGGCATGGAACAGCTGTGCATCCCCATGCAGGTAAACATGGCCTTGCATGGGGTGTACGCTGTAGCTTGCCCTGTGTGATTTAGGCCTTACTATGTTTGTTTTTCATTCTCCATCCTGGGGTCTCCTCGTGTGCCCCAGAAGCAGATGCAGCTGGCAGGAGGGGGAGGAGGGAAAGCTGGCCAGCAGCAATACAGGGAAGGGGCGCCGGGGATCGGGTGGGAGAGTTAGCTGCAATGGGGGTCAGATCGGCAGGGGTGGATTTGTGGATTTCATTCCTTTGTGGCTCCCCTGCAGCACCTAAAGCCGGTGGGAGGGCAAAGGAATAAAGCTGGTGGCTGCAGGTGAGCCACAGTGAATCAGTGTCAGCAGGATCGGTGCTGGGGGGAGGGGGATCTATCAGTGCAGTGGGGATCGGTGCTGCGGGGAAGGGGTGGCAGGGGGGCAATTTAGCTGGCAGTTTGTAGAGGGGGAAGCAGGGGGAGAAATGTTAGAGGCGGCAGTTGGGGGTGTCACATTTTAGGTCAATAGCTATTATTAGCCAGTTGTTAGTCGCTAATCAGAGCTATTGATTTTTACAGCATAGTCTGCTAAACAGTTCTGTTCTAAGCTCATGATCACTGAAGTGACCATGAGCTTATAGCAGAAGGAGGAATGCAGGTCCATATGGCGAATGGACCTGGCCATCTGGAAGCAGTGCTGTAGGTCCGTAGGCTGTAGATTGTATTTTGGGTACATTTTTTAAAGGAGTCAGCTCTGTTGTGATAGTTGATCTAAATATTATTTAGGTGTTGTTTGCAGTGGTTGTAAAGAATTGTACACACTAATGCCCATCTGTACCCAGGCTTTTACTATTGTGTTTGAATCAGATCTGATGTTGATGTTATGGTGTCTGTTCTGATGTACAGTCTGAGAGAATGCTTATTTATTGGAAAGAAAACTTGAGTAAAACATTTTAACCTAAAAATGTGATTAATAAAAGATGACAGGCCAAAATGTTGGTGGAAGATACTGTATCATTTTTAAGGTTTGCTAATGTTGTTTTTCATTCAAAAGGCCCCATTTTCAAATAAATCAGCATTTTATATTGTGAAGGGTATTTTTTCACTGCCTCAAATAGCTCTTTTGAAACTCACAGTTAACACCACCCTGAAGCTGTTGTTATTCTTTAAGGGGTGATGACTTGTGTAGTAACCCTTGTGAACTGCAACAATAAGGCTTGATGCAATTACACTACTGCAAGGCATATGAACTTGAAAATGTTGGTTATGTAGTTATATTCCTTCAACTGACCTGGGGGATTTCCATTGATGGTGATTCTCTTCTTAATAACTCTGAGAAGGTGGACTCCCTCTCTAGGGATACTTTGTGTAATAAGAATATTTCACATCCCTGCAAAAAATGGGCCACTAGTCTTATGCTAGCATATATTTTATTTTTCTGTTAGACAATTACATTTGTGAAGGTTTAGGAAATATATATGTTTTAACAAGTATAATAGTACATATTGGAGCAACAGTATCTTATTTTACAAGTAAAAAAAAACTATTTTAACAAGAGGCACCAAAGACAATTAAAACCAAATACAATTTCTATATTTTTTTTGTTGTGCTGAGTAGCTAAATGCACTGTTTGAAAATGTATTCTTCTACTGTGGATGAATTTCCTCTGTGACAGTTGCTCGGACTGCTTTAGCCTGACTATGGGTAGGTAAGAAGATATGTGCATGAAAAAGGGTAACCAAAATTAGACCTTTGTTAGTTGTGGGGCCAGGAAAAACTTTAAGGTAACTGAGGCCCACATTTAAGCTCAGGAAAAGCATGACTGATGTGTGAATTGATATCTAGTGTTTGCTAACACAATCAAAAAGGGAATGAAAAAAAAACTGACTCTGAATATTGAATAAAGATCTATATTTAAAATATAAAATAGGTTTGGAGCCAATCATGGTCCATTCCTTTGTCACATAAGAATTTAAAAAAGGAGATTGTGGTTATTAGGTTAATCCATCGATGCTGGCTGCCCATTGAGAAGTGTGGGCATTGAGGTATGCGCACCTGCTGTTTTTATTTTTATTTTTGCCCATTCCTTTGTCAGAAACCTTCCATGACATATTGTGGTAATTACAGAGGAATGCATAAATATTTAATGGCCATAAACATCTGATAACATATGTCAATGGTTTTTCTGTACCTGGCTTATTGTTATGTATGGTGTCACTTCCTGTCTTTCGCAAGCTATTCTGTCAAGTTTTCCTAATGCCTGTAAATACAGTTGACTAATTATGTGTATGTTTCATTGCATAAATACCCCTTCATGGAACATGTGTGTCAAAAAAATTCCTTGTTATTCCACCATAAGATAAGCAGTTTTGACTGCATCCCACAACAAGGTCTTAAAGCGTATGTTTAGCCCAAACCTTTATTTTTCATTTTGGATGGAATAGGGAATGGTTTAGAAACGATGTCAGTTTAGTTTGCTGTGTGTGTCTAGATGTCAAGATTTCCCTTAATTTCATGTCCAAGAGGTGCAATACAAAGGGAGAGGAAATCTCATCCAATTGAAGGACAGTTGGACAGCTGTCAGCATAACAGGTGATTTTATTAGAAGATTTACCCTCACCACTTGTTCTCATGAGGACTGTAAAATTTGGGATTTTCCATCACTTTCTCTCTCAGTGACCCATACAAATAGAGGGGTACAGAGACAAGGGTTTCAATACTTCTGTAATCTACAAGAAAATTATAAATAAGTTTCAGCTATACATACATTTTACCTTTCCCACCTTTACTAAAAGTAAAAAAAAAAGCATTTTCATTGAGATCTCTGCCTCCGTTCAAAAACATTCCCATGGCTCCCACAGTTGCTTTATATTCTCCACAACACCCCTGTCTGGATCCACAAATATTGGTTCTGCAAAATCGACACCCTATTTAGAAAGCTGATCTGGAAAGGACGGACTCCCAGGATCCGGTTGAAAACCCTTCAACTTCAAACAACAGAGGGGGGCCTGGATCTTCCCCACCCAGGAAGATACTATCAGGCAGCACAACTACAGCACTTGGCGGGAGGTGGGAAGAAAGAGGGGATAGATGGGAACAGCCGATTGATGTTGGAATGTACTCCGCACGAAGCGATAATAGAGGCATTAGAGGCAAGGTCCTTCAGCCCGGAGACACCCACGTTGAAAATGGTCACCAAAATATGGAGCCAGGTTAAGAAGCAGATGGGCTATAGTGGAATCTTAGAAAACACCCCATTATGGGACAATAATCAGCTACAGGAACTCCGAGAAATTGGAACAATAGGGGAATGGAAAAATCGGGGCATTAAGTATGTAGCACAGTTATATGTTGGGGGACACATGAAATCATTCTCAGAGTTAAGAGAGGAATTTGGGATTGCAACGCACTCCTTCTACAGATACCTCCAGATTAGGCACGGGATGAAGAAACAATTTACAAATGCACAGGTGGAGGTGGTCGATATGCCTATTATGAGTGCAGTGTCGGGAGCGGGCAGTAGCAAAGGCCTGATCTCGAGCCTGTATGAAAGTCTGGGAAAGGGATCGGGAGGACAAGAGGGAACCCTCCTGCTAAAAGCTAGATGGGAGGAGGATGTGGGCCCCCTGACGCAGGAACAGTGGGGAGAAGTATTAAAAGCATGCCCTCAGGCCTCGATGGCCCCCTCACAGAGGGCCTCTCAGCTGTTCATGCTTCATAGGGTTTATCACACTCCCCAAAAGCTCTTTAGATTCGGAACTAGACAGGATGATAAATGCCCCAGATGTCAGAAAACGGGGGATCTCATGCATATGATGTGGAGATGCCCGAAGCTATACAGATATTGGGAAAGGGTAGTGCAAACGATTAACTTAACGTTTAGAACTAAAGTGAAATTAGAAGCCAAACAATGTATATTAAGTGTAGTGGAAGACCCGACTGTGGCGATAGTGTTCAATTGTCTATTTCAAGCAAGGAGACTGATTGCACAAAAATGGCAGGCGACATTTCCCCCAACTTATGAAGAATGGGAAAAAACGATGGATGAAACACTGTGGAAGGAAAGGAGTATTCACATAAAGAGAGGAAATTTTTCTAAATTTAAGAAAAAATGGGGCCCTTGGTTGGCCAGCAGGGGGTACCCTCCTTAGAGGGAGCCTAGCTGGGGAACCAAGGATTAATAACGCCCAGGTAGGAGATCCAGGCCAGAAGACGGTGTGCGTGTAGATGTATGAATGTTGAGAGAATGTGGGGGGGGGGAAGAGGGGGGCGGGGGCATGGGGTAGAAATGAAATAAGAGGTCTGGTGTATTAATCCTTCTCCCACCTCCTACCTGTTGTACCTTATGTCGGGTGAAGGCGTTGGCTTTAGCACATCAGTTGAGAAACGTTCACTGCCTAAATATCACTACTTTGGATTTTAGTCAATTATTTCACAAGCAAAGTAAACTAGCAGTAACCGTAACAAAAAGTAAGAAATTAAACAGGAGGTAAAGGGGAAGAGGGATGCAAGTACCACAATGATGTAACCAATGAAGGAAAAGTCTAAGACTGATAAGTTATGATAGACTCCCTTGGTGAGGTTATCTGAGTGGGAAAAAAAAAAAAAAAAAAAAACATTCCCATCAATTTCTGTTCCTCTGACTGATATCACTAAGACAGGCAATTAGTGCAATCAACAAATTGGCATACAATCAGTGAATAAAACCTGACTTTATTTCTCCTTTGTTTCCATTCTATCTAGAATGAAAAAAGTGTATAGAGTTGGGCTTCATCTTATGGAGTGAACTCTAGAAGCACTGGTGAATTTCAAGGATACCATGAGGGCAGTTTTACACTTGTATCTCTACCTATTCTCATTTATTAGCCTGCTAGCACAGTTGTAGTTGCAACATTATCAGGGTTGCAACAAATCACTGGCCATATGTAGAGTTCTTGAGAATTATGTGTTTGCTGTCTTTCAAGGCAAGATGTATAAAGCATAATGCTAAAAGTGACATTTGAAGCTACATTTTCCCATAAAAGCACTGGATTTACAAGGAGATAAAAGTTTCAGGTGATATCACCTGCCAGAAAAAGTTTTTTACATTATTTTGGAAATAGGTTTCTTAAAACTTATGTGACTCTGTCTTCACAATAAACACGTGAATCACATTTATTTAGAGTGCTGGTGACGTTGCATCTTTGCATTTAGTTCTGGAACATCACCATCTATGAGAGGGTGGATTATTTCTCTCTAGGGATACTTTGCGTAATAAGAACACTTCACCTGGAGAAAATGGGCCACTAGTCTTTTGCTAATCCAGCATATTTTCATTGAACAGTTCAGACATTAGAGGATTACACCTGTTTGAGCACCCATCATTATGGGGTTAAGTACTGTGAGGAGTGCAGCTTCTATTTGGATTTTATACAATATTATGGCATGAAACTTTCCCCTTGGCAGCAATCTTTATAGTGCACAAAAACACTGCTGAGTTAAATAAATAATACTTCATTATTACACAGTCTAGTAGTAATTATGTCAATGTACAGAAGCCGTGCTGGACTAAAAAGTAATAATAGATTAAGTAAAACCATAAAAAAATAATACAAATAAAGATTTTTTTTAGAGGAATAAACTATGTCTTACTAAGCATGGAAGAAATTCAATTCAATATGGGGTCCTGGAATAAGAAAACAAGAGTGTAGGAAACAACATCTCCACACTCCAGTGCAAATGCCATAAATGTTAGTATTATGAGTCTGATGTGTGTTCCCCTTTATCATCTCAAGACAGGTGTGCTTAACCAAACAGGATTGTTCTATCAGTCATACTATAGCTGTGTCTTATGTGTTCTCTATTTGTGACTTTTTAGAGGCACAGCCATTGGCAGTTAGTGCAGGTACATTCATCTGAGTAGACTGTTCTGTTATTCTGACTTGAACGGTTATTTACCCATTTCTTCCTGTTTGATGTGTCTGGCACTCTGTAAGTACCTGTCTCTGTTTGTCAGTCTGTCTCTTACTCTCTTTGCAGTTGTCAAGCAAGACAATCCTGTGAGTCACAAACTGGAAGTTATATTGCTGCACACTCTGGCAAACATTATGAGTTCCTAGTCCCTGCACCCCAATGAAAGTCAATTTCTATCAGCTAGGAACAAAGTATTCTCATGTTTGTCTGTTCTAAACTTGAATTGTTCTCCCGTGTGTCTGCTCTGTGCTCAGAATTTCATTCTTGCATTCCTGCAGTTCCCTGGATTTATACCATGCTCTGGTCATCAACTTCTTTCTCTCCAAAAGTTCTTAAATCCCCTTGATATGTCCAGCAGTCCTCTGCTACACATGCCATACATCTTTAAAACACATTGCATCAGATCTTTCTCATTCCACAGTCAAAGATTGGGGTATCAGAATGCTCCTGTAAGTCTATCCCAGCAGGGGATTGTGATCTCAATCATGATTAAGGCAATAGTAAAGCCCCCTTGGTCATTTTTACCTACAGGTGAGCCTATAATAAGGCATGTAGTTAAAATGAATATCTCCTAAACGTGCACCGTTTAGGAAATATTCAGCCTGCATGCAGCCAATGACATCACTGATGCATGAACTCTGAAGGTCCAGCATATCTTCGTGAGGGAACCAAAGGCTTCCGTGTGCATGCGTGAGATTGACGTCATCGCAGCTTTGGCCACTCACACAGCCAGAGCATGTGAACCCGGAAGAAAGGCTGGGGGAACTTTTTAGCCGTCTCAGCAGTGACAGTACAGTGCTGGAAGGTTTCATTCCAAGGTGAGTATGCATACGAAGTCAAATATGAGAAGTGTGAGCAAAGCGTAAGAACATCCAGCACATGTCAGAGCTAAGTATGTAGGTCAAGCATATCTAACTTACAATGCATTTGAATAAAGGATAGGTCATACCTCCCAACCGTCCCTTATTTGGAGGGACTGTCCCTTTTTTGGAACCTAATCCCCCGGTTTCTCCTTCCTCCACAGCCATTGCTCTGTTTTTGAAAGACCCCTTTAATATAAGCAATACTTAACTTCCACTATACTACAATAAGCCATTCACACAGACATTTTTCTTATCATATTATTATTTTAATAGCCAAGTACAATTTTTTCTTATTAATTCTTCATGTTCCATGTAACTGGGTCAAGGCAGTGGCGGGGTAGGGGGATGTCCTTTGTCTAGCCTAGCCACTTTAAGACCGAGCCTCTATTTGGAGTTTGGTCTTTACAGGTTAAAACCAGTTTTTTTGCTATAAAATTACTTAGAACCCCCAAACATTATACATTTCTTTCTAACACCCTAGAGAATAAAATGGCGGTCATTGCAAAACTTTATGTCACACAGTATTTGCGCAGCGGTCTTTCAAGCGTGATTTTTTTTTTTTTAAAGAAATTCAGTTTTTGAGTTAAAAAATAAGACATCAGTAAAGTTAGGCCAATTTTTTCCCATATTGTGAAAGATAATGTTACGCCGAGTAAAATGATACCCAACATGTCATGCTTCAAAATTGCGTCCACTCGCGGAATGGTGACAAACTTTGCAACTTGACGAAATTTGAAGAAGATCTAGTGGTAAAATTATTGCTCTCACTCTAACGATCGCGGTGATACCTCACATGTGAGGTTTGAACACCGTTTTCATATGTGGGCGGGACTTACGTATGTGTTCGATTCTGCGCGCGAGCTTGCAGGGACGGGGGGCTTTACATTTTTTTTTTTTTTTAAATTATTTACTTTACTTTTTATTTTTACATTGTTCTTATTTTAAAAAAAGATTTTAATCACTTTTATTCCTATTACAAGAAATGTAAGCATTCCTTGTAATAGAAAAAAGCATGACAGGACCTCTTAAATATGAGATCTGAGGTCAAAAAGACCTCAGATCTCATATTTACAGTAAAATGCAAAAAAAAAATAATAATGATTTGAAAAAAATGACAGTGCAAAAAAAAAAAGGGCCCTTTAAGAGCATTGGGCCAAAGTGACGTTGCTTCCGCCCTGCCATGTTATGGAGACAAGTGCGCAGCTTCAGCCGCTCACTTGGCTCATGGACACTGGGGGAAGAGGAACTGATCATCTCCGGTAAGCGGCGGAGATGACCGAAAACCGGCTAGAGGAGCGGCACCTCTCCCGCCGCTGCTAAAAGTGATCTTGCGGCGAATCCACCACTGAGACCACTTTTATCTTGTGCAGAATGACCTGCTGAACAAAAAGATACCGGGGTTATGGTAGCTATCTAGCAAAAACAAGATTTATAGAGACAGTGGGAGCTTTTTTCCAACCATGTGTATAGATTTATTTACACAGCCACCCACCACATTGGGGTGTCCTCCCTTTGTAACCCAAACAATAGCATAAAATGAACAAAGGTTGTCTCCTCAAGGTTGAGGAGACTAAGCGGTATTCCAGGGAGGAAAAGGGCCATAAGCAATGCTCGTGAAAAAATATTGCATTTATTAAATTGTGGGTACAGGATAAAAATAGACTATAGCGGCTCAGGGAAACATATCAAATACAACATATGCAGTACAAGGGCTACCGAGGAACTGCTAGTGTCCTCTAGGCAGACCAGGCCTAAAAAAACAACCACACACAGGGGGAAACAATACAAAGACAAACCACATAGAAGGAACGTCCAGACGTGGGGGATTAAGCTGCAGCAGCTACATAAGTAAACATCATGTGAATCACAGTAAAGTATTGCACATGTAGTAATGTCATTGGCTGTCTGCTAGTTGGTGTTCAGAGGCCATGGGAACCCTATGTGGATACTGCTGGACCCCGAGAATTGGGCTAGATATACCTCTCCTCGATCTTCATTCATCCAGAGGGGATTATAATGTGCCAGTAATCACACAGGTCAAATAAAAAATGTCAATGGTTGTAATAGTCCGTGTCAATGTTGCTGGCATTGACACACAGAGTCCCCTTAGTGAGCAGTATTGAGCGGAGGAGGAACAGGTCTAGCTCCAATACAAACTTAATTTCATAAATGCAATATTTTTTCACGAGCATTGCTTATGGCCCTTTTCCTCCCTGGAATACCGCTTAGTCTCCTCAACCTTGAGGAGACAACCTTTGTTCATTTTATGGTAGCTATCTGCTACCATAGCAACGGTATTCCACTTCAAACGGCCGCTGTAAAATGACGGCGGGCGGTCTTGAACTGGCTAGACTAGGTTGTTTCTGCTGATCAGCAGCACTGAAATAGCTGCTAATAGCAGACCTGATACAGAGACCAGGACTGTCAATAGCTACATCTGTGGATGTAGCTAATGGATTAAACACAAAGAAACATTTATTAAAGCATTTGTTAACCCCCCAAAAAATGCCGCTCCTGTCTCTTTAATGTGCAATTAGCAGCATGGTGCTTTTGCTTTTTAAATTATCCTTCTGTATCCCCTAAAATACTTGTTTGATAATGCGAGGTCATGGCTTCCCCCTGAGTGCTGATTCCCCTATCATATTAGCTGATATTGAGAGCCCAGTGGTCTGTGCAGTCTGTCACTAGCAGCTCTCCTATTCTCCTTTGCCTGTCTTCAACTCCCCCCTCCTCCCTCTCCCTCTCCCTATCAGTAGTAGAGTCTCTTCTCTGCTCTCATAATTAACTTTTAAAGCCCCTATGCCCTCTGTATTAGAACAAGAAGTTTGCCTGTGTCCCTGTTATATCATAAATATTCTTATCTGTATATATAACATACTGGCTTCCCACACTGCTCTCTCTCTTCTCCAGCTGACCTCAGCAGCAGTGCTCGGCCCCACCCTCAGGAACTCTGCTGAGCAGAGGAGAGAGAAAATGACAACTGATCCTAGGAAGCCTGGGTGTTATCTATACAGATAAGTATATACAGTATCTCACAGAAGTGAGTACACCCCTCACATTTTTGGAAATATTTTATTATATCTTTTCATGTGACAACATTTCTTCAATCGCACTTTGCTACAATGTAAAGTAGTGAGTGTACAGCTTGTATAGCAGTGTAAATTTGCTGCCCCCTCAAAATAACTCAACACACAGCCATTAATGTTTAAACTGCTGGCAACAAAAGTGAGTACACCCCTAAGTGAAAATGTCCAAATTGGGCCCAATTAGCCATTTTCCCTCCCTGGAGTCAGATGACTCGTTAGGGATTCAAGGTCTCATGTGTGAATGGAGAGCAGGTGTGTTACATTTGGTGTTATCGCTCTCACTCTCTCATACTGGTCACTGGATATTCAACACGGCACCTTATGGCAAAGAACTCTCTGAGGATCTGAAAAGATAATAGTTGCTCTGCATAAAGAAGGCCTAGGCTATAAGAAGATTGCCAAGACCCTGAAACTGAGCTGCAGCACGGTGGCCAAGACCATACAGCGGTTTAAGAGGACAGGTTCTACTCAGAATAGGCCTCACCATGGTCAACCAAAGAATTTGAGTGCACATGCTCAGCGTCATATCCATATGTTGTCTTTGGGAAAGAGATGTATGAGTGCTGCCAGCATTGCTGCAGAGGTTGAAGGGGTGGAGGGTCAGCCTGTCAGTGCTCAGACCATACGCCGCACACTGCATCAAATTGGTCTGCATGCTGTCATCCCAAAAGGAAGTCTCTTCTACAGATAATGCACAAGAAAGCCCGCAAACAGTTTCCTGAAGACAAGCAGACTAAGGACATGAATTACTGGAATCATGTCCTGTGGTCTGATGAGACCAAGATAAACATATTTGGTTCAGATGGTGTCAATCGTGTGTGGTGGCAACCAGGCAAGGAGTACAAAGACAAGTTTATCTTGCCTACAGTTAAGCATGGTGGTGGGAGTGTCACATTCTGGGGCTGTACGAGTGGTGCCGGCACTGGGGAGCTACAGTTCATTGAAGGAACTATGAATGCCAACATATACTGAAGCAGAGCATGATCCCCTCCCTTCATAGACTGGGCCGCAGGGCAGTATTCCGACATGATACCGACCCCAAATACACCTCCAAGACGACCACTGCCTTGCTAAAGAAGCTGAGGGTAAAGGTGATGGACTGGTCAAGCATGTCTCCAGACCTAAAACCTATTGAGCATCTGTGGGACATCCTTGAACGGAAGGTGGAGGAGCTCAAGGTTTCTAACATCCACCAGCTCCATGATGACATGATGACATGGGAGGACTGGAAGAGCTCCAGTGGCAACCTGTGAATCTCTGGTGAACTCCATGCCCAAGAGAGTTAAGGCAGTGCTGGAAAATAATGGTGGCCATACAAAATATTGACACTTTGGGTCCAACTTGGACATTTTCACTTAGGGGTGTACTCACTTCTGTTGCCAGTGGTTTAGACATTAATGGTGGTGTGTTGAGCTATTTTGAGGGGACAGCAAATTTACACTGTTATACAAGCTGTACACTCACTATTTTAAATTGTAGCAAAGTGTCATTTCTTCAGTGTTGTCGCATGAAAAGATATAAAATATTTACAAAAATGTGAGGGGTGTACTCACTTTTGTGAGATACTGTATTTGTTATAACACAAGCACAGGGGATCTTATTGTGCTAATACAGAGGGAATGGGAGCATTTTATACTTTACCACTTTAAGTAACCTTTGTATTATTTTTTATTTGCTAATCTAATTTTACCCAAATAGCTAAACTTCCATGCAATGTCCACTTCTGGATTAGTTATACGTGTCATTTTAGTGCCAGTAGAGAAGGAAAAGGGATATTTTATACGAATGTTTAAAAAAAATGTTAAAGTAAACAAATTTAGATCTCCCATGAATAATCTAATGTTTCTAGTTTTAACATCATTACTTTAGCCAGTAAGTCACAGGCAGCCTCATTTGTCTTAACTAAGGACTGTTTTATGCTTCTCAACATCCACCAGTCATACTTAAACCTCTCTGGTAAATGACAGTTGGAGGACAAATTTTGAAACTGATCAGTGGATGTGTGCTCCTATTTACCCAAATGATGAATGAGACCATTTGTTGTCTCTAAGTGAGTTGCATATGAAAGTTCCTGTAACTAGAAAAATGTTTCATGGGTGTTATCATAATTAAATTAGGATGTTGTGGTTTTTACAGTGGAACTAAACTCATAAATGCAACTGTTTCTCAAAACAATTACAGTCAAGGCATGTCATGAATGATAACTGTCGCATTTGTTTGTGCTCTTAACCAAACTGTCAAACCATCAAATAGCTTGTGGTATGACTGATCACATGTTGAACGCCATGGCAACTGCAGCAAACCGAGACTAAGATGGTAACTTCCTTGCCTGTAAAGGAAAGGAAGCTTTTGTTCCACATTAGGGCAACATGTGACCGGGGCTGTATTTAGCCATAATACTGCTCTAGACAAAATACCAAAGTAATGATCTCCTGTTGTACAAGCTCCCTCCCATGTGCCATGCATTTTTTTTTGAGAAAACAAATGCTAGAAGACAATACTGATCATAGTATGATGTCTACTTTATATTATAGGTACTTTTCAAGTACTTTTTAAAAATACACAAAACCAGAGAAAGGAAAGATGAGTTCATGTTTTTTGAACTATAGTGGTTGTGTTGGTTGAATATCCAGGCAAGCAGGGAGAGCTTAGATAATGTGTTACAGGGAGTAGCTTTTGTTTGATTTCACTTGCAGAATCAACAGGTATTTTTATGTAATAAATGGAAATGGAATACATCAATACTGTAATAGAAAGCTGTAGATATTCATGCTATATCATATAAGCAATTTTTTATTTTTAACCAGAGCTACACTTTAACAACTGCAGGCAGGTTTAAGTTCCAGTACAGCTTGGCATTGTAACTGATCAGCACATTCTCCAGCTCAGTTTCATAAAGCAGATACAAGGAGTGCAATCCCTCACTATGACATACAGTTCATGTTTCAGAAACCATTTGTCTAATTCCAGTGAGATGCTTCTTCACATGTAACGAACCACAATGTCTCATCCATATTAAATTATTTCCACTGTTAGAGTTAAAAAATGAAAGATTCCTTGCCAAAAGTGGAAACGAATTTAATTGTTCTTTACTAAATCATTCTTGTTAATTTAAGCAAAGGTGAAAACCGTTCCTTAGAAAGTAAAAAATTGAGATTGTCACCTTTATTAAATTATACCTACTCTGTAACACCAAGCAATGTACACTTCTTCGTAGAGTGACCTTAATCTGTTTACCAAAGACTTTGTACTTGACATACAGTATCACTCCCTAACGTGAGGAACATAGACGAAATACTTTGACTCGACCTCTTACACGACTAGTCAATGTTACGGTTCGACATGACCTTGAATTTGGACGGACGTCAACAATTTCACATCGAGACCAATTTTTATTTTTTAACGAATATACTATAT
>BLSH010483271.1:620465-634189 GCA_018402905.1 Glandirana rugosa | reverse complement strand
TGTGTTGGATTGTCAATGCAACCCTCTTCTCCCACTCTTCACACACTGATCGCAACACCGCAGGAGAAATGTTAGCACAGGCTTCCAGTATCCATAGTTTCAGGTGCTGCACATCTCGTATCTTCACAGCATAGACAATTGCCTTCAGATGACCCCAAAGATAAAAGTCTAAGGGGGTCAGATCGGGAGTTTGATGTGTCACATGACCCTCTTCCTATTGAAAAAACAAAAGTTGGATTCAAAATGGCCGACTTCAAAATGGTCACCACCCATCTTGAAAAGTTTCCCCCCTCACATATACTAATGTGCCATAACCATTCCCATTTCATTAAGGTGTATCCATATAAATGGCCCACCCTGTATAATATTGTCAGTAAAAATTGTTTTATTAAAGGATTAACTCTTACATAAGTAAAAATGCCTTTGGTATCATATACTCAGCATAAAAAGATCTCCAACACATCACTTCCACTCTGGGATGCCCTACGTGTTACACCATGCCCATGTGACTTCATCAGGGGATGTTGAACCCAACTCTCAAATCGTCTTTAAAAAATAATACAGGTGTGTTATTTCCTTGCTTCAGCGTGTTAGTTTGTTTAGTTTACTTATGGACTAACGATAATTTTCTTTACACTTTCTTTGGTGTGTATGGAATTGTTCTAACGTTTTCTGTTTTTAAGCATGCTTGCCTATGTTAAACGAATAAAAATAGTTTTATACTTCTTCACAGCCCCTTTCACCACATTTGTGTCATCAAATCATTGTCCCCGAAGACTGTCTTTCGTTGGACCAAAGAAGTGGAAGTCAGAGGGCATTAAATCTGGGCTGTATGGTAGATGGGGGACCAATGACTAGCCAAATTTGCAGATCACCTGATATGTTGCCAAAGATGTGTGTGGTCACGTACACCAGAGCAAACTTCCACCCTTTTCTCCTTCGAATCTGGCGTTAACTGCTGGGGTACCCACTTCCCATACACTTTCTGATAATCCACAAATTCCTCTATCATCTTCTGTATGGCATTGTGACCACAGTCCAGTTGTTAAGCAAACTCATGGTTTGTGACTCGTTTACAATGGTCAATAACCCTGTCTGTTTGTTTTTTTTCTACCTATGGGCCATTCAAAGGATTTATATTTACTTCCTATCCTGCAGACACAACAGGAAGGGAAAAGAACTGAGGTAAATGCACAGCTCTCGTGGTGACAAATCCTTTGGATTTCCCATCAACTTTTGTTCAGGTGAGAGTGGCCCCCAGAACAAGTAGAGACTGAATCTCGTCAGCAGGGACATACAGTAGGAAGCAATAAAAATGTAGCTATGCAAAATTAAATTCAAACTTTCAGCTTGAGAAATAGTTTAGAAATGCGCAGAATGGAAACATTTGTTTTGTTTTGTTTTGGTTCGGTATGTTACTAATTTTGTTTTGTTGATTTATTTTGGAATTAATTTAGTTTCATTTCATTTTGTCAAATTTCTTTTCTTTTATTAACCTTCTAAGGAATTCCACATTTTTGGAAATGGGGACAAGGTGCTTTGGGGTGGGGGGGGTCCTCTGCCCCAAAGCACTGCCCATGTTGATGGAATGTGGCCTGGTGTTGTTTAGGAGGGGGGGCACCCACTTGTCCCCGCCCCCTTTCCTGGCCTACTGAGCTGTATGCTCAGATAAAGGTCTGGTATGGATCTTGGGGGGCCACACCATTTTTTAAATTTTTGGCGTGGGGTTCCCCTTGAAATCCATACAAGACCCAAAGGGCTGCTTAATTTATTTACTGAAGTGGAACCTTAAAACTGAGCTCCAGTCTTACCTTTAATCTTGCACAGTTCTACAAGTTTCTCCCCTGTGCTGAAGTTGCTAACTCTAGTTGCACTGCACAAGTGTAGAATGCACAGCAAATCAGACTGAACTTCATTACCTGACTGAATTGCATCCAGTATCATCTAGCCCTGTCCTCCCAGAATGACTGTCCCTGGCCCACCCCTTTTATTCATTGTATTTCATTTTCTTTAATCATGAATGGTCATCACCACATGTGGGTGTTACCCAGGGTGGTCAGAATACAAATGCATCCTGCCTTGGAATGTACACTACTTTAACTGACATATGACCATCATAGCATTTGCATAACTTCTCCCAGGAGTCATCCACTGATGGTATTAGGGCTGAGGAATCTTGAGAGGAGTACTGTGATGTTTTTAGAAAACTATGTACAATACCCTGATGGCTCCTCCCAACACCCATGATCTGCCTGCATTGCAAAGAGAAGCACAAAGACCCAGTGATGATATCACTGGGTTCAAAATAAGGTATGTAATGGCAAGGTTTTGCTTAAACATATTACTAGTATGTTGATATGGGGGAGAAGAAACAACCAGGGAAGGCATAATTTAAGGACATTAAGCTTCCGCTTTAAAAGCATTATCATGGAAGGAAATGTATGCACTTGCCCTACGGAAAAATTTGGAGTACCACTTAGCAAGGCTAACAATTAGACAGATGTCACTTCAGTATATTTAATGAAACACTTTATGGTAATCATTTCTAAATTTAGAATTAACATTGACATCTGTCGTTGGATAACTCACTAACTTCTTTCTGTATTAAACAGTATTTTATTTCATTTTTTTTTTTTTTCGTTTTTCATAGATGCTGATATTCTTTTATATATTTATCCATTTAAAAAGTTTGATGACAAATTCACCATAGATGCAATAAAAAAAACATCTGCCCAACATTCATTATACAGTATTTATAAAGAACATTCATGTGTACATTTACCCACCATTCACTGGGAGCAAATACACATATTCTGATATTTACCAACATTTGTTTCTTCCATGGGAAAAGGTGCTTCCTGTAACATTGACCCTGTTTATGGAATTGCAAATCCTATTATACTGTACCTGCACATTCATTTACTCACTAAACACATATGAAAATAAAATGTGTCCGGGTTGTGATGTTGAGTTTATTTTAAAAAACACTCCACTTCCCAAGCATGAAGTTTGCCAAAAGTTGCTAACATGTCATTCAGAATTGGGTAGGGTGCTTTAAGAGGGGTTTCCAAAAAAGCAGTACCCATTCTCAAAGCACCTTTATCCAGTGTTAAAGGGTACAGGACTCTTTAGCACCCCAAATGTTCAAGAGAAAAATCAGCAAGGGAAGTGGCTTGGCCTATGGTGGGGAAATAGTTGGTCTCCCATGTCTTAGTTTTCCTTTGGACCCCTAATAAGTTCATCACGATGGTCTGCAATAGTGACCAAAAACCACAAACACAATAAAAAAGAAATATATAGGGTTGTTAATTAAATCAAGACCTACCCGTCAGGATCATTTTACAACTATAAGAGTTCTCTGGGGATCTCATCCTGCAGAGGACATCATTACATCATTGTCCACATTTGTAGTAATAACAAATATGGACTTATTATTGTCACCAATGTCACAGAAAATCCCAGTGAAAGACCACCTCAGATTTTTCTGTGCACATAAAATTATTGTAGTGTTGGAATTCCCCTAACAAAGTAGTAATATGGGAGCTGTTTTCGCTCTTTTGGGATTATGTGCTCAAGGACATTTTTAGACACCACTAAAATCTAGAGGGTAAGTATTACTTAAATTATAGTGGAGCTCCACCCAAAAGGGGAAGCTCTGCTTGTTTGCACCCTCCACTGCCACATTTGGCACTTTTTGGGGGGGAACAGGTACCTGGTTTTGACAAGTGCCCGCTCCCAATTCCTGGTAAGTTCACCGCACAGCGATCTGCGTCATGTCTGGCCCCTCCTCCTTCCCACCATTGTCCTCTGGGACCTGTGTGTGTCCCAGAAGAAGACGAGACCATTCAGAAAGCGCAGCATGAAGGTTTCACTGCCAGTTACTCTTACTTGCAATGCCAGCATCTGCCCCCGAAGCCGATGGACAAATCGGCCTGGGGTGCCGACATCGCAGGATCCCTGGACAGGTAAATGTCCTTATATTAAAAGTTAGCAGCTACAGAATTTGTAGCTGCTGACTTTTAATTTTTTTTTCACAGGCTGGAACTTTAACAACACTGCAATTCTTTATTAAAAAGTATTTTTAATTATTAGTATTTAATATTCATTTGACGCACACATATTCAAAAGAAGGTGCACCCATAATGTTCAATTTAAATTGTCCAGTTCAGTTTGCTTGTTGGTAGCCTGTCAATAGTTAATTAAGGGAAACCTGTAATCAAAGAAATACAAAGATTTCCATTTGCTGGTCTTTTTTTTAATATAATCTTTAATTGTGTTTTCAAAGAGTATAAAGCATACAAAACATGGTAGCCCAACCTTCCACGAGTACAACACACATACAAAAAATTATACAATGTACATTGCACGTCCAATATGATCAGCTAGGTCCATCGATGGCCCTTCCAATATGGGTCATTAGCAACATCTAAAGTCTATCACCTTGAGTCCCCGCATAGATCTGCGGGGTATGTGTGTGAGGTATCATTCAGCCGGGGGGCCACACCGACCATCTCAATACTTTAAGTTTAGTGCAAGGTACTGAGGTTCAGGTGCGTAGATAAAAGGCAGGGGGGGGGATCTGAAAGAAGGGAACGAATGGGAGGAGGGGAAAGGAGAAGTACACGGGGGGGCAGAGCAAGGGCCGTCCCACCTATGTACATCCAAGCCAACAGTACATAAAAAAAAATTAAACAACTATAACAGCAACGATAGACTGTAAACTTTAAACTATTAGTGCCTGCTGGAGAGTGCATTTAATACAATCCATAAGATCACCAGGAACTGGGTTAAGCTGTCTGGTCCCGAAGCGTCTTCTAGAAAGGCAAGCTTACTGGTGGTCTCTCAATCAAAAGGCTATCATGAACTAGCCCAAGGAGCCTGTGATGATGTTACAGACATAGAGGACTTATCCACATGGCCCAGATTCCATAGAACTTTTTGTGCCTGTCCTTACACCTTGTCACCCACTCCTCCAAGGTCATAATAGAATCAACTAAGCGGATCCAGTCCTGCCGACTGGGGACTCGCAATGATTTCCAGTGTATTGGTACCAGACATTATTGGCCAGGAGGAATGGGCGGCACGTGCAAGAGAAACGCCATCGGGGAGTCATCCATGTCAATATCTAATATTTGTTTTATCTGAACCCTGACGTCCAGCCAGAAGGGCCTCAGCACCGGGCACTTCCACCACACATGTAGGTAGGTACCATGCTGCCCGCAGCCCCTCCAGCAGACGTCAGAGGTTGCTGGATACATTCTTGCCAGAGCCACTGGAACCCTGTACCACCGGGTTAACACTTTGAAGCTATTTTCCTGCATCTTTGTATCCACAGTGCTTTTATGGGTGAGACGGAATATCTGGTCTAGTTGAGCTTCAGTGAACTCATGCCGCAGGTCCCTCTCCCACTCGCATATGTAGACGGGCCCTCCTGCTCCGATGATTGCAACATCGCATACAGAACCGATATGCAGTGGAGGACAGGGTCAGCAGACTTACACATTTTCTCAAAGGGGCTTAAAGAGGATGGGGGCCTAATAGCGTAAGGGAGGCTGTGTATGAAATGGTGCAGTTGTCTAAAGTGCCAGTCATCTATTGGGAATCTACCAAACTGAGTTCTGAGCCACTCTAAGGATACCAGTTCCCGTTTCCCGTTTCTCCCCATCTGTTGCCCAGGTGTGGAAGAAAGAGATGTGTTCCCCCGGAGAAAACCAGGGGAATCCACCTAGGGGTGGGACCGGGGACCCAGGCGGTGAGAACCCCCTCTGGGCATTCAGTGCGTCCTATCCTCCCAGCACCCGGGCAGTGACGGGAGACGTGAATTCGGAGAGGCCTCAGTGGGCGCGTGGGAACCATGGGGCATGAGACAGATTGCATCCAGCCAGGAACTTCTCAAGGGGGACCCAGGATTTGGTAGAGGCATGGTGATTCCAAACCTTCTCTGTAGGGTGATTGCCTCGTAGTATCTCCCCCAGCCCCCCTTGCCCTTTAGGGCGCTGCAAGATGCGCAGGGCTAGGTGGGGGGCTCCGTCCCTGTCAGATGAACATTAAAAACATACTATTAAGGTTTGAGAAAAATGATCTAGGCAGGGCTATTGGCACCATTTGCATGTAGAAAAGCACTCTGGGCAAGACGTTCATTTTCAGTATGCTGACTCGACCCATCCAAGAGAAGGAGGTACGGTCCCATCACTTCAAGTCTGCTCGAATCGCTGAAACCAGAGGAGTGTACTTACAGGAGTATAACTGTGAATAAAGGGCTGGGAGATGGATTCCTAAATATCTCAGAGAGGAGTTACACCACTCGAAGGGGAAGGACGCTTGCAATTGGGTGCGCAATGTGGCGGGGACATTCAAGGGCAGAATTTCGGACTTACTATAGTTGATCTTAAAGTTAGAGATGGACTGGAATTTCTGCAGCTCAGCCATAATGTTGGGGAGCGAAGTTAATGGTTCTGCGACATAGAACATAACATCATCAGCATATGCTGAGAGCTTGTGCTCCGTCGTCCCCACCCTCAGCCCCCTAATATTAGGGTTAAGACGTATCTTGTTGAGGAGTGGCTCCAGGGTAAGGGCGAAAAGGAGCGGGGACAGGGGGCCGAAAGTACTCCATTCATCCGCACCCTGGCTTCTGGGGCATTATACAGGGAGCGTATCCAGATTAACATCTTCTGGCCCAAACCCAATCTCGCCAACGCCGCCTGGAGGTACGTCCAGTACATACTGCCAAACACCTTTTCGGCTTCTGTAAATAACAGCAGACAGGGCGGACTGGACCGGCGCACAATGGATCAACTGGATCACCCGGTTGGAGTTGTCTCTAGCTTCTCTACCCTGAATGAATCCCATTTGATCGGGGTGTATGACCATCGGAAGGATGGATTTCAACCAATTCGCTAGAACCTTCACCAGGATCTTTGTATCAGTATTCAGTAACAAAATCGGCCTGTAGCTGTTCGGAATCGCCGGGTCCTTGCCCTCTTTTGGGAGAACGGTAATGTGGGCCAATAACGCCTCCTTGGGTAACAAGGTACCCGAAGCGAGGGCATTAAAATACTGGCACATATGAGGGGCCAGAAGGGGAAGAAATTTGCGGTAGCAGTCACCGAGATAGGAGCATCCAGCTGCTTGTTTATCTATGCCTCGAGTTGGGGGGCCTCCACCTCCTCTAAGTATTGTGAGATGCATGTTTCCTTTTGTAAAGGAGTTGTACCTGACAGAGTGCTTGGGAGCTGATATAACTGGGCGTAACAGTCTTTAAAGGTGCCTGCTATTTTGGAGGGAAGTACTGTGGGGGTCCCTGAGGTGAAATGGTGTTGATGGACATAGCCTAACTAGGGCCCTAGCTAGCAATCGCCCACATTCATTACCACATTCGTAAAATTTGTGGGAGATATGGCGCAATCTGGCCCTTATCCGGTTCTCCAAACAGGTGGCCAGTTCCTCTCTGACGGAAGCAAGTTCTGCCTGTAAGGCTGGAGTCAGCTGGTGCTTGTGCCGAAGTTCTGCCGCTCGCAATCTCGCCAGAAGGGCCTGTAGCTCCCCCTCCCGCACCTTTTTCAATCTTGCTCCTTGGGAGATAAGTTCCCCCTGGACCACCGCTTTGTGACCTTCCAAAATCGATGTTAACCCTACTTCTCCGGGGACATTCTCTCTGAAATAAAGGGTAATAGTGTCCGACACCTGCTTCAGAGCTACAGCGTCGTCCAGCAGGTTCTCGTTAAAACGCCAAGTCCAATTTTGGGCTTCCGAGGCCAGAGGGACCAGGGCCATGATCCGAGATAGAAATGGATCCAATGGATGCGCCAGAGAGTGACTCCGCCAAGGTCTGGTCTATCAGTAGCATATCTATTCTTGTGTACACCTGGTGTACCGTGGAATAGTAGCTGAAGTCTCTCCCCTTAGGGTGGAGCACTCTCCAGCAGTCCACCAGATGATAAGTCTGCAGCGACCTGCGAAAATGTTTTAAAAATGCGAAGGAGTGCACCGTGCGGCCGAAGGAGGTATCAAGTCGTGGGACAGGGCACACGTTAAAGTCCCCTCCTACCACCAATCGTCGCTCTCAAAATATGGAGAGGGAGTCTAGGACCTTATCCAGGAAGGTCAGCTGGCTTGTATTTGGGGCTTAAAGGGGCACCAACGTGAGTCTGCTCCCAAACAGGGTGCCTTTTAAAAACACAAACCTACCCCCAGGGTCAGTTTGGTGATCCAGTGGGATAAAAGGGCAATGCTTGTGTATCGCTATTGCCCCACCACCCAGCTTCGAGCGAGGGGAATTACCCAAATACCACTGATTGTACAAGTGTGTGGGGAGGCGGGGGGGAGGGGTCGAGTCAGCCCAGAAGTGTGTCTCTTGTAACAATAAAATGTGTGCCCCCAGTCTCTTAGTCTCAAGCCATAACTTACTGCGTTTGGATGGCGACATCCTCGGACATTATATGAGACAACCTTCAGAGTGGCCATTGCAGAGCGTGTTGCGGAAGCCCACCTGGGCGCTGATGTGGACAAGAGGGACCTGCGGCACAGTGATCTTTAACCCAGCAAGCACTGAAGAAACAAACAAAAAATTAGGTAAAAACCATGAACACAACATAAACAGAGAATACACATGAACCTGGCCGCCTCCAGGGCAGCCCCTAACTGTGTTTGGGCACGCGGGAACCCCCACCAGGCCAGCCAGCCGGAGAAGGCAACAGCGGTCCCCACGTGTCCGATAACCCCTATTAGGGGATCATGCCCCTAAGAGTCCACCTACTGGGGGTAAGTGGGGAGGCATCAGGCGAGAACCCCTGCAGGAATCCCGCTCCTCTGAGTAAGCACATCTGGTGTACAGATGTGCATGGGTTAGTTAACAGCAGCTAACAGAAACAGAGCTATACAGTCAGCGTTCAGCTTTTGAGCAGAGATAGAAAGAACCATTCCCGGCATCTGGGGGGACACTTCAGGAAGTAGAAGGAGGAGAGGGCCCTTGCTCTGGGTGGCGGGCTGGGCCTTTTTGAGGCCTGTTCCACGGTCTGCGACGGGCTGGCTGCCATGGCCCAGCGCGGGGGAGAAATGGAGGTTCCTTGGAGGTGCGCCTGTCCGGGATGTCTATGAGCGGCAATCCCAGGCGAGAGAGAAAGTGGGGCAAGTCCAGTTTAGTACGAAGGGTGACCTGCTGTCCATCTTTCGTAACCGTCAGGCTGAAGGGGAAGCCCCAGCGGTAAACCAGATGGGATTTTTGTAATGTTTCCAACAGGGGCTTTAGAGCTTTTCACTGCATCAAAGTGCGTCTGGAGAGGTCCGGAAACAGGGAAAGCTTGGCTTCATCAAAATCCACATGAAGAACCCCGCGTACATGGAACATGATGCGTTCTTTCAGGGAATATTTATGCAGTTTGCAGATTATGTCCCTAGGTTTATTTGGGTCATCTGAGCGGGGTTGTAGTGCTCTGTGTGCCCAATCAATTTCAATGCGGTCAGGTGCTTCCCTTCCCAGAATCTGCTTAAATAATCCTTGAAGTGTAGGAAATATGTCCCTGGAGGCCGTGGCCTCTGGTAGGCCCCGTATGCGAATGTTAACCCTGCGGCTGCGGTTCTCCATGTCATCTAACTGATCAAGCAGGGATTCAATTCGTTGGTCTTGTTGGTTGCAGCGGGCCTGCAGAGTTTGCAAGGCAGGCGACATGTCATCCACAGTAGCCTCCAGCACTTCCACCCTCCCCCCAATGTGGGCCGTGTCGGCCTGCAAGGCCTCAATGTCTTGCCGCAAGGCCCACTCGATGCAGGTCACAAAGCTCTGTAGGTCAGCCTTTGTGGGTAAGGCTAGTATGTGGGAGCAGAGATCCCTGTCCCCCAGGGCCTCTGCAAGGTCTGTATGTCCCACCTGGGGCCTGATGGGTTCAGGAGGTGTGGATGTCTGAGGCATGAGGGTGCGCGGCCTAGCTGAGGCCTCCACTGCAGTCCTAGGGCAGGCTTGTTCCTCCCCGCTCAGGTCCCATCTGGGGCTAAGGTGCCAGGGGTGCTGTCCGGAGAGCTTGAGGAGGAAGGGCAGTGGGGCATAGGGGAAGGCAGCCAAGGCGAGGGTATGGGGGATGCCGCCCGTGTGTCAGACATGGACTCACGCCATCTTGGAGCGCACCGCTTGCGGCCTGTGATCTCTGGCAAAGTAGACATCCAGGGAGCTGGAGGGGAGCCTGGGGGTCCTCTGAGGTTGCTGGGATGGTCTCCGCTTGGTGGGCATCTCTTCCTTTGGTGCAGGTCACTGCTGGAGCTGCTGTGCTGGTTAAAGTAGGAGCGAGTCAGACAGAGCTCGGCTCACGCACGTCTGCTCGCTTCCATGCTGCGACCATGCCCCCCATTTGCTGGTCTTTCATAATTGCTGATTTTCTGCCAAGCATATTAACCTTTTTTGGTATTTTTTAAGTAACTTGTCTTGAACATGTTTGCAGAGCAGAAACACTTACTTTACCCCAACTCTTTCTGCATATTTTTCTGATTTATTATGCATTGAAACATGGTGAAACATGGTATAGCCAAGCAATTAGCATTTTCAGAAGAAGGTAAGCAATGGTAGCCCAAATATTTTCTTATGATAGATATAACTTAACTACTTCGTATCCGTGCCATAGCCAATTGACAGCTACAACGCAGATCTAAAATGCCAGGAGGACGTCGATAGACGTCCTCCCCTTTGACTCGTGATTGTCCGCCGGAGACGCACAATCTGCTCACAGAGAGCCAGAACATGGAACCGCCAATGTAAACATGGCGGTTCCCCATTCTATGAGGGGGGGGCATGCCAGATCTACTGATCCCTGTCACTAGGATCAGTTAGATCAGTCATGCCCCTACCAACCCCGCCCCCCCAGTTAGAACACACCCAGGGAACACATTTAACCCCTTCACTGCTCTCTTGGTGTTAACCCCTTCCCTGCCAATGGCATTTATACAGTAATCAGTGTCTATTTTTAAATCTGATCGCTGTATAAAAATCATTGGTCCCAAAAAAGTGTCAAAAACGTCCGACATGTCTGCCGCAATATCGCAGTCCCAATAAAAATTGCAGATCACCGCCATTACCAGTAAAAAAAAAAAAAATAAATAAAAACGCCATAAACCAATGTCCATAGTTTGTAGACGCTATAACTTTTGCGCAACCCAATCAATATACGCCGATTGTGATTTTTATTACCAAAAATATGTAGAAGAATATATATCGGTCTAAACTGATGAATGTTTTTCTAATTTTTATTTTTGGATATTTATTATAGCAAAAAGTAAAAAATATTGTTCTTTTTTCAAAAACGTCCCTCTTTGTTTATAGCGCAAAAAATAAAAACCGCAGAGGTGATCAAATACCACCAAAAGAAAGCTCTATTTGTGGGAAAAAAAGGAAGCCAATTTTGTTTAGGTACAACGTCGCACGACCGCACAATTGACATTCAAAGAGTGACAGCACTGAAAACTGAAAATTGGTCTAGGCAGGAGGGGGTTTTAAGTGCCCAGTAAGGAAGTGGTTAAAATATACTTATACCTAAAAAAAAAATGTAATCT
This sequence comes from Glandirana rugosa, assembly GCA_018402905.1. Classification (NCBI taxonomy): domain Eukaryota; kingdom Metazoa; phylum Chordata; class Amphibia; order Anura; family Ranidae; genus Glandirana; species Glandirana rugosa. The sequence goes on along the minus strand of BLSH010483271.1, from coordinate 622,651 downwards.
ATTCCAGCTTACCAGTCCTTAGATGTGGTGGCCAGACATGTACTGGCCATCGGGACTACCAGGAGTTTCCCGGTGGGCCGATGGCTCAGTGGGCCGCTTTCAGTGACAGACAGCCTGTCAAAGTAATGGCTGCGAGAGCCGCGCATCCATTACTTTGAGCACCGGGGCTGTACAGTCTATAAGCAGGGCCAGGACAGTACAAGGAGGGGGCGGGTGCCCTGGGCTAGATCGTACAATTTGCTGAGGAGGGGAGCACAGGTGAAGTCCTAGCAGTGCTACACACAGTACAGACTAGCAGTATCTGGCACTGCTAGGTGTATTGTCTGTAGTTGTCTCTCTCTCTCTGTGTACCAGGGGCGGACTGACAACCCATGGGGCCCCTGGGCAACAGAAGATCATGGGCCCCCCTGTGTCCCTGTCCACACTCAAGCCAAACAAAACACCACCTACTTATTGCACTGCGCCCACATTATATACGTTCGCCCCTACAGATGTTGGAAAGGTGTCCTGAGTGCCCACGCTAGCGTGCCCCTGTCAGGCCAGGTACCGGAGCTCAGTGCTGGAACTTGGTCTGGCACTGGGCTCCAGGATCAGCACAGATTCCTTGGGACTGAAGTACCAGGAGCCTCTCATGGGGCCCCCTACTGGCCAAGGGCCCTCGGGCAGTGCCCAAGTGCCCTTATGATCAGTCCGCCCCTGCTGTGTATACTAGTCTGTGACAGTGTGCCAAGTGCGCTCCTGCACTCAACACATGCACCATCCATCCCTGAGCACTGCTAGCCTGCTACTTCTCTCCCCCTAAGGCGCTTTGTAGTCCCGTCGCGGCGGCGTGACGTCACTTACGGCCGGAGGCGGGATGAGAGGGGCGTAGGGAGCTGCTGCAACCAAGAGGAACCGCGGAGCAGGAACCAGCAAGTTCAGCAAACAAAGTGTGTATTGCTACTCGCAAGTAAGCAGGTACTAAGCTAAGCTTAGTGATAAATGAATGATTGCCATGCCATTGCCAAATGCCATGTGGGATGGGTCCACCCCATCCATACTCATCCATCCCCATCGATCCCCATCCATGCTCAGCCATTTCATCCATCCCTATCCGTGCTTAGCCATCTCATCCATCCCCATCCATGCTCAGCCATCCCATTCATACTCAGCCATCCCATCCATCCTCATCAGTGCTCAGCCATCTCATCCATCACCATCCTACTCAGCCATCTCATCCATCCCCATCCGTGCTCAGCAATCCCATCCATCCCCATCCGTGCTCAGCCATCCCATCGATGCTCAGCCATCCCATCCATTCCCATCCATACTCAGCCATCTTAGCCATCCCCATCCATACTCAGCCATCCCATCCATCCCCATCCGTGCTCAGCCATCTCATCCATCACTATCCATTCTCAGTCATTTCATCCATCCCCATCCGTGCTCAGCCATCCCATCCATCCTCATCCATGCTCAGCCATCCCATCCATCCCCATCTGTGCTCAGCCATCTAATCCATCCTCATCCGGGCTCAGCCACCCCATCCATCCCCATCCATGCTCAGTCATCTTATCCATCCCCATCCGTGCTCAGCCACCCCATCCATCCCCATCCATACTCAACCATCCCCATCCATGCTCAGCTATCCCATCCATCCCTATCTGTGCTCAGCCATTCCATCCATCCCCATCCGTGCTCAGCCATTCCATCCATCCCCATCCATGCTTAGCCACCCCATCCACCCCCATCCATGCTCAGCCATCCCATCCATCCCCATCCATACTCAGCCATCCCATCCATCCCCATCCATGCTCAGCCATCCCATCCATACTCAGCCATCCCATCCATCCCCATCCGTGCTCAGCCATCTCATCCATCCTCATCCGGGCTCAGCCACCCCATCCATGCTCAGCCATCTCATCCACCCCCATCCGTGCTCAGCCATCTCATCCATCCCCATCCATACTCAGCCATCTCATCCATCCCCATCCGTGCTCAGCCATCCCATCCACCCCCATCCGTGCTCAGCCATCCCATCCATACTCAGCCATCCCATCCATTCCCATCCGTGCTCAGCCATCTCATCCATCCTCATCCGGGCTCAGCCACCCCATCCATCCCCATCCATGCTCAGCCATCTCATCCACCCCCATCCGTGCTCAGCCACGTGCCTACCCCCACCTACTCTACCGACTCGTACCTAC
>BLSH010483271.1:578407-589014 GCA_018402905.1 Glandirana rugosa | reverse complement strand
CCCCCCCCCCCCCCCCCCCCCCCCCCCCCCCCCCCCCCCCCCCCCCCCCCCCCCCCCCCCCCCCCCCCCCCCCCCCCCCCCCCCCCCCCCCCCCCCCCCCCCCCCAAGGGATAATAGGAATAAAACCACAAAGAGAAGTTACTTCTACTATGGCAAACAATATATATACAGTGTGGGCCATTTATATGGATACACCTTAATAAAATGGGAATGGTTGGTGATATCAACTTCCTGTTTGTGGCACATTAGTTATGTGAGGGGGGAAACTTTTCAAGATGGGTGGTGACCATGGCGGCCATTTTTAAGTCGGCCATTTTGAATCCAACTTTTGTTTTTTCACTAGGAAGAGGGTCATGTGGCACATCAAACTTATTGGGAATTACACAAGAAAAACAATGGTGTGCTTGGTTTTAACGTAACTTTATTCTTTCATGAGTTATTTACAAGTTTCTGACCACTTCTAAAATGTGTTCAATGTGCTGCCCATTGTGTTGGATTGTCAATGCAACCCTCTTCTCCCACTCTTCACACACTGATAGCAACACCACAGGAGAAATGCTAGCACAGGCTTCCAGTATCCGTAGTTTCAGGTGCTCTTCCTATTGAAAAAACAAAAGTTGGATTCAAAATGGCCGACTTCAAAATGGCTGCCATGGTCACCACCCATCTTGAAAAGTTTCCCCCCTCACATATACTAATGTGCCACAAACAGGAAGTTAATATCACTAACCATTCCCATTTTATTAAGGTGTATCCATATGAATGGCCCATCCTGTATATTCAGTCAGCTGACATGAGTTTCTCAGAATCTACAGGAAGTATTTGTATGTCGACATCTCATTAAGCCCTGGGGGGGATGGTAGCATTGAGACGCTCTATCCAGAGCGTCTCACGTTGTAAAATACGACGGTCCCAGTTACCTCTTTGTGGGTCCTCTGGGATCACCTCTAGTACACTAAAGGACACTGTAGTGTTGTTAAATCTATGGTGTAATCCTATATACCCTGTTATTGGGTTAGTATTTTTCCATTTCTGGAATAATAGATATGGTCTCCTATACGTTGGCCAAACTGATGTATAGTTTTGCCTACATAAAATGCAGAACATTGGCATTTCATTAGATAAATTACCCCTCTAGTTGTGCAATCAGCATGCAAATGTAATCTGTGTGTTTGGTGATTTGGTAAGAGTGGTAGGACCCTCAGTCACCCATGGGCACCTGGGGCACATTGATAAGCCCCATGGGGGAGTGAGGGTCTTCCAGTCTCTGGAGTGTAGTGACTGGTTGTTAAGTAATCACATAAGGAAGTAGCACATCTGAACACTAGTTCTGGGGATGGTTTGACATATTTAGATAACGTATGTTCCTCTGTTAGAAGGTGCCAATGTTTGGTAATAATTGACCTTGGTTGATTTTCATGAGCTGAATATTTTATGATCAATTTTACAGTTTGGATGTTTTTTTTCAGTTTTGGTTCTGTATAGCAGGGAGGTCCTAGATTGTTTAGTGACCCTATTGTATACTTTTTTAGAAGTGTTTTAGAATACCCCCTGGCTAACAGGCGTTGTTGTAACTGGGTGGCCTGTTCCATAAAATCGCTATCATGTGTGCAGTTTCTGCGGAGTCTTAGATATTGAGCATAAGGTATGCATAAGGTATGCTCCTTACCAGAGGTGCTGGATGAGCGTTTGTAGAAATGTGACCATCTTCCTCGAGTATTATGTCAAGATCTAAGAAGGAGATTTTACTAGCACTTATTGTATGTAAATTTGAGGTTAGATGTATTGTTGTTCAGTGCCTCCAACATGGAGCGGAGGTCCGTGTGTTATCCCATCCAAAAGATCAGCAGATCGTCTATGTAACGGAACCAACACAGGACCTGCGACAATCATGCTGAGTATCTATCATCTGAAAAGATGCATCGTTCCCAACTGCCCAGATAAAGGCTGGCATATGAGGGTGCGCAGCAGGTCCCCATAGCCACCCCTTGTACTTGCAAATAGGTGGTATACATAAACAAGAAAACATTCCTGGTAGGGATAAATCTGAGCAGTTGGAGAATGAACTGGTTGAGGGGCCACGTGTTAGCGTCTTGTTCCCTATGAAAAGATTCTGCAGCTTATATACCCCTTTCATGGGGTATAGTTGAATACAGCGCTTCAATGTCTACTGCTACAAGCAGGGCTCCTGGAGGGAGAAGGAGGGGAATAGAGTTGGAAATTAGAGTCTCAAAGAAAACATTGGAATTAGAGTGGACTAGTAGCAAAGAAGACAAATTAAGGATTTTCAATCTTTCCCCCTTTGTCTTAAACCCTGACCACAGTAGTGTCCTAGAAAAAGGACTATCGTTTGTCCCATCTATAGATTTCAATCTCTATGATTGGGTCAAAGATGTCAATTTGCACAAAAATTGGTGTTAAATGAAAAATGAAATATAATGATATGATATATATATAATAAAAATTAATATAAAAGCAAAAATATAGACAAGTCATCATTAATGACCTCTCAAAAAGAGATTGAAAGTCTGAGAATATTGGAATAACAACAAAAAAAATGAGATGGGAAATGTAATATCCAGCTATTTGTGAAACTGGTAAAGAATGATTTAGGCCAGCTTTGGAAGAGAAGAGTTAGGAGAGATTACAATCTAACACCTGGTGAAATTAATGCTTTGGAGATGTTGCAAGATCATAAAGAACTTGCCGAGAAACCCACAGATAAGGGTGGAAACATGGTTCTGTTAGAGAAGAGCCACTATTTAAGAACACGTTTATCAATTCTTGATAATGAGAATAATTATGCAATACTGGCCAGTATTATAGATCCGACCAAAGAATACTTGCATAAATTGATAATGCAATCAGTATGGAACTGATCTTAAAATGAATGAATATAATTATATTCTTAAACTCAACCTGACAATTGCAACATTTTATGCTTTAATAAAGGTACATAAAAATCAACAAGATCTATCAGGCCACACTATTATATCATGTGCCTCTGGTTGGTCCACACCATGAGAGGGTCAGGGATCTGTGGCTAAACATATGCCTGGAGTCTCACTTTACCCATTTTCTGCCACATTTTGGGTTTTGTAAAGCCCCCCTCTTCATTGTCTCACAGACCATCTTCCATCTGCATTGCGATCCTTGAGAGGGCACATTCCCAAGGCCACCATCCCTCTAAGATCCATTTATACAGGTGGCCTAACATGGCTTACCCTTAATCTAATCACCACAACTTTACATATACTGGGGCTGCTGGGGAGATCCCAGACTAGACATACTGACGATTCCACAGTTGCTCTACTATAAAGTGCACACGCTCCATGTCCCCTGAGGAAGGAATGAAAATTTTGGGACTTTATGGCAATATGGCTTTTAGCGTGATAATGTTTTGCCTCTACTAGATTGTTGTGTACATATGGTATATGATACAACTGTGCATTTTCTACTTTTATTCATGTTTTTAAACATTATCAATAAAAATGTACTTTTTTTACATTCGGTTACCTTATCCTACTTGGGGTGCCTCTACCTTTAAAACCCCAGGGGTAATTCTGTTCTGTTTCACAATTTGTTTAGGGATGTGGTATTAGGCTTTTTTCCCCCTTGCCCAATGTACCCCAATTTGGTCTGTGACACACCCATAGTGGTCTATTTTCAAATACACTATTATATCAGGAACAGAGTTGGGTCAAGCATCCCCCCGGTTTGGTTAGCGCCAGAACATCGCAAAGTTCGGACCCAAATTTTGAACCCGATTAAAGTCTATGGGACCTGAACTTGAAAAGTGCCCATTTTGAAGGCTCGTGTGCAAGTTATTGGCCATAAAAAAGGATATGGGGGCCAGTGTACTGCCCTGGGGGACATGTATCAATGCAAAAATGTTTTTAAAAAGGTTGTTTTTACAGGAGCAGTGATTTTAATAATGCTTACAATGAATCGTTAAAAATGAAAAATTATTTTAAATATAGTGCCTGGGAGGTCCCCTTAGTATGCCTGTAAAGTAGCGCATCTATACCTTATATAGAACCTTCTATAGCAAAACTGATATTTATAAAGCAAAAAAATAACATTTAAATTGCTGACAATACAATACCATTTCTGGCAATAGAAAAATGTTTTAAACAATGGTGTGGGGGTCCCCACAATCCATACCAGGCCCTTTGGGTCTGGCATGGATTTTAAGGGGAACGGCACAACAAAATGTTTTTAAAAAATGGCATGGGGTTTCCCCAAAAAACATACCATGGAGGGGGGTTTAACATTTTTATATTGCCGGCATTGTTTTTTCATTCAGCTGTCAGCAGGGAAGCCCATTGACAGCAGAAAGCTTTGCCCAATCAGGGCTTACAATGCACTGTGCAGCGCCGAGCGCCTGCAAATTCGGGTGTTCACTTAATGGGCGAACAGGCGAAGTTCAGGCCCAACTTTTGCTTGGCTCAAACTGTTTTCCCATCCCTAATCAGGAAATACAAATTTAACTGAAAGAGCGAGTAAATATGCAGACAGGATACTGCTCCCACATGTTTATTCTTTAGCCCTATATATAGAGGGTACTCCCGACTTGGTTAAGAAATTTGCTGACCTTACTATCACACTAGATATACTATTCGCTAGCCTAGACGTGGGAAGCACTATATAGTGACATAAAGCATCTTGGAATAGCTGTGAGTGCATGCTTTCTACAAACTAGGGCAAGGGACGTTCATCAGCACAATTATTTTGTCCTTGAACTATTACAATTTATACTCAAACATAATTACTTCCTGTTCAATGGGCCATGTACCACCAGACAGCTACAATGACTTTGAAAAAGTAGTCATACCCCTTGAAATGTTCCACATTTTGTCATGTTACAACGAAAAAAGTAATGTATTTTATTGGGATTTTATGTGATAGACCAACAAAAGTGGCACATAATTGTGAAGTGGAAGGAAAATGATAAATGGTCTTCAAAGTTTTTTACAAATAAATATGTGAAAAATGTGGCGTGCATTTGTATTGCCCCCCCCCCCCCCCCGTGTGTGTCTGTATCAGCTTTGCACATCTAGAGAGTGAAATTTGTGCCCATTCTTCTATGCAAAATAGTTCAAGCTCTGCATGGAGTGCATCTGTAAACAGCAATTTTCAAGTCTTGCCATAGATTCTCCATTGGATTTAGGTCTGGACTTTGACTGGGCCATTCTAACACATGGATATGCTTTGATCTAAACCATTCCATTGTAGCTCTGGCTGTATGTTTAGGACCATTGTCCTGCTGGAAGGTGAACCTCCACCCCAGTCTCAAGTCTTTTGCAGACTCTAAAAGGTTATCTTCTAAGATTGCCCTGTATTTGGCTCCATCCATCTTCCCATCAACTCTGACCAGATTCCCTGTCCCTGCTTAAGAAAAGCATCCCCACAGCATGATGCTGCCACCACCATGTTTCACAGTGGGGATGGTGTGTTCAGGGCAATGTGCAGTGTTCGTTTTATGCAACATATAACATTTTGCTTTGAGGCCAAAAAGGTCAACTTTGGTCTCCTCTGACCAGAGCACCTTCTTCCACATGTTTGCTGTGTCCCCCACATGGCTTCTCGCTAACTGCAAACAGGAATTCTTATGCCTTTCTTTCAAGATGGCTTTCTTTTTGCCACTCTTCCATAAAGGCCAGATTTGTGGAGTGCACAACTGATAGTTTCCTGTGGACAGATTCTCCAACCTGAGCTGTGGATCTCTGCAGCTCCTCCACAGTCCTCTTGGCTGCTTCTCTGTTTAATGTTTTCCTTGCCCAGCCTTTCAGTTTAGGTGGATGGCCATGTCTTGGTAGGTTTACAGTTGTGCCATACTCTTTCCATTTTTGGATGATGGATTGAACAGTGCTCAGTGAGATGTTCAAAGCTTGAGGTATTTTTTTTATAACAATCTTGCTTTAAACTTCTCCACAACTTTATCCCTGATCTGTCTGGAGTGTTCCTTGGCCTTCATGATGCTGTTTGTTCACTAAGGTTCTCTAACAAACCTCTGATGGCTTCACAGAACAGCTGTATTTATACTGAGATTAAATTACACACAAGTGGACTTTATTTAATTACTAATTAGGTGACTTCTGAAGTCAATTATTGATTCTACTAGATTTTAGTTAGGGGTATCAGAGTAAAGGGAACTGAATACAAATGCACGCCACACTTTTCAGATATTTATTTGTAAACATTTTGAAAACCATTTATCATTTTCCTTCCACTTCACAATTATGTACCAGTTTGTTTTAATCACATTAAATTCCAGTAAAATACAATCACCGTATTTTTTTGGTTGTAACGTGACAAAAAGTGGAAAATTTCAAGGGGTATGAATATTTTTTCAAGGCACTGTAGAATAATAATGGGCACAGCGTGTGCAGTGATGTAAGCTAACTTTCTTTAGGTCCCGACTATTGGCAAAAATGGAGTTCACCTCGTGGATGTTCAGGGCGACAGCCACTGTTGCCAAACATGATTTATGGTGCGGAAGGGTGAGAGTTCTCGCCCCCCCCCGGCACCCCAAATGGGAGCTATCTGTGAAAATGTCCAAATTGGGCCTAAAGTGTCAATATTTTGTGTGGCCACCATTATTGCCTTAACCCTCTTGGGCATGGAGTTCACCAGGGCTTCACAGATTGCCACTGGAGTCCTCTTTCACTCCGACATTATTACATCATGGAGCTGGTGGAAATTAGATACCTTGCACTCCTCCACCTTCCATTTGAGGATGCCCCACAGATGCTCAATAGGGCTTAGGTCTGGAGACATGCTTGGCCAGTCCATCACCTTTACCCTCAGCTTTTTTAGCAAGGCAGTGGTCATCTTGGAGGTGTGTTTGGGGTCCTTATCATGTTGGAATACGGCCCTGTGGCCAAGGGAGAGGATCATGCTCTGCTTCAGTATGTCAAATTACATGTTGGCATTCATGGTTCCCTCAATGAACTGTAGCTCCCCAGTGGCGGCAGCACTCATGCAGTCCCAGACCATGACACTCCCACCACTATGCTTGACTGTAGGCAAGACACACTTGTCTATGTACTCCTCACCTGGTTGCCCCATACACGCTTGACACCATCTGAACCAAATAAGTTTATCTTGGTCTCATCAGACCACAGGATATGGTTCCAGTAATCCTCAGTCTGCTTGTCTTCAGCAAACTGTTTGCAGGCTTTCTCTTGTGCATCATCTTTAGAAGAGGCCTCCTTCTGGGACAACAGTTATGCAGACCAATTTGATGTAGTGTGTGGCATATGGTCTGAGCACTGACAGGCTGACCCCCCACCCCTTCAACCTCTGCAGCAATGCTGGCAGCACTCATACGTCTATTTCCCAAAGACAACCTCTGGATATGATGCTGAGCACGTGCACTCAACTTCTTTGGTCGACCATGGTGAGGCCTTTTCTGAGTGGAACCTGTCCTGTTAAACCACTGTATGGTCTTGGCCACCGTGCTGCAGCTCAGTTTCAGGGTTTTGGCAATCTTCTTACAGCCTAGGCCATCTTTATGTAGAGCAACAATTCTTTTTTTCAGATCCTCAGAGAGTTCTTTGCATGAGGTGCCATGTTGAACTTCCAGTGACCAGTATGAGAGACTGAGAGCGATAATACCAAATTTAGCACACACCTGCTCCCCATTCACACCTGAAACCTTTTATGACTAACAAGTCAAATGACACCGGGGAGGGAAAATGGCTAATTGGGACCAAATTGGACATTTTCACTTAGGGGTGTACTCACTTTTGTTGCCAGTGGTTTAGACATTAATGTCTGTGTGTTGAGTTATTTTGAGAGGACAGCAAATTTACACTGTTATACAAGCTATACACTCACTACTTTATATTGTAGCAAAGTGTCATTTCTTCAGTGTTGTCACATGAAAACATAGAATAAAATATTTACAAATATGTGAGAGGTGCACTCACTTTTGTGAGATACTGTATATGACAATATACTCTATGAATTTTTGCTTTCCACTCTGGAAATGTGTGCCCTGTCATACACTGTGTATACATGAATTGATTTTTGTACTTATGCATTTACGATTACTGTGGCCAAATTGTCTTCGACCCCTTGAGCATTAATAAAACCATTGACACACATGTTTGTATTGGTATATGTTTCCAGGATGCATGCTTCATCTAAAGTCCCAAACCTTTCCCCCCCCTTTTTGTTTCACAGTCATGGGGATGGAGGATACCCTTGACACCACTGTCATGGCCCTCATTTAAAGTCCCACAAGCCCCAGGTTGGCTTTTTTCCTTGACACAAAAGGAGTGGATAAATCCATCCATATGGTTCAAATAGCACCTCCCAAATGTCAGCCTGGATGGAAAAGAAAACCCCGCTCATGCAGTGAAACATCAAAAGATGTCGGACTACACAGCGGTGATGTGGCGCCGATGCGCTAGAGAGCAGACAGCCTGATCCCCCACCTCCATCCACCGTGAGCGGGGAGGAAGAAAAATAGGGGGAGGGGTGCCAAAAGCGCACCGCAGCTCCCAAGACCAGACAGGCAGGCAGCGCAAAAATCCCTATGCACATTGAACAAACCCTACCATGTAGAACAAAGTACTGAAGACTCAAATGCTAAATGAAATACAATGGTGTGTCATAGGGGTCAAAAGATGTATAATAGACCAAGATCAGGTCTACCATGGGTTGCAAATTGCAGTTGAAAAGTAATTTGCTGACTGCTTGATAGTCAAATACACCACTCCATCCCTGTTTGAATAAACTAAAAGAGGTTTGGGCCTTTGTATAAGACACATACATCCATGCGACTCCATCCCTGTGTAAGTACAAAGGAAGGGGTTTTGGGACTTTAAATGACAGGTGTATATCAACCAGCAGTCATTGCAAAAATGCTTTTATTATAGAAAGATAATATACAGCATATCAATTTATGAAAAATGCATACACACAATCGCATTTAATGTAGAAAATGTATAGTAGACCAGGATCACGTCTATCCTGGATTGCAAAATGCAATTGCCGACTGCTTGATGGTCAGATACACCCCTCCATCCCTATTTAAACAAACCAAAAAAAGGGTTGGGACTTTATATGAGACGCATGTGTCCATGTGACTCCATCCCTGTATGAGTACAAAGAAAAAAGGTTTTGGAACTTTAAATAAGAGGTGTATACCAACCAGCAGTCATTTCAAAAAACATTTTTATTGGTATGAGATCATATACAGCATATCAATTATAAAAGATGCATACACAAAATCGCATACAGTGCAAGGCATGCTGAAAACCACATATGCATGTTAGCGCCATGGTACTTTGTATATCATGGGATGAGGACAAATCCTACACAGCATAAAACCTTAGGTAGAACACTGTAATAACACATAAAATCATCTGTATGAACATAATGCATCTATGTAGGTCCGACGCGTTTCATTGGGGTGTACCAACTCTTCAGGGGCAAATGCAGCAGTAATCTATAAAAAGACATAACCAAATGGTATGGTATAGTGGCTAAATAATTAGGGTAGGTATTAGCACGGTGGCCAAGACCATACACTGCAGCACGGTGGCCAAACTGTATCTGAAAAGTGTGTCGTTAATTTGTATTCAGCCCCCTTTACTCTGATACCCCTAACTAAAATCTAGTGGAACCAATTGCCTTCAGAAGTCACCTAATTAGTAAATAGAGTTCACCTGTGTGTAATTTAATCTCATTGTCAATAGAGCTGTTCTGTAAAGTCCTAAGAGGTTTGTTAGATAACCTAAGAGAACAAATAGCATCACGAAGGCCAAGGAACACAACAGACAGGTCAGAGATAAAGTTGTGGAGAAGTTTAAAGCAGGGCTAGATTATAAAAATATATCCCAAGCTTTGAACATCTCACAGAGCACTGTTCAATCCATCATCAACTAAAAATGGGCAGAGTATGCCACAAATGCAAACCTACCAAGACATGGCCATCCACCTAAACGGACTGGCCGGACAAGGAGAGCATTAATCAGAGAAGCAGCCAAGAGGCCCATGGTAACTCTGGAGGAGCTGCAGAGATCCACAGCTCAGGTTGGAAAATCTGTCCACAGGACAACTATTAGTCATGCACTCCACAAATCTGACCTTTATGGAAGAGTCGCAAGAAGAAAGCCACTGATGAAAGAAAGCCATAAGAAGTCCTGTTTGTAGTTTGTGAGAAGCCATGTGGGGGACACAGCATACATGTGGAAGAAAGTGCCTGGCCAGATCAGAACAAAATGGAATGTTTTGTACTAAAAACAAAACGCTATGTGAGGCAGAGAACTAACACTGCACATCACCCGGAACACACCACCCCCATCGTGAAATGTGGTGGTGGCAACATTATGTTGTGGAGATGCTTTTCTTCAGTAGGGACAGGGGAGCTGGTCAGAGTTGATGGGAAGATGGATGGAGACAAATACAGGGCAATCTTAGAAGAAAACCTGTTAGAGTCTGCAAAAGACTTGAGACTGGGGAGGAGGTTCACCTTCCAGCAGTACAACGACCCTAAACATACAGCTGGTAGAGATATACCCAAAAAGACTTGCAGCTGTAATTGCAGCGAAAGGTGGTTCTACAAAGTATTGACTCGGGGGGGGGGGGGGGGG
>BLSH010483271.1:561205-571349 GCA_018402905.1 Glandirana rugosa | reverse complement strand
TTGCTTTTTTTATGTTTTTATTTTTTTTAAAATATTTAAAGTTATTTCCCTGTCCCCATTTTTTTGTAGGGCACTTGCCCTACCCTTACCCCCATTTTACTTCCTTTTGCAGCCCTCTAGGGCTTTCCAGGACTTTGTTACAGCCATTTTTGTGCCTAAAATTTTGGGTCCCCATTGATTTCAATGGGGTTCGTTGTCCGTGCGATCGTTCGGGTTCCGTCCGGACCCGGACTTTGTCCCGAAGTTCGGACGGACCAGCAGAACCCGAACTTCCAGAGGTTCGCTCAACTCTAGACATTAGTTAAAATATACTTACTAGTTGTAAAGAGCCACTGACGGAGGCTCTTTACCACGTGATCAGCTGTGACCAATCACTGCTGATCACTCTGTAAACAGGAAAAGCCATGTATCGTTTTTTCCTCTACTCAGGCTGCGGATTGGCTGCTCTCCTCACAGGGGGAGTCTGAACGAATTGATTATCAGTGAAGCCCCCCCCCCGAGGATGCCCACCAGGACCACCAGGAATGACACCCTGGACCACCAGGTATGCCCAATAGGGATGGCACTTAGTGCCCATGAGGGATCCCTGCCAGTGTTTCCTGATCAGTGCTGCCTTAAGGTGCCATCTATCAGTGCTGCTTATCAGTGCCCACCAGTGCCACCCAATAATGCCATCAGTGCCACCCATCAGTGCCACCTAACTGTGCCCATCAGTGCCGCCTATCAGTGCTGCATATCAGTGCCACCTATCAGTGCCGCCTATCACATCAGTGCCGCCTCATTAGTGCCAATCAGTGCAGCCTCATCAGTGCCCATCAGTGAAGGAGAAAACATATTTATTTACAAAAATTTGTAACAGAAACAAAGAAAAACTTTTTTTTTTCAAAAATGTCGGTCTTTTTTTATTTGTAGCGCAAAAAATAAAAACCCCAGTGGTGATCAAATACCACCAAAAGTAAGCTCTATTTGTGGAATATTTTGTTTGGGTACAGCATCGCATGACTGCGCAATTGTCATTTCAAAATGCGACAGCACTGAAAGCTGAAAATTGGTCTTGGGTGGGAAGGGGGGAAAGCGCCCAGTATTGAAGTGGTTAAACATGTCAGAAATTTAGAGCTGCCCTGTGCACACTTCCTGTGTTAACTCAAGGAGGGTAATTAGTCCTAGGCAGCTAGGCAAAGCTGACACCACTCAGTCCACAAAAGTACTATGTGTTTTCAGCCCACAACAGGACTTGTTATACTTACCTGCTCTGCACAATGGTTTTGCACAGAGCAGCCCAGGTCCTCTTTTTTTTGGGTCCTCCACTGACGGTGCTTGCTCCTCCCCATCTGCCGAGTGCCCCAAATATCAAGCCTCTTACAGGCTCTCTCCCAAGTCAGGCTCCTGTAAATGTACATTCACACACAGAGTGCAGCTCGGCCCCCATTCTATCCTCATTGGCTCACTGGCTGTGATTGACAGCAGTGGGAGACAATAGCTTCCGCTGCTGTGCAAGCCAATGAGGAGAGAGAATGCTCTCATGCACATCAGTGGATCGAGATGGGGCTCAGGTAAGTATAAGAGGGGCTGGGGAATTGCACCCAGGAGATTTTTTACTTTAATGCATAGAAAAACCTTCTGCCTTTAGAACCACTTTAAAAGCTGAGTACATTTCTGGCAGATCAAAATATATTTTTCTGTAATGTTAAAATCACTCAAGTCCATAATGGATATAAAAGTGTGAGAGCTAAAGTGGTTAAGGATATCTGTTAACAGATTAATGTGTTTTCAAATTATATATTTTTTTTCAAAGACAAAGAAATGCAAATGATTAGTTTTGTCTTTTAATAAAAAGGCCTTTGGGTTTAATTAAACTGTAGCAACAAAAAAAAAATGATAGAGTGATATTTATGTATTAACAAAAATCCCCACAGATCATAAGAAGTGTAGGACTTTTAACTAAATGTGACAATCACCTGACCTTAAAGAAAAAAAACAATCATCCATTTTTTATGTTCAGATGCTATAATGCTTTTCTTACAAAAGTTCATGCTCATAAATTGCCTGTCTAATAAAATGGGAGATGCAAAAATCAATCATAAAAAGGCTTATATTTTTTTAAACACAATACCAATAAAACCTGACAGACAATGAAAATTATGGAAGTATGGAAAAATACCAAGGATAAAAAATTAAATGTACCATTTTATAAGATAATAAGATTTTAAATACCTTGAATGGATTGTTTATAGTGTGTTGTATATGTATTTGTTATGCAGTCTAAAGAACTCAAATCAAGACGTTAAAGAATATGTTACCCCAACATTTCATATTCCTGATATGTGCCTGCTGTACCATGTACTTGTATGAAAAAGTATCCTGTTCATCATGTATTGTTTCCTTTGTGTAAAATCCCAGGTGTTCCTGCCAGTCTCTCTGCTTTCCTATTAAAAACTGACTATACTAGACATGCAAGCACAGCATGGCCAGTTTTTTAGTGTGCTGGGAACTCAGCCTGGTCTCTCCTCCAACGATTAGACTTGTGCTGACATCCCCCCCTCCCGCCCCCTTGCACAGCCATTCACTAGAAAGACCAGTAAACTGCTGTTTCTCCTCACCTTGCTTTCTGACCTCCTTATGCAAAGGAAATTTGTATTTATAATGTTTTTATACACAAATGTTTTGCCTTTCATTTCTATTTTAAACAGATTCTTTTACAAGGTGAAGGTTCCCATATACTTTGTTGTGCTGGTTTCCCTACCAGATTATGAAGGTTACCCACTTATGCTTCTTAGAAGTCACTGTATAGGGGTATAAAGCAGACATTTCTAAACATTTTTTTAGACACAGCAAGCAAAAAGAACATGCCTCATCACTCACTTGTATAAAAATTAAAATCTCTTCTTGGACGAGATACTGATGCTTCCATACCACTTAGTGGATTCATGTACCAACTTGTGCATCATGCTGTATCATGGAGTACAACAGGCCATCACTACATCTCCAGCAATACTGTCCCTGTACTGTACAACCATACTGCTGATAATGTGTTGGTCTCCCTGGACTGCTTGTAATGTAGGCAGTTAGAATAACACTGCTAACATGTGGAATAGCAGCTATGGTCAAGAAAAGCACATTTGTCACATTTGTCTAATGGGTTAATTTGGTAAGCAGCATCAATTAATGAATATCCAAGCTTCACTAGCAAACTTATGTACATTCTATCCACATCCTTCTCATCAGACTACATCCCTAACATAAATGCTGCCAACTGTCATTTTGTACCATAAGGCACAGCTCTGTCATGCTGGCTTGTACATATAGAACTTGTGGGAAAGAAGCTGCATAACAGGCAAGTGGCTGTCACATATACAGTAGCAAATACCCTGCTGAATTCTCCTTTGCCTTTTTCAAATTGGCAACATAGTCTGCTTCAATAGCACAAAACTTTGTCACCACACTACCCTTGGAGCAACTCATGCACACCTACAGTGTTTTAGTGCTATACTGGGTCAATCAGAGGCAGTGTAAATTTTTCAAAGTTCGTGTTTACTTGAGTAGTTTCATAATACCAGGATTTAGTCAAGCACTCTCTATGGCCTCCCTAATCACTAGCTCTGAACATCGTTGAATCTAAAATAACACTAAACAAACTTTTACACAATTTGGATAAGGTTGAATGAAACACCAATTGCATAGGTTTAAATATTTTTTTATTAGACCTAAGATTTTAAACCTGGCAATATGTATTTCGATCTGACTAGACAAACACTCTTAGGTTTACCAACAACTAGGCATGGGAAGAACGGAAAAATTTGTTTTGTTTCATTTCGGATAGATTAGTTATGTTACTAATTTTGTTTCCTTATAGAATTTGTTTCGTTTGGTTTTGGAATTTCTTTAGTTTTGCTTCGTTTTCATTAAAATTAGTTTAGTTCATTAACTTTCCAACGAATTCCAACTTTTCAGAGCGATTCGGTTCGATTCAAGTTCTGTGTAAAGAATATCTGGTTGTTAAGAAGTGGGCTAGGATGCTTCACGAGTCATCATCTGTCAGCGAGCTTCCCCACTGACAGATGAATGTAAAGTTAAGAATGCCGGCAATAGAAAAATGTTTAAAAAAAGACGGTGTGCGGGGTCCCCCCCCCCAGTCCATACCAGGCCCTTCACGTCTGGTATGGTTTTTAAGGAGAACCCCACACCAAAATTAAAAAAAACTATCTTTTGGGATGATTGATTACACCCTTGGTTTAAATTGCTTGCCAAACTTTTATCCATTGTAAGTACATTTAATTTTATTGAACATTTTTATATTCGTGGATTTACACTATGGAGGATGTTGCTTTCTTCCTTTATGGTATCGTTTGTGTATGGAGCCCTATTGCACTTTGAATTATGGGACATACTCTGGTGTAATAGCCTGACAAGATCCCCAGGAGCAGAGGTTTTGTGGAGTACCTAACAAATGCAGTTTGAACTTTCCTTCGTGAGGGTCTATGGAATCTGGTAAGCCCCCACTATTCACACACTGTGGTGGTTTTTGTGGTGATCCTGGTATCAAGAAGTTTTAAGGCTCTCTTTGAGATTCACCTTTCTTTCTATCATATACAAAGAATACTACCTTGACAACTTTTGGCTCCTCTTTTGAGACTTTTATTTTCAATTTTGGTTTACACGAATGCACGAATGCATGATTGTGAACATATGTTCACAATCATTATTTATGTTTTTGATTTGTTGTATCACACACAGCAAATGCAATGTTTATTACCTGCACATACTGTATGTGTTTTATGAGTTCATAAGTGCTGCAATGTTACATAAAGGTTTATTACTACTTCATATTCTCAGAACAAGTTTTCAGGGTGTTCCCTTCATCTCAGTTCAAACAGTACTCTTTGAGAAGAATGTAACACCTGGAAAGCCTGTCTTGAAAATGTAACCATTAGTGCAAATAAAAATGTGTCTCCGTTGATTTTTCACAACATCTATATATATGAGATACTTTAAATTGACTTTCTCACTAATTTCAGATGATGTAATAAATCTCACACCACTGATCTCCACTGGATTAAAGAGGTATTCACGCTTAAAGGTCTACAATATTCAACACTTCTGAGAATATCAGATGATGACATCCCCTGCTGTGGTTTCATTCACCGGCCCCTACATCACTACAGAGCACAGTGGGGCAGCAGAAGGAACCACAACATATAGTGGGGGACCAGGCAACCAGGACACCTGGAAGTGTACCAGATGCTTTGGGCAAGAATATATCTTCAACCTAACAGAGTTAGGGACAGGTAAGTACTGTTTGTTTGCCTAGCAATGAAAACTTTATTATTTTCAAAATAGCAAGAAAGTCAGTTTCAAGCTGAAGTTTAGGTATGGACTATTACTGTATATAGTTACATTGATCCAGGTTGGACCAATATAAGTAGTGCAGGTGAATTATCTGGCCAATCCCTGTAGAAGCTAGAAATCTCTGTAGTTGGAACCGCTACTACAGTGATCAATGCCAGCTTCTGGGTCCCAAGCTTAGTGGCTGCCCTGCTGCTTAGTGAACACAGGAGCATTTACTCAGCATATGTGCCATTTAGAGAATGTTTTGCATTTTCTCAATGATTGCAAAGCATTCTCTGATTAGACAAGGTGGAGTGGCGGCACAGTGATGTCATGATCTTCACCTCATCCAATCACAGAATGCTTTGCATTCATTGAGAAAATGCAAAGTGTTCTCTGAATGGCCCCCTAGTTAAGCAAGTAACCTCCTGTTTTCACAGGCACCAAGGCAGCTGCTCAGCACAGGAACTGGAAGCTAGTGGTGATCACTGAAGTAACAATGCCTACTAAAGTGATTTCCAGTTTCTACAGGGATAGGCCAGGTAGGGCACATATATACTTGCATTGGTCCAAGCTGGACAAGTGTACCTACGCAAAATAGTTTATACCTAAACTTCAGCTTTAAGTATTTCAACTATTCCAATAACCTGCAAGTATAGAATTGATACTTACTGTATAAACTGAAATATTTTGAGGAAATAAATTAAGCCCCCGTGTAGCACTTTGCATTAGCTATAAGAAATCTGCAGACAAGGTGGGTCAGATAATTGTTATCAGTAGCTGACATGGTTACATCCCTATACGAATGGTTGGATTAACCTTGACTTTTTCTATTAATATGTCATTTACAGTATGTTTACATTTGAGCTCTTATCTTTTTCTCCTCTCTAACACTTTGCATAGTGATGTATTGCTTAATTAGACACCTTAAGGTTTTTGTGATAAAATTTTCAATGAATAATTACTGTGCATGTAGACACCTGAGGCTGTGTTACTGCAGCTTGCAGAATGTTAAAACTTTACTGTGTGATGACTCAAAAAGGGAAAATGGGAATGAAAAAAAAGGGTCACCTTCATTTTTTTATGCTTGCAAGGAATTTGCTAATTGATGGTCCTGCAAGCAGTTCATATATAGACAGTAAGAAGATATCTTGTTACTTTAATTGAAATGATTATGTTATGGTTTAGCCTGTTCTAGTCCATAAATTATTAATTGCAAAGTAGTGTGTGAATCATGGCTTTCATATTCTAATCATGTTCACCTTTTCTGTTACCCTATTTAAATGAGATTAATTATGAAGAAGAAAATTTCCAGCCTCACAACCAGTAAACGCAATTAATAACAAAGCAACTGAACTGATGGTGATTTATATAGTTTGTATGTGAATCTATGATTCTCAGTCATGCTTGCAGATTATCACTTCACTCTGATGTGAAATGTAAAGAATATGACAATTCAAGTGTTTGATTATCATTACTGGATAGACACCAGATAAAGATATCATTACACTGTTTTCACTTAAAGAGACAACATGTCTCTTTATTCTTTAATTATTTAAAAATATTCTGTTAACATACTGTTGTAATCTCTAGATATGCACCTCTCTCTGTGTATTTACCCCTTTATATTTCTTAAAGCTGAACTCCAGATATTACAAAAACTACCATTTAATACTCTTGGTTAGTTTTAAAACTACAATATGTGTACCCAGCGCTGTCTCAACATCAACAATGCAATACAATAATCATAATAAAATAGCTTATATACAAGTGCTTATACATTTTCAGTGCCAAAAAAATGTGTATAGTCCTTGTAAAGTGCTTATTCGTGCAGTGCCGCACCATGCTCCCCTCCTTATGTGCCCACGCTCACCAGATAATGGTGGACATTGCACCTGAAAAGGAGCAAATATATATCAGATGGTGTTCCCAAAAGATGGTCTGCTTGTCCTTGTAGTTCTCTAGCAGGTAGGAGTAGATACTCAGATCCTCGAATGTATTATAGAAAATATGACCCGGAAATATCCATAGATTTATACTGTTTCTTTATTGAATTTAAAATCATGACAACAGCCAAATTCAAACTTACACAACCCTCCTCTTGTATATAGGCATGTACTGATGTCGCCTTGGAACTCAAAGAGCCGTGGTCCGTGTTCCAAGTGGCAGATATGACGTCACCAGAACTATCTACCTGCTTAATGCATTTTGCTCCGTGCCATCAGAGGCTCTTGGTTATTCATCCTCAAAATGGACCTGTCTTTAAGGCAAAACTGTATTTAGCAATACAGTTTTGCTCATCCTCCACTTGCTCTCTCACTGCCCTAAATTCTTCCAGGTATGGGGGGCTAGGGCATGGCACTTCTTCAGTTCTCCTTACAATGCAGTGCACAGCCAAATAGCAGTCAAATGCACTATCACATGAGTAGGGAGCCTGCATAGCCTGTATGAGATTCAAGTCAAAGCTCGCACAAGACTTCAGAATGCACTGGCAGAGGATCGAGGAGAGGATAGGGGCAGTGGACAACCTTTTTTTATTCTTTAAGACCTCGCTCGCACAGGAAGTCTTAAAGGGTAACTTCCCTTTCATGGGGGAAAAATGCAAATAAAAAAAATAATAATATAGTATATACAATTGCGACTCAAGTCATATGCTTGTAAGGCAAAAAAATAAAGGACAGATGGTACCACTAGGTCGGACTTTTAAGGTACTCCAGACTTGGATATATAAAAAATACAAATTTTATTTATTCAAAAATTATATCAAAAAGACGGACAGCACAATAATTAAAAGCATGCATGTGATAGCAGCATCATTTCATAACAGTTGTAACATGTGTGTGAGAACCATAAGCATCTGTGTGCCAACGCACGTTTCGCAAACTCGCTTCCTCAGGACACATTCAGGGGTGATGGAAATGGAACAGAGGTCTCACAAACAACAGGACACATGCACATGACAAGGAAAAAATCTGCTTCCTTTCCAGACTTCGGAAAGACCAGGAAGAGTATTAGGAATACACCTCAAATGTATATGAGATCATATGGTACTTATTAGCTGAGGTAATATCTGTGGCAATCCCTAGGGGGCACCATTTAACTAGGCTACAGAGAGAGAGATGTCCAATAAATAGTCATTCCTAGAGCCTGTTAACCAATAGTTCCATATAAGAAATTCACATTCCGATGGAGTGCAATCACTGGACATATATATACCAGTACTGTGTCCCATCAGTGTGCAGGC
Organism: Glandirana rugosa; assembly: GCA_018402905.1. Classification (NCBI taxonomy): domain Eukaryota; kingdom Metazoa; phylum Chordata; class Amphibia; order Anura; family Ranidae; genus Glandirana; species Glandirana rugosa. The sequence continues at coordinate 562,780 of BLSH010483271.1, read as the reverse complement.
GTCAGTATAGGCATATAGCAGCATATTGTCTGGAGAGGTGCTCGGCTGGTCTGTAAAATGCTATGCAATGTGGCTACCTGGAGGACATACAGTATCTCACAAAAGTGAGTACACCCCTCACATTTTTGTGAATATTTTATTATATCTTTTCCTGTGACAACACTGAAGAAATGACACTTTGCTACAATGTAAAATAGTGAGTGTACAGCTTGTATAACAGTGTAAACTTGCTGTCCCCTCAAAATAACTTAACACAGCCATTAATGTCCAAACCGCTGGCAACAAAAGAGAAAATGTTTATATCGGGCCCAAAGTGTCAATATTTTGTGTGGCCACCATTATTTTCCAGCACTGCCTTAACACTTTTGGGCATGGAGTTCACCAGAGTTTCACAGGTTGCCACTGGAGTCCTATTCCTCTCCTCCATGATGACATCACGGAGTTGGTGGATGTTAGAGACCTTGCGCTCCTTCACCTTCCATTTGAGGATGCCCCACAGATGCTAAATAGGGTTTAGGTCTGGAGACATGCTTGGCCAGTCCATCACCTTTACCCTCAGCTTCTTTAGCAAGAAAGTGGTCATCTTGGGGGTGTGTTTGGGGGTCGTTATCATGTTGAAATACTGCCCTGCGGCCCAGTCTCTGAAGGGAGGGGTTTATGCACTGTTTCAGTATGTCACAGTACATGTTGGCATCATGGTTCCCTCAATGAACCACAGTGCCGGCAGCACTCATGCAGTCATGTCACTCCCACCACCATGCTTGACTGTAGGCCAGACAAACTTGTCTTTGTATTCCTCACCTGGTTGCCACCACACACGCTTGACACCATCTGAGCCAAATAAGTTTATCTTGGTCTCAACAGACAGTAATCCATGTCCTTTGTCTGTTTGTCTTCAGCAAACTGTTTGCGGGCTTTCTTGTGCATCATCTTTATAAGAGGCTTCATTCTGGGATGACAGCATGCAGTGCAATTTGATGTAGTGTGCGGAGTATGGTCTGAGCACTGAAAGGCTGACCCCCCATCTCTTCAACCTCTGCAGCAATGCTGGCATCACTCATACATCTATTTCCCAAAGACAACCTCTGGATATGACATTGAGCATGTGCACTCAACCTCTTCAGTCGACCATGACAAGGCCTGTTCTTAGGGGAATCTGTCCTGTTAAACCGCTGTATGGTCTTGGCCACCATGCTGCAGCTCAGTTTCAGGGTCTTGGCAATCTTCTTTTAGCCTAGGCCATCTTTATGTAGAGCAACAATTCTTTTTTTTAGATCTTTAGAGAGTTCTTTGCCATGAGGTGCCATGTTGTACCCCTCGTCCACACAATTTAAACCACAACAGCGATAGCGAGAGAGTATGACCAGTGACCTTGATGTTGTACCGTGGAGTACCGTTTCTTGAGAGATTTCTAGATTTTTTTTCTTAACAACGAGATGTATTTCTACCGGATCCGATTTTCTTCTAACGGTTCTGGGACTTTGACTCGACGTCGTACCACCGGTTCTGGTATGTCGCCAAATTGTCCTGTCTAAGGGGATTCTTGTCCGGAACAGTACCAGCTGACTTCTCCAA
>BLSH010483271.1:547946-558786 GCA_018402905.1 Glandirana rugosa | reverse complement strand
GTTGCGGTAATTTGCGGTAATTCGGAAATTGCGGTAATTCGGAAATTCGGCAATCGGAACAGCTGAAAAACCGAAATTCAGAAATTCAGAAATTCGGAAATCTGAAAATTCGTAAATAACTAAGAACATTTGAAATAATAATTAACTAATAACTATTAAATTATAGGTATTGGAATTTCCTTGACATTTTGGCTGTTAGTGATAAATTTCATATTTAAGTTCACTAATAGCCATATTTTCAAGAAAATTCCAATACCTATAATTTAATAGGTATTTATTATTGTATACGATCTCAGAGTCAAACACAGTGCAACCGAGAAAAATTCTCCCAAAACGAAAGTCTCTGCTCAGCGCCTGAATGCCAATATCTCCTTTATCAATAAACTTCCGAATTAAATGTTTGGCAGCTGCTGATAACTCTTAAATCAAGTCATTCATTCTAAACGTCATCCAAGGAAAACACAAAAATCCTGCAGCAGCGCTCCAAATAGGTTATCAGTCAACCAAATAAAGATTCATCTGGTATCATCAAACTTCCAATATATATGTGCTACCCCTCCACCGACACAGTGTCACCTCGTGAGAGTTGATCAAAATCCCCCTATGGGGATGCACTCACCAGATACTGGTGAGATACCAGCATTAGAACTCCTAAACGCTATGTAGGAAATATCCTGTAGTGGCCCCAACACCAGCTCAGATGAGACACGATCCGTCCTTCTGGTGACACTCCTCGTTTACTCAAGGGGATGTATGGAAACAAGAAGGGGGTGGAGACACCTTCATAGCGTAAAACTGCTTTATTTGGAATTCACCAATTAATCTTTAAAAACACACTCACATGGTAGAAGATAAAGTAGCGCATAATCACATTGCCGCCTCGAAACATTGACTTCACCAACAGTTCGGTACCTGCCCGTTCCGTTTTACAGAGAACGTCCATTCGTAGGTCGGCTGTTCACTTCCGCTGTTGCGTCGCTCGGCCCGGCCCTGACGCGTTTCGTCACATCCGACTTCGTCTGAGGGCGTGGCCGAGCGGCGCGACGCAACCATTTTTTATAGCGGAAATAAGGGTCAGAGTCCGCCCCCATGACCGTGGCATCCACCCGTCTCCAGGCAACGCGCAACAGATAAGGAGCGGCTCTTGTCAAAAAAGACTTCATCACGTGTAACACGACACATGTGGTGTATGCCCTGAAGTGTCCCTGTGGTCTCCTGTATAAAGGCAGAACTAAACGCCCCCTAAGGGTAAGGATTGCAGAGCATATTACAAACATTAAGCTGGGTTTCAGGGACCACAATGTATCCTTACATTTTTTGCAGGCCCATAACCGTGACCCTATGGGCCTCAAATTTTGGGGGGTGGAACATGTGGTCTCAACTTGGAGGGGCTCTAATCGTGTTAGGGATTTGTCCAAACGTGAGACCCGCTGGATATTTATGACTGATTCGCTCACGCCTAAAGGCCTGAATGTCGAATTAGACATTAATTGCTTTATTAATGACTATTAATTTATACTTTTGACCCCTTAGCAAAATAGGCCTCCATCCTTCTGGTACATATAAATTCTAACCTATGTATGGGACAGTCAAAGTTTCCTGCATAGATAGAGTGACTGAGTGTTATTTTTACTGATCTCATGTCTATGTTTTAAATGATGTTTTTTATATTTGATGTTTTAGAAACTCATTATGAGAGCACATAAAATAAAATTTTATTGGTTAATTTACATGTATATGAATACGAGAGAAATGACCTGTTGGTCGTGGAAGTCCGACTCCAGGCAGTGGTCTCTCCCAAGTGTCTATGGACGGCTCATATATGTACTATTTATATTCCCTGCAGAGCGAGATAAATAATGGTGCTCTCGTTCTGCTGTGATTTTAATATGTGTAAAAGATTGCTATATGTTTTTTCATACTTGTACATTTACACTCCAGAATTTCTAGTATTTATAAATTGGATAGCTTAGTCTGTATATTGTATATATCCTATGACCAAAGGATCGTTTTTTGACAAGAGCTGCTCCTTATCTGTTGCGCGTTGCCTGGAGACGGGTGGATGCCACGGTCATGGGGGCGGACTCTGACCCTTATTTCCGCTATAAAAAATGGTTGCGTCGCGCCGCTCGGCCACGCCCTCAGACGAAGTCGGATGTGACGAAACGCGTCAGTGCCAGGCCGAGCGACGCAACAGCGGAAGTGAACAGCCGACCTACGAACGGACGTTCTCTGTAAAATGGAACGGGCAGGTACCGAACTGTTGGTGAAGTCAATGTTTCGAGGCGGCAATGTGATTATGCGCTACTTTATCTTCTACCATGTGAGTGTGTTTTTAAAGATTAATTGGTGAATTCCAAATAAAGCAGTTTTACGCTATGAAGGTGTCTCCACCCCTTCTTGTTTCCATACATCCCCTTGAGTAAACGAGGAGTGTCACCAGAAGGACGGATCGTGTCTCATCTGAGCTGGTGTTGGGGCCACTACAGGATATTTCCTACATAGCGTTTGGGAGTTCTAATGCTGGTATCTCACCAGTATCTGGTGAGTGCATCCCCATAGGGGGATTTTGATCAACTCTCACGAGGTGACACTGTGTCGGTGGAGGGGTAGCACATATATATTGGAAGTTTGATGATACCAGATGAATCTTTATTTGGTTGACTGATAACCTATTTGGAGCGCTGCTGCAGGATTTTTGTGTTTTCCTTGGATGACAGGTATTTATTATTATTTCAAATGTTTTTCTTATTTCCGAATTTAGGAAATAAGGAAGATCATTTGAAATAATAAGTTATTAATGTATTATTTTAACTCATTATAAATAATAATAAGCTATTATTATTTCAAATGTTCTTTCTTATTTCCAGAATTTCGGAAATTCGGAAATAAGGAAAAACTTTTGATACAGTAAGTTATTAATTTATTATTTTAACTTATTATAAATTATAATAAGCTATTATTATTTCAAATGTTCTTCCTTATTTCCAACTTTTGCAGTGTGTGACTGTATATATGCATGCTGTATGTTTGTATGTATATACTGGGTGTGTATATACTGTGTGTATATTGTATGTATATTGTATGTATACTCACAGTATACATACAATATACATACAATATACACACAGTAAATACACACCGAGTATACACACACACATATATACAGTATGCATATATACAGTCACACACTGCAAAAGTCGGAAAGGAAGAACATTTGAAATAATAATAGCTTATTATAATTTATCATTTAAAATAATAAATCAATAACTTATTATTTCAAATGTTCTTCCTTATTTCCGAAATTCGAAATAAGAAAGAACATTTGAAATAATAATAGCTTATTATAATTAATAATAAGTTAAAATATTAAATTAATTACTTATTATTTCAAATGTTCTTGCTTATTTCTGAAATTCGGAAATAAGAAAGAACGTTTGAAATAATAATAAAAAACTATTAAATTATAGGTATTGAAATTTCCTTGAAAGTTTGGCTGTTAGTGAACTTAAATATGAAATGTATCACTAATAGCCATATTTTCAAGAAAATTCCAATACCTATAATTTAATAGGTATTTATTATTATTTTAAATGTTCTTCCTTATTTCCGTATTTCCGAATTTCGGAAATTCGGAAATAAGGAAGTACATTTGAAATAATAAGTTATAAATGTATTATTTTAACTTATTATAAATAATAATAAGCTATTATTATTTCAAATGTTTTTCCTTATTTCCAACTTTTGCAGTGTGTGACTGTATATTTGCATACTATATGTATGTATGTATGTATGTATGTGTGTGTATACTGGGTGTGCATATACTGTGTATATATTGTATGTATATTGTATGTATACTGTATATACACACCCAGTATACACACACACACCTACATACATACATACATACATACATACAGTATACATATATGCAGTCACGCACTGCAAAAGTCGGAAATAAGGAAGAAAATTTGAAATAATAATAGCTTGTTATAATTTATAATAAGTTAAAATAATAAATTAATACCTTATTATTTCAAATGTTCTTTCTTATTTCAGAATTTCGGAAATAAGAGAGAATATTTGAAATAATAATAGCTTATTATAATTTATAATAAGTTAAAATAATAAATGAATAACTTATTATTTCAAATGTTCTTCCTTATTTCCAAATTTCCAAAATTCTGAGTTACCATAGTGACACTGTACTGCACTGGGGAGGTGGTCTGTTTTTTTTTTCACACCATGATTGCTTATAACAGTAATGCTCAATGTTATAAGCAATAATTTTCATCACAATAGTGCACAATGAATGGCTACGAATCAAAGCCATTTAGTGAGTACTACTGACATGTGATCACTGTGATTGGCCACAGCAATCACATGGTACTGGGGCTGGCCCAGCACAATGATCTGTCATCCACTGTGTCTGGTAAACACAGCGGGTGACAGATCAAGCCGCATTGCGGCCACTAGAGTGCACAGGAGGCCATCATATGAAATTCACCCAGGATGGGAAAGCTCCCACTTGGCCATCATTATAGGCCAGGTGGGAAGCAGTTAGCATATGCAAACTCCATCACTAAAATTTCATAGAAGCTAGAACATGTTAATTTAATTTCAAAAGTCATCTTGAATATGTTTAAATCTGCAACTTTTATTAAAATAATACCTAGTGATACTGCCATGAAGACTCTTGTTTTTGCAATTCTTGACATGAGATGGCAATTCTCTGCGCTCCATCTCCTAATGATTCTCCTGTGCTGTTACCCTGTCATGCAGGCTTAAGATAAAGACAACATAGAAGCTACATTGTTGCCACTATTGGAAACCTACTCTAATAAATCCTATTCAGTCATCACTAGTGTACCTGCAGGCAAGAAATTGCTTCAAAAACAAAATGCAAGGGGAGGGGGAGAGAGAAGCGCCAAGCCACCTCTGGTGCAGTAACGTTTAATTCATAAATAAGTAAATAAATAAGCATAAAATACACTCACATTTTGTGAAATATAGCAGACTTGTGAGGGTGACAGTATCAATCCAAGGGAACCCGCGGAACCAGCGGCGGGTACAGTGCATGTGAGTCTCCACTGTGCCGGAGTGAGATCAGGATGACAATATGGATCCAAAGGAACCCATGGCATATGCCGCGTGTGTAAGTGTCCACTGCTGCCAAAGTGAGATCAACGAGACGCTAGCTGGAAAGCTCGGTGACAGGGCAAGGGAGAGCTGTCAAAGCCTGGTTCTGCCTACTGTAGAAATCGGCCAATAGGTATGCATTTCGGAGGCAGGGCCATGCATCCTTAGTGAGCCTTTGTCAGAAATTGCTTCAAACAGGCTATGGGAGATGAAAAGCCCTGCAATGTATAAAAAGATGAAAAAGTAAAACAAGTATTTTTCTTTTTTTGTTTTTTTTAAATGGTAATTGTTCAATATACAAAGTGTTTTAGCAAAATAAATGTCACCCAGTTAGGGTTTACATCTCATTTTAGCTACTATACTCTATATAATAGGGATATTTCTTTCAGATACCTTTATACATTGTGCCCTGTGTGATTTTTGAAACTGTCACAATACTGTATATATGTGCGCAAAAATATATATTTTTTTTAATCACATGAAATCTACATTATAACATGAACATTCTCTGCACTCTATCTTATCACATCAGCATACGAGGCCAAAATAATGACTTTGCTTAAGGAAAGTCAAGAGGCAGTAATTGTTTGCTTTGATATGCAAATAAGTATTCAAAATAAGATGGTATCCTTCCTTTCTATCCATACCTTGACAGCTTACAAGCCATATCGTGAATGGGAGAAGTTGGTCATGCTGAGAGTGAAGAATTAAAAATAGGTACATTTGATATTTCAAAGTTGCCTTTGGCAATAAAATCTGAGTCTTTGGAAATGCGTTCAAAACATTTCTTGAGTTTTCATTAGATGTAAGGCTGAGACATGCACCAATGAACATTGAAAGAAACATTTTTCTGGACTTTTTTTTTATTTAAACCTTTGTGGTTTAAAGGATGGAAATTTAAGCAATGGCAAGAAAGCACAATTTCATTTTTTTTCAGTCACTTTATGAAAACAAAACTATTGCACCCTCTGAGAACACTATATTTTACATAGAACAGTATTTTCGTGGTTTGGTCTAGTATAGGATTTCAATGGAGCAAAAATAAAAGGCACCATTAGCCCTTTTGACTCCACAATTGCTAAAAGTAGCCCTTTTACTGCTACAATTAGTATCTAGCACAATTCAGGCTTAGCCTAACAGGCAATCAAAGTGCATTTTTAGTGATCCACAATTTGAGTTATTATAAAGTCTTGCTGTTTTGATTCACTACCTGGATCAATTACATAGCTAATTTGAATCATCTCTGAAAATTCTTACAGTGGAATTTTAAAGGATTACAGTTCATTTTTTCTAGGTTATATCCCCCCCCCCCCCCCCATCATTAGATTGATTTTTACTTAAAAAGATATCTAAAACATGTCTAAATGAAAATATTATATGACAAAAGTGTGGGCAAATGAGCAAACATACAGGCAAGTAAGCTAAAATATCGGTACTGTTTTTTATTTTGTTACAATGCTGCAATTATAGATAGTAGCTTGTATACAGTATTGCATGGTAAATAACACCTGATAATTAGTGCTTCCTGGGAAGCTGTGAGTAGGGACACATAATTAAGAGTTATCATTTACCTGAAATGTAGGTGTAAATGTGGAAGTTTTTGCAAAATTTTAGCATTTGGTAAAACGCATTGGAGCCAATAGAAAAGGCAAAACTAAGGTAGTTTTAGTAGCTTCTTTTAAATATCCTGGTCCAACATATTAAAAAAATCAGTAAACAAAAAAACAACAAAAAATACTTAATGAAATAAACAAAAACTACCCTAAATTATATAAAAATACTCTCTAAACTGGGTAAAATTGAGTTTCCTCTTAAGTGAAATTTCACCAACTGCAAAATCTATTTTGTGGAAATCACTCCACCCCATCCTAGCTATGAGTTTAGTTATGGTAATAAATAGGCTGGATCTGCTCCCTACATTTATTTCTAATTGTGTCAGGGCTGGGCTCAGCTCTCCCTTCTCAGAGCAAGCTGCTCAGCTGAGGGTTAATTGCCAGTCTCATCTTCCACTCTGTCTCACCTGATGACCATATCCTGCCTCGTTAAGTCAGCTCTGCTGCTATATAAACTGCCTGGATCAGATCACAGATGCCGTCGCCTTGGTCAACATCTCTGGAGAAATCTCTGCTGTGTTATCCTGTGAAAGACTTGGCCTGTTGGACATTCCCTTCTGGTTCCTGGATTCAAGACTCTGCTGGACGGACTCTCCTCCTGACCCTGCATGCCGTTTGTTTGACCTCGCTGATCTTTGGACTCCTGTTTCACTGGCTTGCTCTGACTATCTGCTCTGGTTACCGAATCCTGGCTATGTTTTGACCACGCTTACTCTGTTTATATCATTTTACCTTTTTATTAAAAAGTGTGATTTTACTGCACTTCTGTCTTGGTCTGATTCATGGTTCTTGACAAATTGTCAATGAAGCTTTCAGACAATTTAATATACAATATACTTTTTGACCAGGCATTTTACTGTAACGTGACATTCTGATCATATGATATAAAGCAAATATAATACTGTTTGGTTCATGTAAATTATTTTGTGAAGCAATTTTTACAACTGATAGAATATCCTATCTCCTAATTTTATTGAAAACATGGGGAAAAACTATTTTTTGATACATGATGAAGACTCCAAAGCAGCTCTGCTAGATAGGAAAGAAAATGTATTATAAAATAGGTCATGCCTAAGTAACTTAGTGTCTATGTTGTCCATCAATATAAGTTATTTAATACTGCTAATAATGTTTTAGAATGTTATTTTAATTTTGGTAGTAGTTATTAGGAGCTGGATGCAGGTTTATTCAGGTCAAGTCAGATTTATTATAACAGTTATTGATCAGTATCAAAATATAATCTTTCCATTTGAAAAACTGAATGCAAGGCTTGTACCCATGATTATGCAAAGCATTCAACTGTCCATGATCATGTATACGGTACTCAAAATGTTTTTTTCTTCAATGTTATGTGTTATATATGTATTATGATTGATGGTACTTACCTCACCTTGTTTCTTGGTTGCTGGCTTTCGTTCACATCCTCACCTAAAGTCGCAGATTCCTCTGCGCTTCATATAAAGTCCCACCCGCCTTTCTCTTCTGTTTAATTGAGAACTACAAGTCATCTAAATACCGGTGTAACATGTTACAAAAGGTGAACTTATTCTTTAACTCATAAATGGGATGTGCGTCTCTTCTGAAATAATTGAGTTTATTTTGTTATGTATGTCTTTATTTAAATCTGATTTAATAAGTGAAGGCACACATCTTCCTGCATGGAATGTTTAGAGTTTTTTTGTATTTATTATATTGATTTTAACTTATGGTGTCTGGTATCAAGTGTCTTGTAATGAAAACCAACCACATTTTTCATGTGGGGGGTTGGTAGGTTTTTACGAATCTGTTCAGTGTGTATAACAATACTGTGACTAAGATCCTGAAGGCTTAAAACAAATCATTGGGTGCATTTTTATGGACTTGCATTTAAAACAATGTAACATTTGGGTGCTGCCATTCTACTACACCTTAGTGGATAAGATGAACCTATGTTCCTTTCGAATAGTGCAAGATACATTAAAAAAAAGAAAAAACAAGATTTCTGCTAACATGTGACTGGGTATTGAAAGTGACCACACCTTTACTTTATCTGCTTGCAAAAACTATGTTGGGTAAACTTTAGAGTCATCCAATCAAATTTAAAGTAAAACAAAACTCTCCTAACTTTTCTAGTTAAGGAAGCTGCCGTACCATCTTTGCCTCTGTTTGATATGTAGTTGCCATGGTACTGCCCATGTGATCCATGCTGAGACCAGCTATTTGATGGTTTTACAGTTTGGTTGAGAGCATAAGCAATTGTGACATTTATCAATCACAGTATGCCTTGCATATAACTGTTTTAGGAAACTGTTAAATTGATGGGTTGAGTTCCCCTTTTATCCCCAAAGGAGAAGAAGATTTTTAAGCCCCCAAAATGTGTTGGCTGTTCTTTATTGTCTTCTTGTGAGCAAATGTCAACAATAAATATGTCTGGACTCTCAGACCTTTCTTAATGTGACGTTGTGTACAAGAGTCTTCAAATCTGGGCTACTTGCTTTTGGGACACACCACTTTTGTTCAGGGCAGACTTAGAATTGCCATTGTGCCTTATCACAGTCTGTTTGATCTACTGTTGGTTTTAATCCAGCGCCTCATTTTTACTGCTTTCATTTCAACAAAATCCGAAGGCTTTGTCAACTGACCAAGAAGACTCGGAAATAGTTGTGTAGCCATGTGCTCCCTTGAGAGTGGCTGGTAGTAGTGGTTCACCTTATAGCTGCCCTCAATCACACCATATTTCACACATCTGTAGACACTGACCAGGCTGTCTCTTATTTTTGTTGTTTTATTTAGAGGAAATAACTTGGATGGGGATAAAGGATGACTGTGTGATGCCCAAAGAATTATATTACATGGACTCCATATACACTCCTGTATATGCACACTTTCACTGCAGACCGTCACTCCTCACAACTCTCCAGCACTCAACTTGCTGACCGTTTCTCCTACAGTTCTCTCTCCAGCACTGAACTTAGTAAATTATCACTCCATTACTTTTCTCCAGCACTGAATTTAGTTTCCAGCTTGAAAGGAAATTTATCAAGCTTCTCTGTTCCTTTCTCTTCACCGCGGCTAGCACATGGAAAGGCCTACTCTCAGCAGAACCTCCAGAACACCCATTACAGGCCAGGGATCACAGGCCCCTAAATGTGTCCTTAGATGGATAACTCCAAGCCCATCCTTCTTCCAGGTCCCACCAACGTGCTTTTCCTCAGGGACTCTCCTTTCCCTGAACTGGCTCCCACAGACTGTCCACCATTTCTCTCCCAGCCTGCTCCAGTACTTTCCCTTGCAGTTCCCAGGGACGTCACTCACCCAACCGATGGATCACTTTAAAGTCTCATACTCCAGGAATCACCACCACTCCTGTCTGCACCTGAACCTCCAGGCCCCAAGGTCACACTACTCAGACTGGGGCTACCTCCTGGGTAGGGGTCTCCACAGCGCCTATGCCACATCTCCAGACTTCCACCCGACACTTCTCCTCCCAGAGTGGGCTGACCCAGAGTATTTAAGGAGGCCTGCCCCCTGCCAACCCTGCTTGGGGATTGGTCAGGGCTCCCCAGAATACTCCAGATGGCTTCACCTATCTCCCAGCTCTCTGACCAGAAACCCTCCTCCAGGTTTATAAAAAGAAGTGGGAGGTTCTGGTGACCTCACCTGTCAAGTCCAGGGCCACTGATAGGGGGGAGCACACAGGGGGGCCCACACAGGAGGGATTAGTGACAGATGACAATTGTGTCTCTTTTCCTCCAGCAGATGAATGCGGCTCTCCTTCCCTCTCCCTTGCTGCCAGCTATTATCTGATAAGAAAGAGACAGTCATCCCTCACTAATCCCCCTTCCTGTGTGGGCCCCCCACCTCTCAACATTGGAGTTTGTTATATTTCTAACTTAGGCTCCATGCACATTGGCTTAAAAAAACTTTGCTTCTACAGGAGTTTAGTGTTTTGCCTGTAGAAGCAGCTCAATGTTATCCTATGTGTCCATACACATTAGGACGATTAGGCATATTTTAAGCTCAGTGCTTAAAGACAGAAAAAAAAAGACAGAAATTCGTGACTCGAATTTTATACGGATTAGCAGGATTACACATACCTGTGTATCCTA
>BLSH010483271.1:464645-475529 GCA_018402905.1 Glandirana rugosa | reverse complement strand
TTATATTCTTCTACATATTTTTGGTAAAAAAAAATCGCAATCGGCGTTTATTGATTGGGTTGCGCAAAAGTTATAGCATTTACAAACTATGGACATTGATTTATGGCGTTTTTATTTATTTTATTTTTTTTACTGGTAATGGCGGTGATCTGCGATTTTTATCGGGACTGCGATATCGGGGCGGACATGTCGGACATTTTTGACACATTTTTGGGACCAATGACATCTATACAGCGATCAGAAATTTAAATGTCCACTGATTACTGTATAAATGTCATTGGCAGTGAAGGGGTTAACCAGCAGGGGGCAGTGAAGGGGTTAACAATGTTCCCTGGGTGTGTTCTAACTGTGGGGGGGGCGGGGCTGGTCAGGACATAACAGATCTAACTGATCCCAGTGACAGGGATCAGTAGATCTGTTGTGTCCCATTCACAGAACGGGGAACCGCCGTGTTTACTTCGGCGGTTCCCCGTTCCTCCTCTCTGAAAGGAGATCGCGGGTCTCCGGCGCACAAGCCAAATGGGAGGACGTCTATTGACGTCCTCCCGGCATTTTAGAGCCGTGCTGTAGCCGTCAGTCGGCTATGGCGCGGGCGGGAGGAGGTTAATACAAAGTCTCTTCTTGTTCCTAATAACCCAGACATCGGTGGAGGCACACTGCAATATTAGATGTGTCAGTGTGCATACACACACACACCGATATCATGGTATTGATGTCGGAGGGAAGATTCATGAATCGGGAACCATGTGATAATCACAATTGGCAATACTAAAAAAGTCAAAGTTAAAGTAAAAAATCAAGCAATAGTTCCTGTATGGATGGTAACCATCGCAACAGGAACGGCATCAAAGCTATAAACTCACACACGGGACCCCTGAATCCTCCCGCCAGCAGCAACAAAACAGCAGAAAAACTACCCTTACAGCTACATAAAGAGAGATGTTAAACCCAACAACTAACGTTTGGCGACCGATCAAATACTAGAGCCTTGGCAAAGGGAGGATAAATGAAAGAAAAATAATAATAATATATATATTTATTTATAACACAAGGACAAGAAGAGTGGGACTTAGTCATAAAAGTGTGACACGTCCCACTCAAAATTAAGTCCAGAGCACTGTCTTGTATCCATTTTAAAAATCCAATAAACCTCCTGTTTTCACAAAAGTCTAAATCTGCCGCCCCCCCCCCCCCCTTAGGTACTATAACTTTTTCCAGACCCTGTATATCTAAACCACTCACATCCTTGTAATGACACACAGCTGATCCAGTTTTTCTTCCAATAATCCTGCTACGGTGAGTGATTTTCTGACTGCTTTAACCCTCTTGGGCATGGAGTTCACCAGAGCTTCACAGGTTGCCACTGGAGTCCTCTTCCACTCCTCCATGATGACATCACAGAGCTGGTTGATGTTAGAGAGCTTGCGCTCCTCCACCTTCCGTTTGAGGATGCCGCACTGATGTTCAATAGGGTTTAGGTCTGGAGACATGCTTTACCAGTTCATCGCCTTTACCCTTGGCTTCTTTAGAAAGGCAGTGGTCATCTTGGAGGTGTGTTTGGGGTTGTTTTCATATTGGAATACTGCCCTGCAGCCTAGCCTCCGAAGGGAGGGGATCATGCTCTGCTTCAGTATGTCACAGTACATGTTGGCATTCATGGTTCCCTCAATGAATTATAGCTCCCCAGTGCCAGTAGCACTCATGAAGACCCAGGCCATGACACTCCCACCACCATGCTTGACTAAGCAAGACACCCTTGTCTTTATACTCCTCCCCTAGTTGCCACCACACACATCTTAATTAAATAAATGTATCTTGGTCTCATCAGACCACAGGACATGGTTCCAGTAAACCATGTCCTTAGCCTGCTTGCCTTCAGCAAACTGTTTGCGGGCTCTCTTGTGCATCATCTTTAGAAGATGCTTCCTTCTGGGATGACAGCCATGCAGACCAATTTGATGCAGTGTGCAGCAAATGGTCTGAGCACTGACAGGCTGACCCCCCCACCCCTTCAACCTCTGCAGCAATGCTGGCAGCACTCATACGTCTATTTCCCAAAGACAACCTCTGGATATGACGCTGAGCACGTGCACTCAATTTCTTTGGTTGACCATGATGAGGCCTGTTCTGAGTGGAACATGTCCTGTTAAACAGCTTTATGGTCTTGGACAGCTCAGTTTCGGAGTCTTGGCAATCTTCTTATAGCCTAGGCCATTTTTATGTAGAGCAGCAATTCTTTTTTTTCAGATCCTCAGAGAGTTCTTTGCCATGAAGTGCCATGTTGAACTTCCAGTGACCAGTATGAGAGAGTGAGAGCAATAACACCAAATTTAACACATCTGCTCACCATTCCCACTTCAGACCTTGTAACACTAATGAGTCACATGACATTGGGGAGGGAAAATGGCTAATTGGGTCCAATTTGGACATTTTCACTTAGGGTTGTACTCACTTTTGTTGCCAGTGGTTTAGACATTAATGGCTGTGTGTTGAGTTATTTTGAGAGGAAAGGAAATTTACACTGCTATACAAACTGGGCCCTCACTACTTTAAATTGTAGCAAGGTGTAATTTCTTCAGTGTTGTCACATGAAAAGATATATACTGTGTATATACAAGACTGTTTGTGTGTGTGTGTGTATAGATAGATAGATAGATAGATAGATAGATAGATAGATAGATAGATAGATAGATAGATAGATAGATAGATAGATAGATAGATAGATAGATAGATAGAATCTCGCCATAGTGAGTACACCCCTCACATTTTTGTAAATATTTTATTTAATTTTTTCATGTGACAACACTGAAAAAATTGCACTTTGATACAATGTAAAGTAGTGAGTGTACAGCTTGTATGACAGTGTAAATCTGCTGTAACTCAACACACAGACATTAATGTCTAAACCTCTGGCAACAAAAGTGAGCACACCACTAAGTGAAAATGTTTTGTGTGGCCACCATTATTTTCCAGCACTGCCTTAACCCTCTTGGGCATGGAGTTCACCAGAGCTTCACAGGTTGCCTCTGGAGTCCTCTTCCACTCCTCCATGACGACATCATGGAGCTGGTGGATTTTAGAATGCTTGCTCTCCTCCACCTTTTGTTTGAGGATGCCCCACAGATATGCTCAATAGGATTTAGGTCTGGAGACATGCTTGGCCAGTCCCTTGCCTTTACCCTCAGCTTCTTTAGCAAGGCAGTGGTCATCTTGGGGGTGTATTTGGGGTTGTTATCATGTTGGAATACTGCCCTGCAGCCCGGTCTCTGAAGGGAGGGGATCATGCTCTGCTTCAGTATGTCACTGTACATGTTGGCATTCATGGTTTCCTCAATGAACTGTAGCTCCCCAGTGCCAGCAGCACTTGTCTTTGTACTCCTCACCTGGTTGCCACCACACACGCTTGACACCATCTGAACCAAATAAGTTTATCTTGGTCTCATCAGGCCACAGGACATGGTTCCAGCAATCCATGTCCTTAGTCTTCTCGTCTTCAGCAAACTGTTTGAAGGCTTTCTTGTGCATCATCTTTAGAAGAGGCTTCCTTCAGGGACGACAGCCATGCAAACCCATTTGATGCAGTGTGCAGCGTATGGTCTGAGCACTGACAGGCTGACCCCCCCACCCCTTCAACCTCTGCTACAATGCTGGCAGCACTCATATGCCTATTTCCCAAAGACAACCTCTGGATATGACGCTGAGCATGTGCACTCAACTTCTTTGGTCGACCATGGCGAAGTCTTTTCTGAGTGGAACCTGTCCTGTTAAACCGCTTTATTGGTCTTTATGGCCACCATGCTGCAGCTCAGTTTCAGGGTCTTGGCAATCTTCTTATAGCCCAGGCCATCTTTATGTAAAGCAACATTTTTTTTTTTTTTTAGATCCTCAGAGAGTTCTGAGTTCTTTACCATGAGGTGCCATGTTGAACTTCCAGTGACCAGTATGGGAGAATGAGAGCGATAACACCAAATTTAACACACCTGCTCTCCATTCACACCTGAGACCTTGTAACACTACCGAGTCACATAACACCAGGGAGGGAAAATGGCTAATTGGGTCCAATTTGGACATTTTCACTTGAGTTACTTTGAGGGGACAGCAAATTTACACTGTTATACAAGCTGTACACGCCCTACTTTACATTTTAGCAAAGCGTCATTTCTTCAGTGTTGTGACATTAAAAGATAAAATAAAATATTTGCATAAATGTGAGGGGTGTACTCACTTTTGTGAGATACTGTGTGTGTATATATATATATATATATATATATATACACACACACACACAGGGAGGGCCATTTATATGGATACACCTTAATAAAATGGGAATGTTGGTGATATTAACTTCCTGTTTGTGGCACATTAGTATATGTGAGGGGGGAAACTTTTCAAGATGGGTGGTGAAGTTGGCCATTTTGAATCCAACTTTTGTTTTTTCAATAGGAAGAGGGTCATTTGACACATCAAACTTATTGTGAATTTCACAAGAAAAACAATGATGTGCTTGGTTTTAATGTAACTTTATTATTTCATGAGTTATTTACAAGTTTCTCTTTGTTTACAGCCATTGACATGTCGCCGAGGTTAACACGTGCGGAGCGGATAGAAATTGTGTTGATGTCTGGTGAACGCAGTCACCGGGTCATTGCAGCATATTTCAATGCAAGACAGCCTATGAGACCACCCATCTCCCATGCTACAGTTAGCAAACTGCTTGCTAAGTTTCGTGAAACTGGTTCAGTGTTGGATTTGCCAAAATGTGGACGCATGAAATCTGTCACTAATGAAGAAACATCAGTGGCTGCCCTAGCTTCATTCAGCAAGAGCCCACAGCGTAACACTCGCCGCATGTCACTGGAGAGTGGCATTAGTCGAACATCCCTTCGGGGGATATTAGCTACTCACAAATGGCACCCTTACAAACTCCAGCTACTGCAGCATCTCAACGAGGATGACCCAGATCGGCACACTGAATTTGCAGAATGGGCAAAACAAAAATTGGAACAGGACCCTCAGTTTACGCAGAAGATTTTGTTCAGTGATGAGGCAAACTTTTATGTTAATGGTGAAGTTAACAAACAAAACCACAGCTATTGGTCTCACACTGACCCACATTGGATAGATCCCTCCAAGACTGTTGGAACCAAAAAATTGATGGTATGGTGTGGTATATGGGGTATAAAGATAGTGGGGCCATTCTTCATCAATGGAAACCTCAAGGCCACTGGATATGCGAAATTGCTACACGATGATGTGTTTCCCTCTTTATGCACTGAAGCTGGCACGTTCCCTGAGTTTTTCCAGCAAGATGGTGCACCACCACATTATGGGTGTCAGGTCCGAGCATTCCTAGATGAACAGTTTCCTGGAAAGTGGATTGGTCATCGTGGGCCATTTGAATGGCCCCCAAGGTCTTCCGATCTGACCCCCTTAGACTTTTATCTTTGGGGTCATCTGAAGGCAATTGTCTATGCTGTGAAGATACGAGATGTGCAGCACCTGAAACAATGGATACTGGAAGCCTGTGCTAGCATTTCTCCTGCGGTGTTGCTATCAGTGTGTGAAGAGTGGGAGAAGAGGGTTGCATTGACAATCCAACACAATGGGCAGCACATTGAACACATTTTATAAGTGGTCAGAAACTTGTAAATAACTCATGAAAGAATAAAGTTACGTTAAAACCAAGCACACCATTGTTTTTCTTGTGAAATTCCCAATAAGTTTGATGTGTCACATGACCATCTTCCTATTGACAAAACAAATGTTGGATTCAAAATGGCCAACTTCAAAATGGCCGCCATGGTCACCACCCATCTTGAACAGTTTCCCCCCTCACATATACTAATGTGCCACAAACAGGAAGTTAACATCACCAACCATTCCCATTTTATTAAGGTGTATCCATATAAATGGTCCACCCTGTATATATATATATATATATACACATACACACTGCACTATATATTTTAATACACTGCCTGCACTGACTGTATATATAGTCTCCACTGAATGCACTGTGTATACAGTCTACACTGAATTCAGAGTATGCGTATATGTATATATATATATATATATATATATTAATACACTGCCTGCACGCCACTAACTAACCTGCCTAATCTAGCTCAAGATCTCTGTACACTCCATCACACTATATACGATCTTGCAGTGCATTACGGGGCATTCCGCGGCACTTGAATTTTACACGAACGCCCCATAATGTTCGCTATTCAGCGAACGCCCGATGTTTAAGTCAAACTTACGTTCAACTCGAACATTGGGCCCATCCCTAGGACTGATTTGTGTGAAACATTTGTGATCTCACACACACAAGAACTAAACAGGCATCATAATTTTCTTGATTGTATCATCCGTGATCCATCATCTTAATGTAGCCAATGGCCCCCTTAGGGGTGGCTTAGTGTTGTGGTCCATCTGCTCACACTGCCCTCAATCACGTCCATACCGCACCCAGAGTCAGAGAATAGGCTGGTACTTTGTTTTTCTTTGTTTTATTAGGGGATTGAACTTGGATGGGGATTAGGGATGTTATGGGATGCCCATAGAATTAGTTGCAAACTTGCACAGGACCCCAATATACAACTCTGTATATACATCTCCTCTTGTCCTCCAGCACTTCACTTGCTCCAGTTACACATCTTCCTCCACCACATTAGTCACTTCTCTAAACTCTGGTTCCTCTCTCCTGTACTTTACTTGTTCCAAGCCCAGAAGGAAATTTACTAGGCCTTCTTCATTCCTCCAGCCTGACTAGAACATGGTGAGACCTGCATTGCTGCACGCAGGGCCTCAGAACCACCCGTTACAGGTAGGGACAGTTGATCCCCTAGTGTGTAAGGTACACTGATGTGTTAGCTGGCCTGATGGGCTACTAAGCCCAGCCCATCCTCTTGCTCCAGGCCCTGTCAGCCGCTCCAGCTGCATTGGCCTTCTCCACTGCCACCATGACACCACAGTCCCTTACTGACTTCTGCATCCTTCCCAGATTGCCTCTCACCCCAATCCACTCTGGCATGCCTCTATAGCTTCCCAGGGTGTGTGCCACTCACTGACCACCCATTGGACTCCTGACTGAGCCTCTCTAGTAGCATTGTCTGTTGCTCTCCTGCTCCGTTGTGCTGCTCCAGGATCTCTCTCCTCTCCTCTTGGCTGCACCCGAGCCCAGGCCTCAAGGCCCCCCCCAGACTATGGGCTCCGTCCCGGGTAAGGCCTCAGCTACATCTCAGCTCCAGCTCTTCCACCTGCACTCCTCCCAGATTGGGCTCACCCTGAGTATTTAAGGAGGCCTGCCCCCTTCCAATCTGGATTGGGGATTGGTCAGGGCTCCTTAGAACACTCCAGATGGCTAAACCTCCCTCCCAGCTCTCTGTCCAGAAACCTTCCACCAGTTTCTAGAAAGAAGTGGGCAGTCCTGCTGACCTCATCTGTGACAAAAACAATCAGGCCTGCACACCAGTCAGGTCTGACTAAATTTTCCTCACCTACCAAAAATCTAATCACACTAGCTCCCACTTACCAGAGGGCACTACATTAACAACACATAGTATGCAGAACCAAAACAGATTTATAAAAATTTACAATATTACAATACTAGCACGATCATAATCATACAGAATGTTGTGCTCCACATCATGTAACACAGTGTACAGATTCTAGTGGTCATACAGCCAGTGTACAGCAAGAATAATACATTAACCACTTCAGCCCCGGAAGGATTTACCCCCTTTCTGACCAGAGCACTTTTTGCAATAACAGCACTTTGTCGCTTTAACTGACATTTGCATGGTCGCAAGACGTTATACCCAAACATAATCGGTGTCCTTTTTTCCCTACAAATAGAACTTTCTTTTTTTGGTATTTGATCACCTCTGCGGTTTTTATTTTTTGCGCTATAAACAAAAAAAAAAGCATCAATTTTGAAAAAAAAAATGTATTTTTTACTTTATGCTATAATAGATATCCCAAAAAAAATGTAAAAAAACTAATTTCTTCCTCAATTTAGGCAAATATGTATTTTTCTACATATTTTTGGTAAAAAAAAAAAATCTAAATAAGAGTAAATTGATGGTTTGCGCAAAAGTTATCGCGTCTACAAACTATGGGATAGATTTACGGCATTTTGTTTTATTTTTTTTACTAGTAATGGCGAAGATCTGCGATTTTTATTGGGACTGCGACATTGCGGCGGACAGATCGGACACTTTTGCCACTTTTTTGGGGCCAGTGACATTTATACAGCGATCAGTGCTAAAAAATAGCTGCTGATTACTGTGTAAATGTCGCTGGGAGGGAAGGGGTTAACACGAGGGGGCGATCAAGGAGTTAAATGTGTTCCCTCTGTGGTGTTTCTAACTGTATGGGGGCTTGGCTGACTGGAGGAGGAGAGAGATCGTTGTTTCCTATCACTGGGAATAGGCGATCACTCTTAACTCCCCTGTCAGAACAGGGATCTGCTTTGTTTACATTCGTAGATCCCCGTTCTGCCTGTGTCAGGAAAGATCGTTGGTGGCCAGCAGGCATCGAGTCCGCCCCACCCACTGATTGGCTCCCCTGCTAGCCAGTGAGCCTGCTCTGGTGGCGCGCGCCCAAGCCACACGTTTCCGCCATCGACATACCATGAGGGCAATATGCGAGAACGAGCCAACCTGCCGCCGTAAAACGACGGTGGCTGGTCGGCAAGTGAA
The DNA here is from genome assembly GCA_018402905.1 of Glandirana rugosa. Taxonomy (NCBI): domain Eukaryota; kingdom Metazoa; phylum Chordata; class Amphibia; order Anura; family Ranidae; genus Glandirana; species Glandirana rugosa. The sequence continues at coordinate 466,824 of BLSH010483271.1, read as the reverse complement.
TAATAAGTATGGGGTTCATATTCTCTGCTACCATGGTTTTGAGGAGAATCCTGAGGGTTCAAGACTTGCAGTCCTTCTAAGCCAGTGGGCTTAGAAGGGACAATAAGGGGGCTTTAGTATAAGCCGCCCCCCTCACAATAAAGGGGAGGGTGCAGAGTAGCCATAATCTCAGTGTATTGAAAGCTGCTGTATGGAAAGTTAAGGGAAACTTGGGCCTAGCTCTGCCTATTAAAATTGTCCTGCTGCTGGCCAGTTTTACAGTGCTGAGTCATCTGTAGTCTCTCTTCTTGTAGTAAAACACTTGGAGCAGCTGGCCAATTTCACATTACAAAAAAAGATGGCAACTAGCCTTAGTGGGGTGCGCATGGAAGGGCAATGCACATCATAAACAAACAAATTTCCCAGCACACTTACCAGCTAGTCTGAAAACAAACCAAATGACCCTGTCTAGCAGTTCATGTTAAAAACAGAGTTGCTCGTTGCACACATTTGCAAATATGTGTGGAGGTCACAGTTCTCACCTCAAGGCTCCTATGTACAATGCGGTCCTAACGCTATAGTTTTGAGTCTCCAAGTTGCAGCATACAGTATATAGCAGTGGATATATTAAGGGCAGGCTTGACTAGAGGGAGCCCACTCCTCTCTAAATGCACAAAGACATATTGTATACACACCAATTTTACATTACCATATCCTTTTCACTTTCTTAATTTATAATAAGAGTCTGATAAAAATTGGCAAGCTGCAGGACAGTTTTACGCCAGGAAGAAAAGTGACAGCCACAGCAAACTACTGGCCAATTTCTATCTGTTGGTCAAAACTGGCCTATTACTGTTTGATGAAAAAGCATGTGTTGCTACCAAAAGTACCTGGGGGGAAAAAAGCCTTTTTTTCAAACTGAAATTAATCATACTGGGTTGCTGCTGATGTATGCAAGCCATAGGCGTGCGCAGGGGGTGTGCCAGGTGTGCCTGGGCACATCCTAATCTCCCTAAGCGGCACAGATTTCCCTGCTGATATTTCACCAAAGCCCCCCAGTGTGACTCCTAAAAAAATTGTAATAAATAATAAATAAGTAAAATAATAAAAATAAAAAACTACTGACACCATCCACTGCCCTATTGACACCAATCTCTACCCTGCTGACAAGTCCACTGCTCTACTGACACCATCCATTGCCCTACTAACACCGTCTATGTTTTTATAAATTTGTGGTGCACACCCTAATACAATAGGCTGCGCACACCTATTATGTAAGCCAAGCTAATTGTAAAAATATAAATTCCAGAGGCCAAATAAGACTAGTATGGGAATGCAAAAAACGTCTGACACAAGCAAAGGCCTATAAACACAGGCCCTAACACTTACTACACATTGCTTAGTTTGCATGCAATATACATTAAAGATATATACTGTATGATGCTAGGGTCACTTTAAAGTTCTTTCTTGATCACATTTTTGCAAGAAATGGAAAAGACACAGTAGACAGATGAAGAAAAGCAAGGAAGGGGATAGACTGCTTTCGCTCTGTGATCTACATGCCATAACTGAACATCAGAACAATGTATAAGAAAACCGCCAGAGAGGTTTTTCCCCTGATACTTTTTCTGTTATTTATTTTTCTCCTATTCGGTGGTTTCAAAGAATATATGATGGGAGAAGATGGAGCATCAGTGTCCCAGGTGAACTTAACTGTAATCTGAGTTTTATATGATTCCTCATAGCCATATTTATGAGGCTACTGAATGGATCAACAGCCTCCTGTCATGGAGTACTGTATTGTGAAACCTCATTCTTTGTTTCTTTTGTGAAGCCCCATTCAACTTTACTCCCTTCCTGCCGAGGCCAATTATCAGCTTTCAACGCCATTACACTTTGAATGATAATTGCGCGGTCATGCAACATTGTACCCAAATACATTTTTTATCATTTTGCTCACACAAATAGAGCTTTCTTTTTGTGGTATTTAACCGCTTAACAACCGCCCTATAGACAATTGACGTCTACAGAGCGGTTGCTTAATGACGTCCTCCCAGAATCGCGCTTCCCGCACGCCCCCTGGGGCGCGCACACGGGAACATCCGTGACCGTCGGGTCCGGGGGACCCGACTGATCACGGATCGTGGTGAATGGCTACAAGGGCACACGCGCGGGGTCCCCCGCACGCCCTTCGCGCTAA
>BLSH010483271.1:422986-433307 GCA_018402905.1 Glandirana rugosa | reverse complement strand
CAGAATGTACCTTAAAGTAACTTTGAAGTGATTCATTGTTATATATAGTGATTGGTATATTAGCAACCAAAAGAAGTGCACAGTGGCTCCATACAATTATTCTGTCTCTCTCTTAGCAACTGTTAAGTTGTGAACCACACGGGGGTTGCATAGCTTTCAGTGAGTCAGATGACTTGTAGACTTACATTGTGAGAAGGAACAATCAAGGACAACCTTTGTGTAAAATGTCATAGCAGGAAGCAGAGCCCACATAAATAATAAGCACATTTTATTGACCCTATGTACATGTTTAATTAGAAATTGTAAATATATATAATATTATCATTATACATGTGTGTTTTATGTGTGCCCATCAAGCACCCTGGAACCTTCTGTATTTATTATTGTAATTCAGCGAGGCTACATGTACTGTAGAAAATATGCACCCCTTATAGGTTTGTTATGCTTGATAGGAGAGAGTGTGAGTGCTGTAAGGACAGTGTGCATAGCAAGCAAAAAAAAACGTAAAAACTGAAATATTTATTACTGTACATGCAACCCGAATGCAATACAGCAATAAATGCAGAAGGTTCAATTTGGCTTTAATCAAGCTGATCTTTTTTATGTTGTTCTAAAAGACTGAAAAACAATATCTTCCCTTTAACAAGGGACATGTACGATCCTAATAAATCATAGGGAATAGTGGCAGATTTATAAGGGGGCAAAAGGGACAATTGCCCCAGGCCCCCTCTCCCGCCAGAGGGGGGCCCCATACTTCCTTTATAAAAAAAATGGAGTAATTCTAAAATTGGTGTTAATGTAGCTCTTAAAATATATATTTGAGCATGATGCATGATGATCACTAGTTGTTTGGGAGAAAGGTCATTTAGCAAACTGGCACTAGTAAAGGCTTGTATTAGAACCACGATGACCCACGAAAGAAGTGTTCTGTGCCTACTGGCTGCCAAGCAGCGTCTTCAAGATGATACAGTTTGATGAGTTAGTTAAAGATTTTGCAAATGCTAAATGCAGGAAGAAAGTCTTTTTGTACATATTGTAGTGTGATGCATAACTGTGATGAATTACTTGACAGTTCCAATTACCTGTGTAATGTGCATTCTTACAGTCAATAACATTTTGGTGAATATCAGACAAGTGTCTTCTTCAGATCCTAATTTATTTTATTATAACAAATGTGGTTTATTTTTTATTTCAGTTCACTTTTTTATTTGTCATATAATTAAATTTCTATATTGAGGGGCCCCAAACTTGAAATGCCCTGGGCCCCATAAGGTCTAGATCCGACACTGACAGGAATACTTGATTGGGAACAAGTGAATTAATTACCTATATTCTATACATGTTAATCAAAATTAATCATTTTCAACAGTACTAAATCATACACTAGGATAAAATCATAGCAATCACTTAAACACAATTAAAATAGCATGGGTGGACATACTCCAAAAAACATGTAAATACAGCAGGATAAGCACCCTTGTGTTCATTTGAGAGTGCTTCTGTGTTTCTACATGAAGCAGTCAAACAGAGATGCAATGTTTTATATACAATAGAAAGTCACTTTAGCCATCTCATGCTGACATTCATGCTGTCTTTATGCACTGCAGTTGACTATTGACATCTGACAAGGTTCTTCTAGAGAAAAAAACATTTCTATCTTCCATATATTTATTTTTTTCATTTTGCTAAATTTTCCCAAAGCTACCTAACTTGAAGAAAGAGTTTTTTCACAGTAGGACCTGGTTCATGTGTGCGAATGTTTTCCAAGTTAACTGAGACTTAATGGAAGAAGAAACAGTTATTGGAAAGCACTACATACAGTATTTAATAAAGCAAGGGGGTCTATCAGTCACAAAAAAAAAAAATACTTGATCTAGTGTCAACCAGCAAGGGAATTTCTTAATTTAAAAGCCAGCTATCATTTCTAACACTGAGCCAAATCAATTTATTATCTACGGCAGCTCCTCCTGCTACCATCTAGACCAGACATGTCTGTTAGAATTATAAAGTTTGTAAATTACATTGCCCTATCCTCTCAGCTTTCCTGCTAAGGTAAAAGAAATAAGAAATACATATTTTTTAACGCAAAACTAATATTGAGTGAATGCATGCTTTCAGGTATATGTTACAATAATAACCTAATGTCATTTTTCACAAGACTAAGTGTTCGCTATTCAATAATTACATTTTTCATACATAGATTAGTAAATGTCTTCTTAAGGATGCATTTACACAATAATTGTAAAAACGGCATTCCTAATAGTTTAATTTGTGAGCTTGTATAACATGTGGCATGCACTGTGATAACTGCCCTTAATCTACACATGAATAGAGGTGCACATAGAGCTGGGAAGAACTGTCAAAGTCAAGGAAAGAGAGCAGTTGTACTCAGCCCCTCAGATTGACATGAGTGCTTTTTATTGGCCCAAACATAACCGTTCATTGCAACAATCTACTAATGAAGCCCTGAGAATCGCCTAATACTTTTAAATATGATACACAGGGACACCCCGCACCACCCCTGCTTTCCACATTTCAGTGCTCTCTATCTGTGACTTATCACTAGGCCTAATAGCTATGACTTTTATATAGTCAGCATTTGCTTAGGATTTTCTGCGGGTTCCAGTGGTCAACTGGAGAAGCAGGGGAGCACAAGGAAAACGTGTACAGTATAGTTCAAGGGTACTAGATAAATTGTAGTGGCTTTGCAGATTTATTTTTGTTTTATTGTCAAGATTATAAAAAAAAAATATATATATATCTTCTTTTTAGAAAATGTTGTTTTCTTCTAAACTTTCTCATGCGTTAGCTAACTCATAGTGCTTTGGAAATAATTTGTCAAGAACAGAATACATATATTAGTGCGTCCTAGGCTGTGAGGGGAGAAACAGTTCCATTGAGTCTGATTGCCTGATGTTAATTGAAACGTGTTTGACCGCTCTTATCTAGGGGGTCACCTGTTTTAGGGTAAGAGCGGTGTGATCCTGGTGTAGTGTGACGCACTAATTCCTTACTTTATGCACAGAAGCTGGGAACTCTTCTGCTATCCTTCTTCTATTTAAAGATCTATGAACATTGACAGCGCTGCACTTTATGATTTATTTACAGTATATGCTCCAGTGTAGAACATTGTGTACAGCTGCTAGAACCATTGTCATCCTGAGTTTGTCTTGATCTATTTGCGCGGATTTATTTTTATTCTTTGAAAAAAATGTTAAAGGCTTTATCAATGCCTAGAAGCACAGTAAAGTCTATTATTAAGAAGTGGAAGGCATTTGGTACAAAACAGACACTTCCTGGATCAGGACATTGCTCCAAATGGATGAAAGACCTTGCTTTGTGTTCTGGTACGCAGTCATGTTGGAACAGGAAGGAGCCATCCCCAAACTGTTCCCACAAAGCTGGGAGCATGAAATTGTCCAAAATTTCTTGGTATGATGACGCCTTGAGAGTTACCTTTACTGGAATTGAGGGGCCAAGCCCAACCCCTGAAAAACAGCCCCACTCCATAATTCCCCCCTCAACCAAATGAGTTGGACCAGTGCACTATCAAGGTCCATAAAGACATGGATGAGCGAGATTGGGGTTGAGGAACTTGACTGAGTCCTGACCTCAACCTGATAGAACACCTTTGGGATGAATTAAAGCAGAGACTGCGAGCCAGGATATCTCGTCCAACATCAGTGCCTGACCTCACAAATGCGCTTCTGGAAGAATGGTAAAACATTCCCATAGAAAAACTCCTAAACCTTGTAGACAGCCTTCCCAGAAGAGTTGAAGCTGTTATAGCTGCAAAGGGTGGGCCAACTCAATATTGAACCCTGTGGACAAAGATTAGGATGTCATTAAAGTTCTCCCACATGTAAAGGCAGGCGTCCCAATACTATATGCAGTATATTTACTAACTCCTGACCTCTGCCCTCTATCCATTATGATGGGATTTATTTTATCTCACTAATACCAAGATGGGGTTTATTTTATTTCCACTATATCTTCAATATATCCACAGGCCCTACTTTGCCTAAAATAGCAAAGCAAAAGGGAAAAGTGCCACACTATAAGCCATATGCCGTAAAGTCACACCATTCCAGCAGGTGATGAGCTTCAGTGGTGGGGAGGAGGCAGAGGCAAGAGGGACTCAGTGAGAGTAGGGGGGTACCTACATTTATTTCCAAGGAGAGTTAGATGTGATGGCCATTGCTGAAAACATCTATCTTCTGTATAGTTGTGCTGAGTCACATATACACTAACCGTGTGTTTTGCAGTGCTGTAGCAGATTAGGGAGAGAGTACAGAGTGTTTCCAGGGAGAGTCAAATGTTGCTAGTCGCTGTTAAACATCCATATTCACAGTGAGTGACAGACACAACTGTGTTTTGCACACCTCTACAGCAGATTTGGAAGACATCACCTCACATCACTTTTTATTTCACATTTTTTTCTTTCAGTCGCTTAGAAAAAGGGTGTGGGGTTTAGTTTTTAGGAAAAGTATTTAAAGACTTCTTGTATTCACTAGAATATTTTGGGGGCATTTTTACTAAAATAAATACACTGTAATGATGATCTTGTTTTATTATAAGCTTCCTGGTGTGGGTCTTGTTGGCAAAGTGGTCTAGTCAAGGTATTTAAAGACTGTGCATATACTCACTACAATATTTTGGGGGCTGTTTTTCAGCTTCTTTCGGCTAAATAAATTTAATCTTAAAGCGGAGTTCCACCCAAAAGTGGAAGTTCCGCTCATCTGCTTCCTCCCCCCCTCCGGTGCCACATTTGGCACCTTTCAGGTTTTTCTGGTTTTGACAGGTACCCTTCCCCTCTTCCAGGAGACCATGCCACAGCACCTTCCCACGGAAGTTCGACCTCCCTCCTCCTCTCCCCGCCACTGGGCCAGTTAGAAAGCGCAGTATGCTTTGCGCATGCGCAATAGGGAACCGACTGTGAAGCTGAAAGGCTTCACTGCGGGTTTCCCTTACTACGAATGGCAGTGGCAGCACCCATGAGCCGATTCAAAAATCGGCTGGGGTGCCAAAATCGCGGGATCCCTGGACAGGTATGTGTCCATATATTAAAAGTCAGCAGCTACAGTATTTGTAGCTGCTGTCTGCTGATTTTTTTTTTCCTGGCTGAACACTGCTTTAAGTTGATTTCTTGATTCAAAAATGTATTGTGTGGGTCCTGTTGACAAAGTGTGAAAAGATTGTGTTTATACTCCCCTACAATAATTCGGGGGCTTTTTACATTAAAATAAAAGCAATATTATGCTGTTTTGTTTTTTTTTTTTTTACTTGAGTCTCTCCTATTAGAACGGTTCCATTGTACTGTATGGACTGCGACTGTCGCCCCTGTGTGAACCAGCACTAACAAGCCAGGAAAGTACAAATACCCCCCAAAGGTATTTAGTAAGAGGCATGGTGGGTTTTTTGAAATTGTCATTTTTTCCCACAATTCTTTGCAAAATTAAGATTTGTTTTTTCACAAAATTGTCATATTAAAGAGATTGTAAAGGCAGAAGGTTTTTTTTCATCTTAATACATTCTATGCAATAAGATAAAAAGCCTTCTATGTGCAGCAGCCCACTAATACTTACCTGAGCCCCCTCTAGATCCAGCAATGTTGTAGGAATATATTGGCTGTCGGAACTCTCCTCCTCATTGGCTGAGACAGCAGTGCTGTGCCATTGGCTCCCACTGCTGTCAATTAAAGTCAGTCAGCCAATGAGAAGAGAAAGAGGGTGGGGCCATGTGATGGCTTGGTGTCTGAATGGACACAGGGATCTCTGACTCCACTCGGGTGCCCCCATAGCAAGCTGCTTGTTGTGGGGGCACTGAACAGAAGGGGGGGACCCAAGAAGAAGACAATTTGGGCTGCTCTGTGCAAATCCACTGCACAGAACTTGTAAGTATGACATGTTTGTTATTTTTACTGAAAAAAAACAAGATTTTACAATCATTTTAACAGGTTATTTCTCTCACATGGCATGTGCATACTTGCAACTACACCCCAAAACACATTCTGCTCCTCCTATAGCGATACCACATGTGTGAGACTTTTTCACAGCCACATAGAGAGGCCCAACATGCAGGGAGCACCATAGGGCATTCTAGGGACATAAATTACACATCTAATTTCCTGACCACCTACTACACTTTTGAAGGCCTTTGAGCACCAGGACAATTGAAACACTCACACAATCACCCCATTTTGAAAAGCAAACACCCCAACGTATATTCCATAAAGCATTATGAGTCTTTTGAACATGTTATTTTTTCCACAAGTTTTTGGAACACGTGGAAAGAAAATTAAAACACCTTTTTTACGCATTTTTTACACCTATTACACTTTTGAAGGCCCTGGAGCACCAGGACAATAGAAACGCCAACAAAATATTCCCATTTTAGAAAGCAAACACTCCAACGTATATTCTAGAAGGAATTGTGAGCCTTTTGAATATTCATTGTTTTCACAAGTCTTTGGAAAATGTGGAAAGAAAATGAAAACATATTTTTTTTTACACAAAGTTTTCCAAAATACATTGTGCTACTTCTCCTGAGTATGGCAATTCCACATGTGTGAGACTTATACATAGCCTGGTCACATACAGAGGCCCAATATGCAAGTAGCACCTCCAGGCATTCTAGCAGCATAATTACACATCTAATTTCCTGACTACCTATCACACTTTTGAAGGCCTTGGAGCACCAGGACAATGGAAGCACTAACAAAATCACCCCATTTTGAAAAGCAAACACCCCAACGTATATTCCAAAAAGCGTTATGAGTCTTTTGAACATGTTATTTTTTCCACAAGTTTTTGGAACATGCGGAAAGAAAATTAAAACACCTTTTTTATGCATTTTTTACACATTTTTACGGTAATTACGGGCGCTGATAAGGATCCACTGATAGGGTGGCACTGATGGGCACTGTGATGGCACTGATGTGGCACAGATGAGCACTGTGATGGCACTGATGTGGCACTGATGAACACTGTGATGGCACTGATGTGGTACTGATGAGCACTGTGATGGCACTGATAAGCACTGTAATGGCAGTGATGAGCACTGTGATGGCACTGATGTGGCACTGATTAGCACTATGATGGCACTGATGTGGCACTGACGAGCAATGTGATGGCACTGATGTGGCACTGATGAGCACTGTGATGGCACTGATGTGGCACTAATTAGCACTGATGTGGCACTAATGAGCAATGTGATAACATTGAAGTGCACTGTGATGACACTGATAAGCACCGTGGCACTGATGTGGCACTGATGATCACAGTGATGGAACTGATGTGGCACTGTGATGGCATGGATGAGCTTGGCTCGGGTGCCCCCATATCAAGCTGCTTGCCGTGGGGGCACTCAACAGGAAGGAGGGGCCAGGAGCACCGAATGAAAAAAAATGAATGAATGAATAAAAAAAAAACATTAGTGTCACTTTAAAGAGGAGGTCCGCCCCCAGAACTCAAAAAATTAAAAGCCAGCAGCTACACATACTGTAGCTGCTGACTTTCAATAATAGGACACTTACCTGTCCTGGAGTCCAGCGATGTTGGCATCACAGCTGATGTGTCCATCAGCTATCGGGTGCTGCTGCTGCCATTACGGCTTCACGTCTGGGTCCCTACTGCACATGCGCAAGGGATCACTGCCCTCTCCTACTGGCCTGGTAGCGGGGGAAGGAGGAGGGAGGAGGAGGGGGACAAGCTGGTGACGTAGTTTGCTACGGCCTTGTCTCCCAGAAGTGGGGACAGGGTACCTATCAAAGACAGGTATCCGCTCCCCCCGAAAGGTGCCAAATGTGACACCGGAGGAGGGGGAGACAAATATGCGGAAGTTCCACTTTTGGGTGGTACTCCATTTTAACTACTTATGCTGCTAGTATTGGTAAATATTTAGTAAAGCAATGCACCATTTGATTGGGCAATTATGTGGCAAATGATGTTTTTTTTTTTCAAATATAAGTTTTATTAAATTTTCACAAGGTGGGGGAATTCCCCAACAAACATAAGAGGAAAAGTAAGAAACAATCACAGAGCATACAGCAGTCAATTTACATTCAAATCCGGGCAAGGGTTACAAGGCTGAAGGGCAGAGAAAACCCCATATTAGGTGGAGCCGAAGCACCTACCGTCCATTACATCATAGAGGGTTTACATATATTAGTACATGTTGCAATCCTGCCCAGATACCATGACTTTGCAGATTTCAAATCAAAGTACCAACTGCATGCCTCCCCTCTCCAAAACCAACCACGCATCTGTGTGGCATCATTCCAGAGAGGGGAATATCAGACTCAAAAGTAGCAAAGAAAAGCTAAGATTTCTCTGTAAACAAGAAAGAGAAAGGAAAAGCAGCAGAAGTGTAGGAAGAAAGGGAGGGAGGGGAGGGAGGGGGGGGGTGAAGGACCAGGGTTCAGGAGCGGAGGATGTGTGTTGACAATCAGGCCGGTAATACCCAACAGGTGGTACTGTGTCCCCATGTCAAGTGGCTGTTGCAGCTTTGCCTTCATCGGAAAGGGAGAATATATTCCATAGACTCCACGTCTTGGAATATCTCTCATGTTTGTGTTGGGATGTGAGCACTAAGTCCTCCATTTTATTAATGTCCTCTACCCTCCGCATCCACATCGCTATCATCGGGGGGTCAGTGCTTTTCCATTTTAAGGGTATGCAGGCCTTTGCCGCGTTCACCAGGTGTCTCACCACTGACTTTTTATACCTTTTGGGTGATATTTTGGATACATGGAGTAGAAAGAACGCTGGGTCTGCCGGGATCTCATACTCTGTAAATTTCTGTATGATTAGGCAGATGCCACTCCAATATTGGGCTAACATGGGACAGGACCAAAAAATATGCAGTAGGGTCCCCTTCTCACTACCACATCGCCAGCATAGGTCTGATGTGTTTGGGTAATATTTATGTAGTTGAGAAGGTGTGAGGTGCCATCTCGTCAATATTTTAAAATTGTTTTCCTGGGTTTTGGTACAAATTGAGGTCTTCATGGACAGGTCAATTATGGTTTGGGCTTGAGCTTTGGAAAAGGTACATTTTAAGTCTTTTTCCCATTTCCCCAGGCATGCGAGTCGTGGTTGGTCCGGTGGATTAATCAGTAAGGAGTGAGTCCTAGAAAGGACGTGAGGCAGGGGGTCAGTAGCAGAGCAGTCCTCCTCAAAGAAGGTCAATTGTCTGTCATACTTCGTTGGGTTTGGTAGTGAATGGAGAAAGTGGTGAAGCTTGATCGCACTCCAAAAAGTTAGCTGAAATTGATCTGAAGGGCTGGTCAATTCACCAATCGAAAGCCACCTCCCTGCCCTTAAATATGAGGAGGCTCTGTCCAGATTTTTTTTCCTCAGGCTGTCAAATTCCTTGATGTCAAGGCCAGGCGTGAATGAGGGGTTCCCTAGTGTTGGGAAGAGAGGGGACTCCCTAGTCATGAGCAAGTGTTTCCTTGATGAGCGGAAACCTACGTATAGTGTGGTCCCTATAGTTGGGTGTGCTTTTAATGTTGTAGGGAGGGAATCGTAGCACCATAATGCACCCTTCAAAGAAACAGGTGTTTGTGCCTGCTCTATCTGGGACCAAAGTTTTACACAATGGTGACGGTTCCAGTCTATAATTCTCCCCAAATGAGTTGCTTGGTAGTAACAACTCATGTCGGGCACAGCAAGGCCTCCCTCACATTTGGGAAGGATCAGCTGCGCCCTGGGCAAGTGGGGCTTGTTGCTTGCCCAAAGAAATTTAGAGAAGAGGGAGTTCACCTGCTTGAGAAACGAGGTAGGTATTTTGATTGGGAGAGCCTGCATTAAGTAAAGAAATTTAGGTAAAATGCTCATCTTTAGCAGGTTAATTTTGCCGAACCATGAGTGCAGGCCTGTTTTCCACTTTTCCAGGAGCACACGTGTCTTAGCCAGGAGAGGTGGGAAGTTGTATTCAAAAGTTTTAGATATAACGTTTGGAATGTCTGTGCCCAAATACCTTATCTTCAAGGAGGACCGATTCTGTGCACACGAGGACCTTTTCACCTTTTGTCCGGACGTGAGTACCAAGCCGTTTTAATTGGACGATTTCTACTCGTAAAATGGATTTAAAGAAATGAATTACGTCCGAGAGGGTTAGTTTTATGGATGGAGCAAAGAGTTCGTCCACTTGAGGGAGAAGAGATTTAAAGAAACCCGTTCGTTGTTCGGGGTGAACGGGTCCCGCGTCGACTAGGAAGGGTTTACACTCCCTCCGGAACGACACGGGCTGTACTCAACAATGATGGTTCGTTGAGTAAACCCCTCTTAATATCTGACCTTGGCAGTGGTAACACATT
>BLSH010483271.1:401765-417778 GCA_018402905.1 Glandirana rugosa | reverse complement strand
TTCCCCCCCCCCCCCCCCCGCGATGTGTGTGTGTGTTTTTTCAATATGTTGGTTGAACTGGATGAAATTGTGTCTTTTTTTCCACCAGACTAACTATGTAACATGGCTGACCCTGTTAAATATTGGCTTAACAATTGATTAAATACTCTGCACGTAGGCACTACAATATTATTCTGTGTTTTTCAGAAAATGAATTATAGTTAACAAATAGTTAACTCTAATGTTATTTTGTTCATTTTAAAAAGGCTGTTGTAGGTTCTATTTAAAATTTGGCCTAGTGCAATTGATTCAGTACTGTGCACAAAGGCACTACAATATTTTGGGGTCTTTTTACACTCTAAAGTTGATTTTTTTTTAAAAAATTTAAACTGGCTGGTGTGTGGCTTGTTCAAAATGCGGTCTAGAACAAGTAACTAAAGTCAGTTCTGGAGGGGCAGGGTGGAGTGCAGTGACTGACAGTCAAGGTTCTCTACTACAAGCAGACCAATTAGTGGTCATCAAGTCATCATATGATGACATATGATATGATGGCTGACTGTAATGTGGATTTCTTCATTTTAAAATGGCTGGCATGGGTCCTGTTCAAAATGGAATCTTAGACAAGTGGTTTAATACCGTACACATGAGCACTATAATATTTTGGGTCTTTTATCAGCGAATAAATAACCTAGGCCAGAATGTGAAAAATGGTTTCATTTATTATTGTTTCACAATAATGATTTGTTACTATGCGCAATGGCATTACGTTATTTTCGGGTCTTCATCAGATAGCGTCAGGAGAATTTGGGGCATTGGCGTGGGCCACTGAGCAAAACAAGGATCGTTCCCAGCAGGTTGTGTGTGCGCATGCACATTTACAAAATAGTCCCAAAATGAAATCTGGCGAACAGGCTGCTGGTAGTGTTGTACAGAAAAATCCTGTAAAGGTGTCTGGAACAGCCAGGATTAGTTTGAGCTAGAGACCGCACTTGGGCCAGTAGAATGGTTCTAAACCACTTGTTTACTGGGCACTTAAACCCCCTCCTGCCCAGACCAATTTTCGGCTTTCAGCGTTGTCGCATTTTGAATTATAATTGCGCAGTCGTGCAACGTTGTACCCAAACAAAATTATTATCATTTTTTTCCCCACAAATAGAGCTTTCTTTTGGTCGTATTTGATCACCTCTGCGGTTTTTATTTTTTGTGCTATAAACAAAAGGAGCGACGATTTTGAAAAAAGAACAATATTTTATACTTTTTGCTATAATAAATATCCAAAAAAAAAATATTCATCAGTTTTGGCCGATATATATTTTTCTACATATTTTTGGTAAAATAAAATCGCAATCGGCATATATTGATTGGTTTGCGCAAAAGTTATTGCGTCTACAAACTATGGGAATTGATTTATGGCATTTTTATTATTATTATAATTTTTTTTTTTTACTAGTAATGGCGGCGATCTGCAATTTTTATCGGGACATGTCGGACATTTTTTACACTTTTTTCGGACCACTGACATTTATACAGTGGTCAGAAATTTAAATAGACACTGATTACTGTATAAATATCACTGGCAGTGAAGGGGCTAACACTAAGGGGGCAATCAAGGGGTTAACTGTGTTCCCTGTGTGTGTTCTAACTGTGTGGGGGCTGGGCTGGCAGGAACATAACAGATCTCACTGATCCCGATCACAGGGATCAGTAGATCTGTTATGTCCCCCCTCACAGAACGGAGAAACGCCGTGTTTACATTGGCGGTTCCCCGTTCTGCCGTTCTATTAAGCGATCGTGGGTCTCCAGCAGACATCGAGTCCGCCCGAACCGTGGGCACAAGAGCGCACCGCCGCCGGCTGTGAGTGTGCGTGGGGAGCATGCAAAGGGGCGGACGTCCATGGACGTCCCCCCGGCAATTCAGATCTGCGCTGTAGCCATCTTTCAGCTATAGCGAGGATCTGTATTGGTTAATAGATATTAGGTGGTTCAGCAGGTGAATGATAGTGTTGATCTCTCTCTGGAGATATGGGCTGCTATCTTAGGCCTCATACACACGGGCGTATGTCTTTAAATAAGCAAAACGTCAGGTCTGACGCCAGGAAAAAATCAGCGTTTTTTTGGCTTTTGCATCGGCGTCAATGAGCGTTAGTGCAGTTATAAGATTCCTAAAGCACACGTTCCTGCTTTTTACGATAGGCTTACTTCTAGTGTGGGTGCTGGACACGCATGTCATAGAAGCAGGTAGTGTCACGTTTCGGAGCCGCGCAGGACCCCTTCATCAGGCATGTGACCGTCACATGCCTGACGAAGGGGTCCTGCGTGGCTCCGAAGCATCGCTTGTTGTTATAACGATGTGATCATTCATTAAAGATTGGACTTGTTTGAAGATCCTGGTGTGCTGGTGACACTACCTGCTTCAATGAGCGTTAGTGAGCGCAAGTGAGCGTCGGCGTCAATAGGCCTTTTTTTACAAAAAAGCATTCCTCTGCTATTTTTGAACCAGAAAACGTCAGCGTCAAAAAACGCCAGTTAACGCCGGTACGGTGTTAGTGAGCGTTTTGCGGCGTCTGCGCCAAAAACGGCAAAACATAGCCTCAGAACGGGCTGGTCCCGCGTTCTAGAAACAGCTCACTAACGCCGATGCCCTCTACTGCTCAAAAACATTGGTGTTTTCAGAGGGCCATTGAATAACATGGAGAGCTGCAAAGAATGCCCAAAAACGTGGCATCAAAAAACGCTTGTGTGTATGAGGCCTTACTAGTGAGACAGAGCTCTTGCTTCAGCTGAAAAGATACTTGATTAGCAGAGAGGAGCGCCTGGTGTCAAGAATAAGAAAACTTTTAAATTGCCGCCCCTTCTTTAAGGCTTTTGGTACATACTAAAGAAGATGGGTAGGCTCCGCAGGTGTGTACCTAAGTTTCTTGAGAAAGCCGATGGCTCATTACTTGAGAAAGGGGCCACGCCCTGAAACACTTTGTATTGACAACTGGATACATCACTTCTGCTGCAGAGCCCCCCAATGTGTTTCCAGCAATTAGGGCTGTCACCAGTGGTGCGGGCATACAGCCGGAACCTGAAACTGCCAGCAGCTTCTCTCCCCTTCGGGAACACTGATCTGGAGTATGTTGAATGTTATCCTTACCGGGAGCTTGGCCGATTAAAGCCCTTAGTGTGGGATCTGTACATCTGCCACCTGTGGTGCTCTCAAGAAGCTATGTAAGTCTATATATTGAAAAGAAAGAAGAAATCTTCTGCGCTATGGACTAAAACGTATATTGGTAGCTGCTGCTTTCACAAATGCCAGCCACCATAGGTGGACGGCAGGCAATGTTATACAAAAGGCTTAAGTGAAATTGGCACTGCTAATGTGAAAGTGATCCCACTTGCGTGCATCAAATTAATCTGTATGTAGTGAACATTCAAAGTGCTAAATGCAAGAATATGGAACAAAACCTGTACTCAATATTAAAGTGCTATATGCTACATATCAAAAAGTGTAAAAAAAAAAAAACAAATATATATAGGAACCATAAAGCATTATATCCAGTGCCAAAAAGTGCTAAGTGCTGTAAACAAATTCAAACTATCACATTATATATACAGTTGTGCTCATAAGTTTACATATCCTGGCAGAATTTATGATTTCTTGGCCATTTTTCAGAGAATATGAATGATAAAACAAATCCATTTCTTTCACTCATGGTTAGTGTTTGGCTAAAGCCATTTATTATCAATCAACTATGTTTACTCTTTTTAAATGATAATGACAACAGAAACTACCCAAATGATCCTGATCAAAAGTTAACATACCCTGGTGATTTTGGCCTGATAACATGCACACAAGTTGACACAAAGGGGTTTGAATGGCTATCACCTGTGATCTGTTTGCTTGTAATTAGTGTGTGTGTGTGTGTAAAAGGTCAATGAGTTTCTGGACTCCTGACAGACCCTTGCATCTTTCATCCAGTGCTCCACTGACATTTTTGGATTTTGAGTCATGGGGAATGCAAAATAATTGTCAAAGGATCTGTGGGAAAAGGTATTTGAACTGTATAAAACAGGAAAGGGATATAAGAAGATATCCAAGGAATTGAGAAAGCCAATCAGCAGTGTTCAAACTTTAATCAAGAAGTGGAAAATGAGGGTTTCTGTTGAAACCAAACCAGTCAGGTAGACCAACTAAAATTTCAGCCACACCTGCCAGGAATATTGTTCAGGATGCAAAGAAAAACCCGCAAATAACTTCAGGTGAAATACAGGAATCTCTGAAAATGTGGTTTGGCTGTTTCAAGATGCACAATAAGGAGGTACTTGAAGAAAGATGGGCTGCATGGTAGAGTTGCCAGAAGAATGCAATTACTACACAAATGCTACAAAGTATCCCACAATATGCCAAACAACACAGAGACAAGCCTCAAACCTTCTGGCACAAGGTCATTTGGAGTGATGAGACCAAAATTTAGCTTTTTGGCAAGAACCATAAACTCTACATTTGCAGAGGAGTCAACAAGGCCTATGATGAAAGGTACACAATTCCTACTGTGAAACACGGAGGTGGATTGCTGATGTTTTGGGGATGTGTGAGCTACAAAGGCACAGGAAATTTGGTCACAATTGATGGCAAGATGAATGCAGTATGTTATCGAAAAATACCAGAGGAACATTTGCATTTATCAGCTAGGAAGCTGCACATGGGACGTACTTGGCAATGGTATCTTCCTCAGAAATAGGATACTTTGAATGGTCTGACCATGCACATGTATTCCTATTATTAGAAACCCCAAGTCATGATAATAGAAATTTGTCATGGAGGTTAAATGTTAAATGATAATCTGCTTCACGATGAGGCCTGCAGGAATGAAATATGAAATATTGGGGATTTTGTGATGGATCACGAACAAGATGAGACATCCCAGCCTCTCCAATGGGAAACTTTAAAATGTGTGCTTAGAGGTATATTTATTAAGCACGGAGCAAGATTAAAAGCAATTAAAAATAAGGAAATTACATTTTTGCTAAAAGAAATAGCGGAATTGGAAACTATGCATAAAAAAATCCAACTTCAAAAAACTTAGTGGTGTTAACAGAAAGTCGAATTAAACTACAAACAATTTTGAATGCGCAAACGCTAAAAATAAGAGATAAAAATAGAACAAACCCGGGAAAACTATTGGCTCGAGCATTAAAACAAAGAACATCTTCTGGCCAGATAATAAAGATTCAGAAACCAAACGGAGAGAGGACACATGACCCAAAGGAAATGACAAGGATTTTCCACTCATATTATTCTAAACTATATAATGTTAAAAAATATAGTCAAAAAAATGAGACATTTCGACAGAACGTATGCAGGTGCATAGAGGAAACAGCACTTCCTGAGATACCAGAGGAAACCAAAACAGAACTGGAACTAGGGTCCTTGAACTTGGAAATACAGAAAGTAATAGAAGCTTTGGTCATAGGTAAAAGTCCCGAGCCAGACAGGTTTACCCCCCCCCCCCCGGTTCTATAAAACATTTAAGGAGGAATTAATACCCATACTTAATAAAACATTCAATGCGGTGTCTGCCTCCCAGCCTTTTGTCCCACAGGGAAGAGAGGCACACATCTCTTTGATTCCTAAACCTGGAAAGGACCACACACTGTGGGGAAACTATCGACCAATTTCATTAACAAATATAGATCTACGTATCTACTCTAAAATGATAGCAAATAGACTTACCCCAATATTACCTAGAAGTGTCCATCTGGACCAGGTGGGATTTACGAGGGGTAGGAAGGCAAGGGACAACACCCTAAAAACCATCACCTTGGTGGAGTATGCACAGAGACAAGCTATCCCATCCTGCCTGCTTTCCTTCAATGCTGAGAAGGCATTTGACAGGGTGGGATGGTGTTTC
Organism: Glandirana rugosa; assembly: GCA_018402905.1. Taxonomy (NCBI): domain Eukaryota; kingdom Metazoa; phylum Chordata; class Amphibia; order Anura; family Ranidae; genus Glandirana; species Glandirana rugosa. The sequence goes on along the minus strand of BLSH010483271.1, from coordinate 411,902 downwards.
TTGGAAGAGACCCTCAAACAATTGGGGGCTGAGCCCTCAGATGATGCAAAAAATTATGGTATTGTACCATGAACCGAAGGCAAGAATAAGGATAAATAGTACCCTATCGGATCCAATAAACATCTCTAACGGAACACGACAAGGATGCCCCCTGTCTCCTCTACTCTATGTCCTAGTAATGGAACACCTAACAACAGCTATTTGTAACAATATAGATATAGGGGGAATAAGGGTAAGGGAGACAGAATATAAAATGTCGTTTTTTGCAGATGATCTGCTACTTTATATTACCAACCCAATGGTTACAATTCCAAACCTGATTCGAGAATTTAACCGTTTTAGGGAGGTTAGCAATTTTAAAGCCAACTTAGATAAAACTGAGGCCCTAGATATATCACCAATGAAAGGAACTCAACAAATACTACAAAGAAGTTTTTCTTTTAAATGACAAAACAGAGCTATCAAATATCTAGGGGTAGAAATTCCTCGGGAGCTAGATAAGCTCCTAGAATTGAATTATTGCCAGGTGGTTCATGGTATAATAAAGTCACTACAAAAATATGATAGGAAGACCTTTTCATGGATAGGGAGAGTAAATATAATAAAAATGGACATTCTACCCAAAGTGCTTTACGTATTTCAAACAGTCCCATTGTACCCTCCCAAGGCACTCATGCAACCTTTGCAGGGAGCGGTGGGAGACTTTATATGGGGAAATAAAACTCCCAGAATAGCGAGAGGGATTTTGAGAAGATGCAAGAAGGAAGGAGGCATGGCCCTCCCAGATTTCAGAAAGTATTTAAAAGCAGTTTTTGTGAATAGAATAGCGGACTGGTTCCACAATGCAGACAATAAACAGTGGGTCAAACTGGAAGAAGATATAACGGATCAGAACTTGAAGTAATTACCATGGGTTGCTAAAAATTATAGACCAAAAATGAAAGATCAACCAATTCTAGTAGGATCTTTACTGAAAGTATGGGACACACTGCTAAAAGAAAAAAAAGAAACCTCCTTATCCACACAGATAGTTCCAATGACACCACTTTCCAATCCGGAGTTCCCACCAGCAATGGATGCTCCGTGATTCTTGAAATGGTACAGGAAAGACAACACAAGAGTAGTACAGACTTTGGTGGATGATAGGCTTCCCCCCACTGGAAGCAATGGAAACGGAATATAGAAATAAGTGGATACAATATCAACAATTATATAGATACATTCAAGTAATAGGACAAAAGCCCCACTAAACAGAACATTAACAGAATTTGAAAAATTATTAACACAAGAAACTAAACCCAATCATACACTCTCGAAGGTTTATGGATACCTAACATCCCGGAAGAATAGTGAAGGATTAACATTTTGGACTAAATGGGAAAAAGAGTTAGAAATGGAGATCCCGGATCAGGAATGGGAAAAGGCATTCCTTATGTCACACAAAATGCCTCTATCAATCAGACATCAAGAAAGAAATTATAAAATCCTAACACGCCGGTATAAATGCCCGGTAGATATGCATAAATAAATGAAGAAAATACAGAGTTATGTTGGAGATGCTCCAACGTGAAGGGTACAATGTCCCATATATGGTTCTATTGTCCTTCAGTTTTTAGATTGTGGACAAAAAATGTTGAGATATATTGTGATATTACAAAAAAACAGATAAAACCGAATATATTGGCTCTGTTTTCTATAATGAAAGGATCAATTAAAAAGACAAGACGGGATATTCTGTGATATGTGCTAATGGCAGCACGCACAGTGATAGCCAGAAATTGGCAGAAAACGACAGGTCCATCAATAGCAGAATGGATATGTGAGATGAGAGAAATGCAAAATATAGAAAGTACAATATTGAAAGAAGAAGAATCAGAAAATTTAATTTCTCAAATATGGCAAGGATGGGACGAATTTCGATTTTCACCAAAAATAATGGAATATATGTAAGGATAACAATAATGAGAACCCTTCCCTTCTTCCCTCTCTCCCTGCCCCCTTTTTTTTTTAAGGAGTATGGATGATGAATAGGTTTTCAGGAGTGTTTAAGGATAAGGGGGAAAGAAATAAATACCCTACAAGATAAATATCTGGGATTTTAAAAAATGGTGGAAGTAAAAGAAAGCAATAGAAATAAGTAAAGACCCTTTATCGGTCTTATAAAGAGACGATAGTGAGGAAGGAGAAAATAGACTTAGCCCTTTATAGGAATCCCTCTATAAGTATAAAGTAAAAATTAGGTATATGTATAAAGTATAAGAACCTTGTATTGTACAAATGGTGTAATTACATTTTTTGTAATATATATTTAAAAATCTTTTGAATAAATAAAGATTGAAAACAAAAAATACTGGAGGAATATTTGCATTCATCAGCAAGGAAGCTGCACATGAGATGTACTTGGACATTCCAACATGACAATGATCCAAAACACAAGGCCAAGTCGACCTGTCATTGGCTACAGCAGAATAAATTGAAGGTTCTGCAGTGGCCATCTCAGTCTCCTGACCTCAATATCATTGAGCCACTCTGGGGAGATCTCAAACGTGCAGCTCATGAAGCTCAAGAATTTCCAGGAACTGGAGGCATTTTGCCAAGAGGAATGGGCAGCTTTACCATCTGAGAAGATAAAGAGTCTCATTCCCAAATACCACAAAAGACGTCAAGCTGTCATTGATGTTAACGGGGGCAATACACGGTGTTAAGAACTGGGGTATGTAAACTTTTACAATCCACTGATCAGAGTTATTAACCCTAAATGTGACCACCCCCCCTCCATGCTGCCGCTTCCCTGTCCCCTGCCTCTCTACCGGGGCTACAGTCCCAGGGGCTCGGGGCGGTTAAACATTAAAAGCCCCGAGCGAGCAGCCGTTAGTAGCAATTGCGCCTGCGATGCGTGGCCGGCTGCACCTATGATAGACGTCACCACACACCCACGTCACTGGAATTGAGATGCCTGCGCTGCCCACAGCCACACCCAGGCCACACCGACCATTGGTGCCCGCTGCCCAGCCCTAGAAGACACCAGCCCACCTGCCATCATCACACTAGTGGTCAGTGTCAGACTGACAGAAGCAGCCGCCCCCAGAGCCGCCATCAGCCAGAGCCAGCCAGGCAACTTGGGCAATGTCAGGACTTGGCGGGACAGAGTGACACAGCACTGCAGGCAGCCTGAGCCAGTAGTAGACTGGTTATACAACAACCTCCGGTCGGTCAGCCCCCCCCACCCCCAGGCAGCCCAGTCATCAGGGCATGAGGAGCTGGTGTGGGTGGTGGTGGGAGCCTGGAGTCTGGACATTTCTTTTTTTAATATTTGCCCAACCAAGCTATTTTTTTTTTTTTGGCCAACAAAGCACAGGCTTTTTCCTGGCAGTCACCCAGTGCACCCACACCTCTTATGCAATATGCAGGTTAAATTGATGCAAAAGGAACTTCACCCTGGCAAACTTCTCCCCTCTTGCTGTTCAGCACCTCCATCTTGAAATGTTCTGTATGTGCCTTACCCCGGAAGATACCTGTGGCACATTTGTGCACATGCAGGACATTTCAAGATAGCGGTGCTGAACAGCAAGAGGGGAGAAGTTTTCCTGGGTGATGGGAAATAAATAACACAGACCAAATAAAAAAAGCCTATCTGCTGCAGAGAATGCCACCATGTGCCACTAGTCCACCTCCATCATGATTCTGTGGAAAATCTGTACTTTATCCTTCCTACTAGAATATAAGGTTAGGTATGGATCCAGGGAGCACCCCCATTAGCCCACCCCCCAGACTCAGAATCCCCTTGCTCATCTGACTGCTCCCTACCCAAATGACATGATGGTGGCACATGGTGCCATTCTCTGCAGCAGGTTGGGAGTGGACTCTTTACCCCCAGAAGACAATGTTAATTTGTAGGGAGCAGTGAAAGAAAGGATGTGAGTATTGCAGCCAAAGCTGTGGGTTTTTTTGTGGGTGGAGCATTGGGTGGAGCTTGGGTGGGACTTAATTTGAAATGTGGGAGGGGTTATCAAATTTATCTTCGGGCTGAAGCTCCTGGTCTTTTCCCCACCTAGCAAGGCCCCTGCTCCAGTGCTAACTTTTATGTTAAACTGCCCCCCCCCCCCACTCTCCTCTCCTATCGCTTTCACCCCCCGCACTAATTCTCCCCCCTCCAGCTGATCAGACCCCCCCTGCAAATTCGATCCCCTACAGCTACCATCATAAGCCGGCATCCCTCCACTGCCACTTCCACCGGATTCAGGTGCTGCATGGGGCTTGGAGGGGATCCAGATATGCCCCCCCACCAGTCAGATCACCCCCATACCGGCCCCTGTACCCCCCATCCATCCCTGCTCTGGCAGAATCCCCCCTTCCCCTCCAACAGCCTGTAGCTGCTGGCCACATTGAGCTCCAGCAAACTGGCATGCTGAGAGCGTGGGGGAAAGGGGGGGTGGTGCGGGTGAAGTTGGGGCTTGGGGGGGGCCTGGTATACATGTGTATACCAAGCCCATGCCTGTAGCACAGTGTATATAGGCAGTGATTGCTCCTATATCCACTGACAGCTGATAGATTGTAATTGTATCAGTAGCGAATATTAATTTGCTATTGTCACAAGTGTGTGGGTTCAAGGCGCAGTGCCCCTAATGGACCGGCCACTCCTGGTAAGACCCCTTTCACATGGAGCAGACTCTGCCAAGCAGATCTGCCTGCTCAGCGGGGGATATGTCTGAGCAGGTGAATGACAGGTCCGTGTCCGTTCCGCTGATGCAGAGCGGACACGGTAACAGCCCCCTGTTCTCTATGGGGCCGTCGGATGGAAATGGACTGCCTGTCCATTTCCATCCGATACGATCTGATCTGATCTGCTAGATGGATGGGGAATGGGATCCCCATCCGTCTGTTTTTAGCGGACTGGACTGGATCGGATGCAGGTGGGTGTAAAACAGACACATGTCCATTTACATCAGCCTCTCTATAGAGAACAATGGGTGGTCCGATTGGGCCCGCCTGAAAACTGGTCAGGCAGACTTGATAGGTCTGCTTGTGTGAAAGGGGCCTAAGGACTTGTTCACATAGGTCTTACACAGCGCACCTTTATAGGGATGCACAGGTGTTCCGTGCATCTCTGTGCAGGCAGTGCCATTGATGTCATTTGGTATGTAGCACCTGCATGAACAGAGCCGTTGCTCCCAATTTTATATCCATGTAGATCCGCATGCATGTCCCTGAGCTCACACTGTCTGCACATGGAGGGCTTGTACCCACACCCCCAGGGATGTCAGATTGGGAACAGCAGCTATGCCTGTGCAGCCGTTGCATCCCAATTGACATAAATGTCTGTACGGGGATGCACGGAACATCTGTGCATCCCTGTGTGGGTAAACATGGCCCTCCATGGGTGTACACTTTAGTATGCCACATGTGAACGATGCTTTAGTAGCAATTTAGCAGGAATTTTGTATGTTTATGTGCAGTATTAATGATTTTAGTGTATTTTTAGTGAAAATAGCGATATGATGAACATTTGCGCAATTATTGCAGGGCCCAAAAAATCAGTAGCACTTTTTTTTATTTTACAGGTCATGTGCTTTTGAAAAATGTCTAGTTTGAGGGGTCTGAAATTCTGAAAGCTGTCAGTGCAAAATGGTAACCTCTGGATTTTTAGAGTAAATTGTTCTTATTTACAGTTTTACGTACCTTCAGTTGTCACCATTTCACAAAAAGGTGCAATCTAAAACGTACAAATATTTGTTATTTATTAACTCAATACAGTTTTACCTTTTCAGAATGGCTGGAAAAATGAACGTTTCCTACCATTCTAAATGTACAGCCTACTACTACCTGTGACATAGTATACACTATACATCCTTGTTTACAATGTTCACCCATCTTGCCCGCATACAGTATCCTTCTCCCAGCCCCCACACTCTGCTTGCACACTCATCTTGCCCACAAATAGTCTCCTTCCCCCTGCCTCCATACCTGTCTTATTCCCCTTTCCCCTTCTTTTTTCAGCAACTCTTAATGTACTGTTTGCTACCAGTGGTATAGTATATACCACACATCCAATTGCTCCTTGTTTACAATATTAAGCCCTTCCCAGCTATCATCTCCCCCGTCCTCAGCCTGGACCGCGCTGCAGTGGCCGGGAGGCGTGGCCAGCATGTCACAATTTGCTGACCGCCGACCCCACCTACTCCCCCTCCGACACGGCGCGACCAGGCTCATTTCTCATACATCTTCCCCTAGCTACCTCCGATCCCAGTCTCCTTCCCACACCTCCCATTTTCCCCCCTGTATTGCTCGCATATATCTCCTATTTTAATACCCCCCCCCCCCCCCACACTGGTCATTTGTACTTTATTTCATTAACACTGCTAATTCGTATGTATTGTGTATTATTCATTTTGCCTATAACCACCATGCTTGTGAAGCACATCCCGGCTGTCATCTCCCCCGTCCTCTGCCGGAGCCACGCCTCGGCGGCCAGGGGCGGGGCCGGTGTGTCGTGATTGGCTGCCTGCCTGCCCTGCCCCCTCCCCTCTCCGATATAGCGCGGCTCTGTCAGACATGGAGGAGGCCTGATGAAGAAGCACGGATTGCTCCGAACGCGCACCTTGGACAGCAGTGATCCAGCCCACCAGCTCCCCACCGGACCTGAGGCGCCTGAAGACCTCATAACACCCACCTGCCTGGAGCTCCGGATACCACCGGTGCGACCGGACACATGTGCTGGCTGGACCCCCAGCGCTCAGGCTGCCTGATTGGGAAGCTTGGATTTCTTACATGCCTGCTAACACTTATCTCTTGTAAGTGCAATTTTAATAAATGTTATGCTTTTAACTACATATTACGCTAAGTGGGGCGCTGCTTGTCTTCTTCTAATAAATCAGTAGTACCTTCTTTTTATTCTAGAGGTCATATGCTTTCAGAAAATACATGATGTGGGGGGTCTTTCACAAATTCTGAAAGCTGTAAGGGAAAAATGAAAATCTTCAGATTTTTAGAGAAATTTGGATATTTACATATTTGCTTACGTTGGATTTTCACCATTTTGCAAAAAGGCGCAATGTAAAAATTTAAAATTTGTATTATTTATTAACTCCATACAGGTTAAGCTTTTATATTTAGTGGGGATATAGCAGGAATTTTTGCGAATATATTGATTTGATAAACATTTGCGCAAATACCGGGGGGTCTTAATAAATCAGTAGCACCTTCTTTTTATTCTGGAGGTCATATGCTTTCAGAAAATATATGGTTTTGGGGTCTTTCACAAACTCTGAAAGCTGTAAGGGAAAAATTAAAACCTTCAGATTTTAAAATTTGGATATTTACACTTTTGCATCTGTTCAATTTTCACCAGTTCGCAAAAAGGCGCAATTTAAAAGTTACAAGTATTTGCTATTTATTAACTCAATATAGCTTAAGCTTTTATATTTAGTAGGAATTTTGTAAAATTTGCTGTGTATTTATCTGCTAATCATGATTTTAGTGGATTTTTAGCAAAAATCTTGTTTTGATAAACATTTGCTCAAATATTGTGGGACCTAAAAAATCAGTAGCACCTTCTTTTTATTCTACTGGTCATGTGCTTTCAGAAAATATATGGTTTGATGGGTATTTTACAAACTTTGAAAGCTATAAGTGAAAAATGAAAAAGCAAAGGAAAAATTGCAAAAATGGTCTGGCCACCTGGGTGTATAAAATGGAGCATAGGGCCTGACAGCGAAAGGGTTAAACTTTATACAATTTTTGGGCACTATGCAGCCGGTGTTTGGGGTTTTTATAATTTATTGAACTTGCTGCAAGGGTACTCTTATGTGCTCCTGTCTTTGGGTATTCTCTGCCCATTTACAAGAACACACCATTTCCCACCTGCACATTGGAAGTTAAACATGCATGCAGGTGCACAGGTAGGCATGCCTATTCCCAGTCTTAGCGAAAGACAGCCTATTTAAGTAAAATGGTTTAGCTAAGAATTTGTTGTTTGCTAATTGTATTCTGAACCTTTTCCTGAGATCCACTACTCTGCCGATTCCTAATTTGACCTTGTCTGGTTCCTGATCAAGGTTTGTCTCTGCTGACCACCTGATGTGACCATAGCTTACCTCCTGACCACTACTCTGTCTGCTACCCTGCCTTGTGGTCCACCTGCTCCCAGGGACCTTCCTCTCAGTGTGTACAAGCCTCAGAGCTAAGCCTGACTCCTGGTACAAGCTCTTAGCACCCATGTCACTCTATGCCTTTTCACTCCCCATGCTCCACTCCATGCATATCTGAACCAGAGGTGTAAGCCTGCATTCACACCTGAGTGTTGCGTTTTTGAGCATTTTTCCAAGCGTTTGTATACGTGTTTTTGAGCATTTGTGTACAGCATTTTTAAACATTTTTGAGCTTTGCCATTTTTTAATTAGCGAATAGGGAAGAATATCATATGTTTCATCATTTGTTGCTGTGTTTTTCAGCTTTTTCATACCCTTTTATTTATTATTCACTGTATTTATTAATGTTTTTACTTTTTTTGTAAGGGGTTAAGAATTATGGTTTAAAGGTTAGGGGTAGGAGTTAATTTATTTATTTGTTTGTTTGTTTGTTTATTTACTTATTTGTTTGTTAGATTTGGTGCTTAACCACCTCAGGTCCGCCCACCCGTCAAATGACGGCGGGGCGGAACTGCTATTTTTCCGGGTGGACGTCATATGACGTCCTCCCTTTAAGCCGGGATTGCGCACGATCGGGCACGCGCATCCCAGCTCTGTCGGTGTCGGCGTGTCCCCAGGACACACCACTTCACCGACAGGGGTGAACAGCCATTGGTTATGTGACAAAGTCACGGCTGATCACAAATGGCATGTCCGCCGTTCGCACGGCGCATGCGCGCAATCGGGAGCGCGCTGCACGTCGGTGGCGGCATGTTCCTGGGGAACACTGCCTGTCACCGACACTGGTATCAACGGCTGTTACCTTGTGATCGGCTGTGATCTACTTCACAGCCGATCACATCCAATGTAAACAGAGCGGTAACTCACTGTTACCAGCTCTTCTCTCCTCACACAGTGTCCAGTGTGAGGAGAGAAGAGCTGGGATCAGTGAGTTACTGATCTGTAAAGTAAAAAGACACTGACACATCCCCCCCTGCCCCCCCAATGCACCAGTCACCCAACAGTCACCCCATCTGCCCCCATAAAGGGTACCTGTCATCATAAAGTGCACCTGTCATCAGACTGCCATCATAAGGAGCACCTGTCACCCGTCACCCGTCAGTGACCGTGGCATGTCACCCATCAGTGACCACCGCCAGCCACCCGTCACCCATTACTGACCACCGCCAGTCACCCATCACTGACCACCACCCGTCACCCATCAGTGACCACCGCCAGTCACCCGTCACCCATCAGTGACCACCGCCAGTCACCCATCAGTGACCACCGCCAGTCACCCATCAGTGACCAACGCCAGTCACCCGTCACCCTTCAGTGATCACCGCCAGTCACTTGTCACCCGTCACCCATCAGTGACCAACACCAGTTACCTGTCACACATCTGTGACCACTGCCAGTCACCTGTCACGCATCTGTGACCACCGCCAGTCACCCGTCATGCATTTATGATCACCACCAGACACCGGTCACCCATTAGTGACCACCGCCAGACACGCGTCACCCATCAGTGACCACTGCCAGACACGCGGCACCCATTAGTGACCACCTCCAGTCACCCATCAGTGACCACCACCAGTCACCCACAGTGACCACCGCCAGTCACCCATCAGTGACCACCGCCAGTCACCCGTCACCCTTCAGTGACCACCTCCGGTCACTTGTCACCCATCAGTGACCACCACCAGTCACCCGTCACACATCTGTGACCACCGCCAGTCACCTGTCACGCATCTGTGACCACCGCCAGTCACCCGTCATGCATTACCACTGACCGCCACCAGTGACTACCCACTACGTACAGACCGCCACCAGTGATTACCCACTGGCCACAGACCACCACTAGTAATTACGTACTGCCCACTGACCGCCACCAGTGTCTACGCACTGTCCACTGACCGCCACCAGTGTCTACACACTGCCCACTGACCACCACCAGTGACTACCCACTGTTCACTGGCCTCCACCAGTGACTTCCCACTGCCCACTGACC
>BLSH010483271.1:376173-386721 GCA_018402905.1 Glandirana rugosa | reverse complement strand
CCCCCCCCCCCCCCCCCACACACACACACACACACACACACACACACACTCCCTCCAGCAGAAGCAGTGCTCCATCAAAACCCTGGAGTTCACAGTGTACATATAGCAGTGAGAGCATGATCTGGAGGGAGGGGGAGCAGAGGTCAGGACTCAGGGAGGAGGTGGAGCAAGCTGACAGGAGATAACACTGCTGACTGACGGAGGGGGAGTTTCAGGACCCGGCTGAGGCACAGGCAAAGACTCTGCAGCTGTCTCTCTCTGCTTCAAATTGAGACATTTGCCACTATGTAGAGCTGATATCCCTGCAGAAAGGGAGAAAGTTGGCAGCACTGCAGGGGATCCAAAGGTGCCTGCAGGTGCCCAGGCCCCTCTTCTGAAGTAACAGAGCTCAGGCCCAGTACAGGAGGGCTGGCCCTGTGTACATTGCAAAGCCATCTCTGGAGTGATCAAGCAAGGATGGCTACATTCACACATACAATGGGACATAGAGAATGAATGCAGCCACCCTCTAACAGGAAGATCAAGGCAGCAAAAACATTAAAGGTATTTTTTGAGTTAACAATACATACTTAGAGATTTTTTTTAAACCCGACTTTAGTGTCTCTACAGGATTTAGACATGTTATGACTGCTACTCTAGTTCTCTACTCTGCAACTCTAGTTAATTCATGCATATTACCACTTGTTAAAAAAAAATCAGTGGTTGCACCCAAAACTACTTATAAAAGCTTTTTTTTTAGTTATAACAAATTGGGGTATTGCTGCTGCTATTAAATGCAAGCAATAATGTAAAGTAAACATGTGCTAGCCATGTAAACTATGTGATACCAGCATACAGTGTTGCTGACCCTGTTTTTGAGATTTATATAGTTCCATAGCCCCATATACAGCTTATAGGCATCTCCCAAGGATGTATTTGTAAGGACTGGTGTTTTTCCAATGTCACCCTCAAAGATGCATAAGAAGGAGGACCCTTTCCACGCTGAACTCATTGAAATATATTTTACATTGCTACATATCCCACAGGGAAGTGCACAGCTCCCCAAACCCTGTGTTAGACAATCCATTGCCTACTGCAAATGTCCAGAATTAATTTTTAAGAATCGTGCCCATTTGACTTCAAATTATGGTTAGTACAGAAAACAGGCCAAGAACCAAACCCATACATATTCATTAATTTATACCATTTCCTTCTGAAAATACAGTAACTACTGAATGTTGTGCTTTGTATGATGTCTGCTTTAAGGATGTTTCTCTGGGTTCTGTCCTGTAAGCCTGTAAATTCAGTTATACATGCGTAAATGTTTCACAATTGGTTCCACATTTTCTGCACTCACTGATCCTTACTAATCCCCACATCAAATAGTTGAGCTTCTTCTATTATCTAAGAACCTGAATTCAATTTAAACTGAAATACTCTACCATTTACACCAATATTATTAAAAAAAAAGTCATACAGAAATTCCATTCAATTCACTTTACCTTGAACATTGAACGTTTAATCCACTTCCCTTTTCATGTTTTCTTCCCTAAAGTTAAACTTTGACCTGTATTTTAAAAAGTACATCTGTGAGTGTAGCAAATTGTGTTTGCTAATGCTAGGGACACATTTAGTTGAAGACATTTCAATAATTCAGTTCCTTAATGATAATCCCTCATTCTAACATTGCTACCAAGCAGTAGAAACACCTACAGATAAATGTTCAAGGCTCTGCAAGAATATACTGGGGAAATTGAAAGGACTGGGACTTAATTAAATTCCTTGCCTTACTAGGGAATCCACCAAGTCAAGATAGGTTAATGTTACAGTAAAGCATACTATTGAGATTAAATGCAGACCTAGACCATCAAAATGTATTAAAGCAGTAGCATTATGCCTAAGATAATGAAGTGCACAGTTGAAAGATGGAAACAAAGCTCTGGTGCCTTTGAAGAGGATCAACCATTAAAAACTATATTAAGCCATTTTAATGGCTTTAAGAGAAAATAGAACAAGTGTAGGAGGTTATTTTGGGACTAGTGAAATGCTTTGGGAAAAAAACATAAGATATGAAAATGCAAGTATATTTTAAATCCGAAGAAAAAATATATTGTTCAGTCTAGCCCTTTTTTCAATGTCATCTTAATGTTTTAAATCAAATTAAATATTAACATATTTGTTGCGGCATCTTTGGGATCACTAGTCTACTAGTCTATGTATCGGTACTTTACATGTAGACTTATGCTAAGGAAGAAAGTTGTTTATGTGTTTGTATAGCCAAAACCTTTTAGTTTTTGATTAGGGAATTAGCCGTTTGAACCCCTGCAAATGCAACAGAAGGTTAGGGGAAATCTTTCAAAGTGACAGGAATTCCCCACTTAGACAGTTGTTTACCCTCACTTCTTGTTCTTTTTTTTTTTTTTTTTTTCAGATTTCATTTATATAACACAGAATACAAAAGACAACAAACAACCGAGAACAAAAGAGAATACAAAACAGGTACACTTCAAAGAATACTATTTTTTTTTAAATTTCAAAATCTTGACACATGTACTGTATACCATCATACTCTACCATGCATACATCCATACACACATTCCTTCAATCAGTTACTCTTTCTCTCATTTCTGCAACCATGCACCAGACACTATTGGTCTAAGATAAAGTTCCTCCCCTGTGCTTTCTTTCTCCTTATGTGGGCTATCTGAGCAATTCATTTTACTATTATATTTATGCTTTGCACCTCTTCTCCCTGATTATCTAAAGCACAAACTTGTTTCTTTGAAATGACCGCTCGTTATTTCGAGACCGTGTATATATTGTTCACCCAACAGCCCCATACTTTATCAAATTTATTTGGTATTCCTCTGCTAATGTAGGTTGCTTTGTATAAGGGGAGGGTAATATCTATCAGAGTCTTCCACTGTGTCACGGTTGTGGGGGTAGATTTTTTCCATGAAAGCATTATTAACATAGTATAATAAAACTGTTGACAAAGTATGTGTCGCTTTTTTGGAGTTAGCGAATCTACTAAACCCAACAGACATACCTCCACTGTAGGTTGTATGCTCACAGCTACTACCTCCTCAATACAGTGGATAACCCCCTCCCCCCCTTAGATTTTGTGCATTTACACAGTTCCAGAAAATATGAAAAAAGTCAGCTTTTGGTGAAGCGTATCTCTAACAGCAGGATGACTGTATTGGGAATAACCTAGCCATCTTAGCCGGGGTAAGATATATTTGATGTAGGAATTTAAATTGAATAAGATGATCTCAGGCCGACAATAGCCTGGTAAAGTTGATATCCCAGATAGCCTCCCAGTCGCCCCCATCCAACTGTGGAGAAACCGCCCTCCACGCCGCTTTACAACGTAAGAGAAGCTGGTCTCCCTTTGTCATCAAACTTTTATATATGGAGGACAGGGCCTTCTGTATAATTTATTTTCTTAGAAGAGTTTCCATACCACTCATTTACAACATAGGAAGCCTTATACCGAAATGAGGAATATACGCATGTTTGAGTTGATGGCTATTAGGAAGTTTAAACTTTAATTTCAGCCCATCAAACATCAGGAGTTTCCCATTATCCACTATATCATTCAAAGACTTAATACCATATCTGGTCCATAAACTTGGATCTGGATAATTTCGAAAGTGAATCAAGTTGGGATTCCTCCATAGTGATGTATGGGGTGAAAACATGTCACCATTATTTACCTTATTTGTCACCACCCAAGCTCTATTTACTGCACACATAGATGGTGTAAGTTTATAAGGAGTTCTATTTCCCCGTAAAACTAAATGTGCCAATGCCTCATATGATCCAGTAAAGGCAGCTTCCAATATTGTTGCAACACCATCCTCCGAAGGCTTAATCCACCTATGTGCAAAGACCAGCTGGCCCGCCAAAAAATAGCGATAAAAATCAGGGACCCCAGCCTCCCCTGTTTCCATGGCAGTTTCAGCACCTCTAGTTTAATTCTCAGGTGACGCCCCTGCCACAGAAATGTTGTGGCCAATTGGTCTATTTTTTTAAATACAGTATCTCACAAAAGTGAGTACACCCCTCACATTTTTGTAAGTATTTTATTATATCTTTTCATGTGTATATCTTTTCACCCAAAGGTGGGTGAAAGGAGTCTGCTCCAGTCCATTGCGCCTGTTCAGAGTGTTCTTATATTGGAATTCCATGCTGTGTCTGTTTTTCTTCTATGCATGTAAGTGCAACTATTTTAAATAAATATACCTGGTTAAACCGCATCACGCTATGTGGCATCTTTTATTTTTGTATGAGGTCCTATGCATATAGTCACCCTGGATTCCTAGTATGATACACTGGCCTGGATGTCTTACCCTGAGTGGTGCCTTATCGCTATACGTGAAGTGGTGGATATAGCCCATCTAGGAACTGGGATGCAATTACTGATCAATGTTTAAGTAGATCGATTGTGGTTGTTTGATGTTACGCGCTTATCCAGATTAGGTCTGGTAAGAGTACCTAACTATTTTTTTTGGTGATGGTCAACATTGCATGTGGGTGGAAGTCACACCTTATTTACCTAGCCCAGCTGTGGACTGCACTATACAAATTCACGGATTGAAAAATTATCAAGAGAGATATATATATTTGGACACTTTATGGCACTTTATTTGCACTTTATTGTACTGGGACAGTTTTTATATTATGTTACGTATTTAAATTGTGATGTTAACGCCAACAGGCAATTTTTCTTAACGCTGCACTTATTTGTGCTTTAGTTTCCAAATCTCTCCTTTGTTCTTAAACGTATTTAACAACGGGATCATGTTGTCCGCCATAAAATCTTTTGGATCTTTTGTAAATACGATGCCAAGGTATTTCAGCTTGTCCACTATCACTATCTTTGCTGCAGTACTTGGGGGTGGGGCACTTAGGGGGTCGACCAGCATCAATACAGACTTTTCACAATTTATCTGCAGCCCGGAGAAAGACCCAAAGTCCTCGACCAGTCGGATTGCTGATGTGAGTGATGCTTGGGAATCCCCCAAAAACAGTAGCACATCGTCCGCATAAAGGGCAATTCTCTCTTCCCAAAAGGATCTCTGAAACCCCCTCAGATCCCCGGATGCTCTTATTGCTATCGCCAGAGGCTCGATTGCAAGTGCAAAGAGCAGGGGCGATAATGGGCACCCCTGTCTCGTCCCCCTCGCCAGCCCAAACCCCCTGGAGCACACTCCATTAATCTGAACCTTGGCACTGGGATCGTTGTATAATGCTTTGATCCAGCCTATAAAGACGGAGCCAAACTTGAATTCCTCCAGGACTCGCCCAAGGTATCCCCAGTCCAAGCTATCAAAAGCCTTAATAGCGACCAAGGAGAAAATGGCTCTGGAACCAATGTTCTTTGCTTTAATCTGTAAATTCAAGAATATCCATCTAATGTTAATGCTAGTAGATCTATTAGGGATAAATCTGGGCTGATCCGGATGGATAAGTCTCTGGATAACTTTATTTAGCCTACTGGCCAAAACTTTTGCTAGAATTTTAATATCAGAGCACAACAGTGATATCGGTCTATATGAGGATGTCTCCAAGGGGTCTTTACCTTCTTTATGCAGGACTATGATTGTAGCCTCCTTCATTGAGGGGGGAATTCTCCCATTGTTAATAGCCCATTGTGCTACCTTCAAGAGCTCCGAAAGCAAAATGTTCCCATAGCGCTTGTAAATCTTGATTGGTAGCCCATCTGGACCAGGGGACTTTTATCCAGCCATCTCCCCCATCACCTTTTGTATCTCTACTAGGGTTATAGGTGCCTCCAGCTCCTCCCTCTCCTCATCTGAGAGAGTGGGGAACCTCAACCCCCCCCCAGGAAATCCCCCACTCTCCCAGCCTGGCCCGTATCCTGGGCTCTGTAGAAGTTTTCATAATACTCTCTGAATTCCTCCACAATCTCGTGTGGATGCGAGGTAATCCCTCCCCCAGAGACCCGTATTAATGGGACAGTGTTGGCAGGGGAGTTGGTCCTTATCAAGGAGGCCAAGGCTCTGCCCACACTCTCCCCTTCCACAAATGACTTTTGCCTCGCAGACAACCTCCTGTTCTCCTCTTTCTTGAGTAGTTCCGACCTATATGCCTGTTGCCAATCTATTAGTATCTTGTAGTTTTCTTTGGTTGGATCTGTAGTGTACAGATCCTCAGCCCTTTCCACCTCCTCCCTCACTGTCTCCTCCCATCTCTTCGACTCAGTTTTAATCCTAGCCACCTGCTGTTTCAGTGGGCCACGGAGATACGCTTTCAACTCGTCCCATGTCATCTCTACCGATGCAGTACCCTTATTGATCTTAATAAACTCCTCTATTGCTCTCGGTATTCCATCAAGCCCATCCATAAGTTCCAACAAGTGTTGTTTCCAGTTCCTTTTAACCTGCTGACACTCTAAATTCATGGAGAGCACCAGGGGAGAATGATCTGACAAACCTCTGGGCATATAAAAGATATCATTAATTATGTGTGAAGCCTTCTCATTTCCCAAAGCTAGATCAATCCTGGAGAGAGTGGCATATGTAGGCGATTGGCAGGAAAATTGTGGGGCCTCAGGGTTCCGAGACTTCCAAATATTTATTCACCCCACTTCCTCCAGCTTTGTTGGTCTTAAAGGGGAGCCTATCCTTACCCTCATCAGTTACCGCGTTAAAATCCCCTACTATCACTATTGGGATATGGGCCTTATCCAATGTAAATTCCAGAACCTCATTTAGAACATCTGTACTGAATGGCAGTGGAATATATATGTTTGCGAGAATAATTTCTGTGTTTTCTATCAGGCAATGCAATAGGATATACCGGCCGTGTTCATCGATTTTACTGCGCCTGCAGGAGAAAAGCACCCCATCCCTCACCATTACACTCACCCCCCTAGAGTAAGAGGAGCAAGTCGAGTGAATGTGGGTATGGAACCTTTTAACCCCCCCCCCCCGTGGGTCAATGGTTTCCCTCGTAAAGTGCATCTCCTGCAGGCACAGCACATCCACATGGTGTATGTCCAAATAAGAGAACACGGCGGATCCCTTTACCGGGCTGCCTAGGCCCCTAACATTCCATGATGCAACTTTAACCCTTTTAACCTGCATCTAGAAGTGGAAAAAATGGAATAAAGGGTTCTAGGATAATTCCAAGTGAAAACAATGAGATGTGGGCGAGGCCCACCATGGTAGTGATAATAATGTGCATCCAACGTATAAAAATCAATGTAAATACCCTATGCGTCCATCCTTCTGTGCTTGGTGCTATCTGTGGTGAAGAACAAATTTCAGGAAGGGCAGTAGCATTTCCCCTTCTAGTAATGCAAAGCGTATTAAACGTGACAAAAAAAACGTGAACTTTACAAATCCGACCTTCCTTGCAAACCATTTTTCTCCGTACTAACCTACTCCTGCAAGCAACACACAACTCGAGTTTCGAACTTCCATGCATACACCCCAAAATTCTGCCCTCCTTCTCCCTACCCTCCCTCCCTAACCTAACCAGGTTATCTCCCCTAGGGGCCATAGTTGTGACCACTCCTATCCTATGTGAGCCATCCCCATTCACCCACACTTCCCCCCCTCCCACCCCCACCCCCCGCTTGCGTGGTCCCCGATTCTGCTCACGACAACCCACCTTCATCCCATTGTGCGGCACTCCAGCCCTGCCTCCCAAAAAGAAAGAGAAATGTATATATATATGTATGAGGGAAAAAAAAAGGAGAGATCCCCTCCACTACAGTGTGATTATATCAATCCCAGAGGGATCATGGAGCATCTTTCCCAAAGGCATTGCTATTTATATCCAATTTTTCCATCTCTTAGAGTGTTTCTAGTCCTCTTGGTCCCTCCGCAGCCCTTCTTTATTTTATTCAAACCATTTTTTCACCCCCTCTGGAGAGTCAAAGAACTGTATTCCCCCCGCTACCGTGATCCTTAAACGGGCAGGGTATAGTAGAGCATATTTGACAATCTAATTGTAGCAGGGTACGTTTTAATTCTATAAACTTAGCTCTGCGCTTTTGGAGGTCTGGGGAGAAGTCTGGGTACATAGAGACTCTTGCCCCCCTGAAGAACAAATTGCATTTTTCTCTAGCCTTTTGAAGGATGGTGGTTTTGTCCCTATAGATTGAAATCTTTGCCAAGAATGGTCTAGGGTGACCCCCACCGAAGACAGGTGGAAGGGCACCCTGTGAGCCCTTTCTATAAAAAAGTTAGGGGACACAATACCCTCCCCTAAGGAGTCTTTGAGCCACTCCTCCAGAAATGCCACATGATTTGGGCCTTCACTCTGCTCTGGCATACCCACTATTCTTATCCCTCCTAAGCCTGTTTTCCATGTGATCAATTTTGGCAGTGTACATATTTACTTTCTCTATCAGGTCCCGAAGGTTGTTTTTAATTGGGTGGCATTCGTCCTCCAAGGTGCTAACCCTTTCTCCACTGCTACAGTCCTCTCCTGTATCTGCTGAATATCATGACAGACATGGGACACCTCTTCCCTAATACCCCTCATCCGTTCAAAAAGCTTGCATAATGTAGTTTTGCAAGTGTTTGCTGCCTGTAGAACTTCCATCAATGACGGTTCCGCTGATGATGCTAATACCGGCGAAATAGAGGGCGGATCAACTTTACCCTCCCAGAGATGTTGACCACGCTAATTTCTGGGCCATGATCTAGAATTGGTTGTCCCTGACTTTTCCTGCCCAAGTTACTGCCCTGCTGCTACACCGCCGACCACTCTCAAAGCTCCCACAGAGCAGTATGCTTCACCGGGCGCACCGACCTCTCAGATAGGAGCCGCCAGTCACCGGCGCAGCACCAGGTACAGCCCGAGCTGCCTAGCCTTATCTCCATCCCTCCTCGCTCCTCTCCACCTGTGGAGGGGGAGACAGGCTGGCCGCTGGTACACCGCCCAGCCATTCTCGGTGCTCCCACAGTGCCGTTCACAGTACCTTCTCCGGATGTCTTGCCTGCTTGGACAAGGGCCGTCAGTCACCGCCGCAGCTCCGGGTTTGGCTGTGGGATTCCCCAACCCCCTCTACGGCATCCAGGCTCCAAGCGGCTCATTAACACAGGATCCTTAGAAGGCAGAATGGGAGATGCCGCACACACGTCCACTCACTCCCTCATCCAGTCACGCCCCCTGAATGGCCCTGTTTGTGGCATGTGCTATCGGCCTTTGGTGTGGGCCCAAACTTTCTCAAATGGGTACAGTTAAAACATACATCTCCCTCGGCCAGGATCAGGATTAATGGGGAACTCTCTGAGCTTTTCAGGCTCTTTAGGGGCACTCGGCAGGGGTGTCTGCTGTCACCCCTGCTCTTTGCCATGGCTCTGGAACCTCTGGCTATACATGTCCGGGCTTCCAGTCAAATCACAGGCTTCTTGCGGGGTTCCAGGGAAGATGTGATTTCGCTTTATGCAGACGACACTTTGATCTATTTGGGTGACACCAAAGACTCCCTTATAAATGTAATGCAACTTATTATGGACTTTGGAGCCTTGTCAGGGTTTGTGATCAATTGGAACAAGTCGGTACTCATGTCCCTGGACCCTCTCATAGATCCTCTTCCTAGATGCGTGGAGTCAGTGCAAGTAGATTTCTCATTCAGGTATCTCGGGATACAGGTATCCCAGGATGTCTCAGACTACATATCCCTAAATTTGGTCCCATTGCTTAATAAACAGAGAGCAAAAGGTATAGCCTGGTCTAAATTACCCCTGACAGTAGTTGGCAGAGCCAATCTAATTAAAATGATATGGGCCCCCCATCTGTTATACATATTTCATAACGCCCCCATTTGGATTCCCCATAAATGGTTCTCCAGGATTGATACCCAGTTTTGGACGCTGATTTGGAGTAATAAAGCAGCAAGAATTAGTCTTCATGCCCTACAATTTCGAAAGGACCAGGGTGGTTTAGCAGTCCCACACGCCAGATTGTATTTTATAGCTTCCCAGATCCAACATCTAGGTGGCTGGGGACACAAGGATCCCTTGGATCCAATCAGGAATATATTGATTCCTTGGAACTCGGTGTGCCCGGTTCTCTCACATCTGGAGCCAGTATTTGCCCATTTACAGGGCAACATGCCGACGGTAGTCTTACTTAAAAAATGGAGACACCACATAAGAAACATTCTGCAAATCCGCAGCTTCTGTCAATACACCCCTATCTGGCGCAATACATACTACAGAAAACTGTTCAAATTGCAGGACTGTGGGAAAGGGCAGGAATACATTATTATTATTATACAGTATTTATATAGCGCTGACAGTTTGCGCAGCGCTTTACAATATTAGGGCAGACAGTACAATACAATACAATTCAATACAGGAGGAATCAGAGGGCCCTGCTCGGTAGAGATTACAATCTAGGAAGGAGGGTTAAATGATACGAAAGGGCAATAACTGTGGGGGATGGGTTGATTGAGAAAAAAAAAAAAGTGCAGTTGTTAGGTGGCGGCAGGATAGGCTTCCCTGAAGAGAGAAGTCCCTTCGGATAGGACGGCGGTGGATTGTTGACGTGAAAAAAAAAAAAGAGTTAGTTGGGTAGGGG
>BLSH010483271.1:355989-374497 GCA_018402905.1 Glandirana rugosa | reverse complement strand
GAACAGAACCTTGGGGGACCCCGACAGAGAAAGGAAGAGGAGAGGAGGAGGTAGAATTGTATGTGACACTGACGGTGCGATGGGATAGGTAGGACGAGAGCCACTGAAGAGCACAGTCACGGAGACCAAGGGAGTAAAGTATTTTTTTGAGGAGGGGGTGGTCGACAGTATCAAACGCAGTCGAAAGGTCCAGGAGCAGGAGTACAGAATAATGTCCATTGGTTTTAGCGGTTAGTAGGTCATTTGTGAGTTTAAGAAGGGCAGTTTCTGTGGAGTGTTGAGGACGGAATCCAGATTGGAGGGGGTCAAGAAGGTTATTCTTAACAAGGTGGTCACTCAGTTGGTTGTAGACCAAGCATTCGAGGAGTTTGGAGGAAAATGGGAGCAAGGAGATAGGGCATAGATTGTTAAGATCGGTAGGGTCCAGGGATGGCTTTTTGAGTATGGGGGTTACCAGTGCATGTTTTAGAGCATTGGGAAAGATGCCAGAAGAGAGGGAGAGATTGAAGATGTGAGTTAGAGAATGCAGGATAGAGTCAGAGGGTGAGCGTAGTATTTTAGAGGGAATAGGGTCCAGTGGACAGGTGGTTAGGTGGGCGTTAGAAAGGAGTTTAGCAACCTCGTTTATAGTAGCAGGTTTGACTAAGGATAGTGTAGATTGTGCTTGTTGACATGGGGTGTTAACTGGAGAAGATGCCTGTAGAGTGGAGATTTCATCACGAATTGTGTCAATCTTGCTTTTGAAGTGGTTAGTAACCTCCTGGGCAGTGAGTGTATTAGTGGGCGGAAGTGGGGGAGGACGCAGTAGGGAGTTCAAGGTAGAGAAGAGTTGACGGGGACTGGACGAGAAGGTGTTAATAAGGGTGGTAAAATAGGTCTGCTTGGCAGTGTGGAGGCCAGAATTGTATTTATACAAAATCATCTTAGAAACACTGATTAGGCACGGACATTTCAAATGCAGGTACTTTCATTCTGCTTTCTTTCGCTGTAATTTTGTCTCACTTTGCACTTTTATTTTTCTGTAAATATTTTACTGCACCTAAAACTTGACCTTTTCATTATTAAACCTTATTTTGAAAAGTGTTAATTTTGTCCCTAAAGCTCTTAATGCAACTATTACGAATCTGTTCCTTTGAAGAGCGCTACTGTTTTTAGAATAACTCATCTGAATATAACTGTCTGCGGTGACAGTGTGTGTACAGACGGTTATTCTGAAATACTGGTATTGCTAACATACGAGTCTTCTGGCCGGAATCCACAAGTGGTGGCAGTGAAAGGGTTAATTGTTTGAATTAGCCTGGTAACAATCGCTCTCAGGCGGCTGGCATTTAGACGGTGGTCCCGCAAACTGGGAAATCTTTGTGCTGAAAGCAGCTGAGAGTGGCATTGTTACGTTTGTGACAAGTGCGGTATTGGATCAGGGGGGTCCTCGGTGGCCGGTGGGTGAGGAGGGCAGCGATCTGATACCCGCGTTCGTCACATACTGACGAACATTATATCTGTCTGACATTATATCTGTCAATTATTTAAAGACTCAATGCTTAAATCATTTATGGAACTACAATTGGAGTTCACACTCCCTAAACACCAATTCTATAAGTTCATTCAATTGAGGCACGCTATTTAGGCTGAGGCCAGAGTCTCTGCCCTGCAATATGCAGATCATCCTCTAATGTCAAATGTCCTGCAGGTGCGAGACAAGAAAGGGATTATATCCAGGGTATACTCTCAACTACTTAATACTACGCATGATGCTACCAATCTCCAATGCAGAAAACAATGGAAGGAGGATTTGGATGGCATGGATGGGGATCAGTGGGAGATGTGTTTATTGTCTGCCCTCCTAGCCTCGATCTCTGTCTCCCAAAAACTCTCACAGCTATATCTATTGCATAGAGTTTATAGAACCCCAGAGATACTTCATAAATAGGGGAGAAGGGACTCCCCACTCTGTCCAAAATGGGAAAGAGATGTGGGCAATCTTTTGCACATGTTTTTGCAAATGCCCCAAGTTGTTCCGATACTGGAATTTTACTTTAACCACTATCTCTCAAGCATATCACATACCACTTCTTAGAGATCCAATAGTATGTTTACTGGGTGCCCTTGATGTAGAAACCCTCTCACCAAATGAGCACACAGCAGTACTGAGGTTGCACGTAAACTTATAGCTAAATATTGGATATCCCCCTGGGTCCAGACAGGAAAGCAATGGGTGAAAACAGTTAATCCAAATCTCATAAGGGAAAAACACATATCAACACAGAAATGTCGTTAAAAAATTGTATTCAATGTGGCAGCCGTGGCTGGATATCCCAGGCCTGGCCCTACATCAATTGATCAAAGACAGGTTGCTGCAGATGCTGCAGATATATTACCCAGTGGGGTTATGTATATATTCATGGTCATTGTTGGTTGGAGACAAAGGAGAAAGGATCAGGCAAGCGATGGAACAGTGTTCACTAAACTGCTGATATATAACTTGTTGATTGCTTCTTATTTTCTGTCTTGGTTATCTTTGTTTCTCGTTCTTTCTCTTTCTTTTCATATGTGATCCTGATGTGGAATCTACTGATCTGTCATTATAAACCAATTTTGTTATTGGAGGTGTAGACAAGATACCTGGCTATGACATATAAAGATACATATGTGAGATATTGGATGTAAACTACCTTCTAATAGTGTATAATCCTGTGGAAAAAACAAAACAGATGATATATAAGTTGGAAATGTATATTAATGTGCATTGATCCGTCTGTATATCAACAAAACTTTATTCTGAGTTAAAAAAAAAAAATAACTCAACACACAGCCATTAATGTCTAAACCGCTGGCAACAAAAGTGGGTACACCCCTAAGTGAAAATGTCCAAATTGGGCCCAAAGTGTAAATAGTTTGTGTGGCCACCATTATTTTCCAGCACTGCCTTAACCCTCTCGGGCATGGAGTTCACCAGAGCTTCACAGGTTGCCACTGGGGTCCTCTTCCACTCCTCCATGATGACATCACACACGCTTGACACCATCTGAACCAAATAAGCTTATCTTGGTCTCATCAGACCACAGGGCATGGTTCCAGTAATCCATGTCCTTAGTGTGCTTGTTTTCAGCAAACTGTTTGCGGGCTTTCTTGTGCATCATCTTTAGAAGAGGCTTCCTTTCCGGGATGACAGTCATGCAGACCAATTTGACGCAGTGTGCAGCATATGGTCTGAGCACTGGCAGTCTGACCCCCCACTCCTTCAACCTCTGCAGCAATGCTGACAGCACTCATACATCTGTAGCAAAGTGTCATTTCTTCAACGTTGTCACATGAAAAGATGTAATAAAATATTTACAAAAATGTGCGGGGTGTACTCACTTTTGTGAGATACTGTATATGTTTATTCAGTTTTCACAGAATAAGAACAAAATACAAATAGTAGCCATACAGAGACAATACTATGCCGAAGAGATAACATGAACGTAAATGTTCATAAAGTCCAGGTAAATGAATAGTGCCTAGTTAAGGAAAATAAGGGATGACACAAAATTGAAAAGCTTAATGGAGACATATGGCTCAAAGGATAGGCATGATCCCATATAGACAACAAATGACAAAATAAAGTAATAAATGGTTGTAGTAGGACATGTGATTGTCTCAATGATGAAGAAAAAAGATGACACCTTTTTATAGAAGTTCACAAAGTGTACCGAACCAAGACAGAGCATCAGACCAGTATTCTAGTACATAATGAAATTAACTGACACCTCTCCAACACAGCAGAACAGATGCAGAATGGCAAAGAGTGTGGAACTGTCTCTTTGTTGGCATATTGACCATTGGAGTAGCAGTGTGGCCTAGATGGGTGTCAGAATTTCCTGCAGCTTACTAGTCAAGTACAGAGAAAAGGCAATATGGTTGAGTAATCGTTTGGAATCTGTTTGCACTTGCAGGTCAAGTTTTACAATGAATGCCTCTAGCTTCTTTTTCTGAAAGTAAAAACAGTTCGTTATTTTCCCAGGGTTGCAGCTCTGCAGCCAAGTATAGAAAAAGGTAGTCCATCAGAATAGTCTATTTGCAATTATAGTGACCACTTGGCCTACATGGCCAATATGCAATGCCACTGATGTTTTTCCCTAGAATGACAGCAGTCAGCAAATTTACAAGTGACAGCTTAGCAGTCCAGCACAGCAGAAAGGCAGCTTGAGTAATCTGACTGTAATTTACAAATACCCTGGAGTTTTAAAAGTAGAAATGATGCTAGAAAAATAGTATTGATATTGGCAGTAACATATATAGCAGCAGCATCTACCACTCTCCTGCACTGTAACTGATGTTGAATTTGACCAAAGAGCAATACTTAACTTGTCTTTATATTATTCGTTTACTTTTGCTGACTGCCTGCTGCCGGAGGTGGGAAAGCTTCCTGAGTCATGAGATGCTAGTGATTATAAGGAAGCCTGCCAATGAACACACACATTTTGTTTTACAATACTCAGTGGTGCAAGTTGATTTGCTCATACCTACTTAAGAGTACTGTCGAAGTAGAACTCCAGCAAAACTGCTCAAAAGAAACGTATATTGTATATGGGAGCTGTTATACTTGCCAAATTATTTATCTGTCCATTTTTGTCTGAAATTTACAGCAAGCAGTACAGCCCTGTCTTGCAGGGCAGGAGACAGGGCCGATCCTGGGCGGGTGCACGGGGTGCACCGCACCCAGGCGCCGCAAGATGCTGCAGAGAGGGGGCGCCGAAAAAGCTGTGGCACTGCCACTGTCTCTCACACTCACACACTAAGTGCCGTTACTTCAGATCACAGACTTACTGCTGGCACTGCCACTGGTTCAGGCAGCAGAGTAGCGGTGCCGCCCGCCTGCCCCAACCCCTATCTTGATAGCTGTCCAGTGAGTCCTCCCTTCCCTCCGCTCCTGTCACTGTGCTCTCCTCTGCACTGGTTGCTAGAATCGTATGCCGCTCGGCATCTAGCAACCAGTGACGTCAGCAGCGCCGCCCCAGCATGCAGAGCGGAGCGGAGGAGGAACCATCTTCCATGCCTAGCTCAAGTAGCTCCACCCACCTCTTCCATCTTCTGCAGCGTGGTGGTGGGAACTGCTGGCCTGGGTGGCGCCGGGACTCTGGAGACTGGAGGCTCTGGCTCTGAGAGGCTAGTGGCTGGGAGACTGGGAGCACATCTGAGGAAGAGAAGAGAGATGCCTGCCTGCCCGCCCGGGACTAAGTGTGAGGAGAGGAGGAGCTGTCATCCACAAGGTCCACCTGCCTGCTGCTTCCTGAGGTCAGTGTGGCATTGACCCATTCCACCCACCTCCTCCATCTTCAGTGTGGTCAGAGAGGCTAAGGGAAGGGACTGGAGCACATCTGAAGAAGAGAGAGAGAGCTGCCCTGCCTGCCTGTGATTGTGAGGAGAGGAGCTGTCATCCACCTGCACTGCACCTGCCACTTCCTGAGGTTGGACCCTGCTCGCGTCCATTCTTCTGCCACCAGACTTACAGGTAAGGCAAGCTGTCACTGCGGTGTGTGAATCATTGTTTAGGCCACTTTCCCACTGGGGTGTTTTTCAGGCGATTTAGTGCTAATAACAGCACCTGAAAATCTCCTTCCAATCCACCCCAGTGTGAATGCCCAAGTACTCTCACACTGGGGCTGTCTGCTTGCAGGATGAGAAAAAAAGTCCTGCAAGTCGCATCTTTGGGATGGTGGGGGAGCAGTGTATACACTGATCCTCCCCCGCCCTTGCCATTGAAATGAATGGACAGTGCTTTGGAAGCGGCTGAACACCGCTTCAGAAGCGCCATGTGCGGGTAGTTTTAACCTCTTTGGGGCAGTTAAAAGCACCCCGCTACCACCCAAATAGCTGCGCCAAAGCGCCGCTATAACAGCAGTAAAGTGCTGCTAAAACTAGCAGCACTTTACTGCTAATGCCCCAGTGTGAAAGTGGCCTTAAAGTGGAAGTAAACCCTAATGGGTTTTACTTCCTCTTCATTGCACTTAATTACCCTGCAATGTAAAAGCATAATAGGCTAGTATGCATCGCATTCTAGCCTATTATGTGACACTTACCTGCATTGGAAGCCCGCGCTGTCCCCGCAGTAGGAAGCGTCCATCTTCTGCCCCTCTTCCTTCCGGGGTCGCGGACTCCACCTCTGTGATTTGCATGCGCACGGGAGCCGCCAAACGGGGCACATGGTCAGTGAAGGAATGAGGCAATTTCTTCATTGCGCATGTGCCCGATGACATGGGCACATCACAGTACACTGTATATCTCCTAAACTGTGAGAGTTTAGGAGATATGCAGGGAACCTACAGGTAAGCCTTATTATAGGCCTTATTATAGGCTTACCTGTAGGTTAAAGTGGTTGTCACGGGTTGACAACCACTTGAAGGAGGGAAAATGTACCATTCATTTAAATTATGTGCCAGATGTAGCTGCAGTCAAAAACTGTTCTAACAATAAGACCCCTTTCACAGCACATCTGAAGAAGAGAGCTGCCTGCCTGTGACTGTGAGGAGAGGAGCTGTCGTTCACCTACACTGCACCTGCCGCTTCCTGAGGTTGGTGTTGTGACGCTGACCCTGTCCGTTCTTCTGCACCAAGGTAAAGCATGCTGTCACTACTTGAGAAAAAGAAGGCCACTTTCACACTTGGTGGTTTTTCAGGCGCTGCAGCACTAAAAATAGTGCCTGTAAAGTGCCTGAAAGACTCCATCCCCAATTCTCCCCAGTGTGAAAGTCTGAGTGCTTTCACACTGGGGCGGTGTGCTTGCAGGATGAGAAAAAAGGTCCTGCAAGCAGTATCTTTGGGGCGGTGCGGGAGCGGTGTCTACACCGCTCCTACACCTCCCCTAAGCCGCCCCTGCCATTGAGATGAAAGGGCAGCACTTCCAAAGTGGCTGAACACTGCTTCGGAAGTGCTGCAGCACGGGCGTTTTTACCCCTTGTTAACTCCTTCTGGGGGGTTAAGCGCGCCCGGCTGCCGCCTGAATAGCAGCGCCAAAGCACCGTAATAACAGTGGTAAAGCGTCACATACATATACATGGAGAAGTGGGCTTGTTGCCATAGAAACATTTGCAAAGGGGAGGAGTTAGCAAGATGACCACGCCCATGTGGGGGCGCCAGAAGATTTTCTGCACCCAGGCGCCTGGGACCCTAGGATCGGCCCTGGCAGGAGACCTGATTTCTGCACTGCAATTTAACATCAAAGGTCTTGCCCTTTCCCCGGGCTATGAACAGATAGAAAAAAAGAAGTAGCCAACTGATAAGCTCTGTCTCTAGGCTCTCCTCCCATGTCCCTTGTTAGCACATGAGCATGGCAGCATTTTGACTCCTTCTCCCAGCTTTGCTGTACAAGAAAATGCAAGTATCCTATACCAGGTCAGGCTGGGGAACTTTATCTTTGCATTTTTATTTTGCAAAAATGCAGTTAATAATTACGCAGTTGCATTTATTATATCTTTTATATCAGCCTGGAGTTTGATTCAATGTTTTTTATACTACAATAATGACACGTTAGTATCACTATAAGGTAACCACTCTGTGAATTCCTTTTCATTCACCTTTATGGTGCCCGAGCACTTGTCTTCATTTCTTTTCTCTTGATATTATGTAGGATTGTTTCTCTACATCACATCACGTATTTGTTTCATGATTTTTTTCCTCACACCATGGTCACGCTTTTTGGACATGCCTGCTTTTCCACATTTGGTCTATGTCCTTTATTCTATTTGGTTATGGGCTTTTCTCACTTTCATTAATTTATTATTATTATAAACTTATTATTATATACAATTTATTTACAGAATTGGAGCCCATACTCACTATCATTTGGATCCTTTTTTGAGGGGGGGGGATTATACATGTGCTTCTGGTCCCCCCACGGCCCCTGTTACCACAGCTCCCGGGACAGACATTTTAAACAGCCCTCGTTTTCCAGCTTCACACACACAGCTGACTTCGTCCCCCCATTTACATTTTTTTTCCCAATGTTTGGGTACATTATTAGACCACATTGATATATTTATGTCTTTCTGTAGATTATTGATGCATCCACCCCTGAAGAGTTGGAACGAATCCACGAAACGCGTCAAACATACATAGATTCACCATGCTTATATAGACGGCTCAACATAAGTAATCTTATGTGTATTATTTTGAAGTAATCATATTATATGGAGGACAGTATTTTACACCATACAATGCAGTGTGCTATGTCGTCATTGATATGTATACTGCATATGGTTTGCAACATGTCATTGATATGTTTACAACCTCATGTGTTTACCTACTGCTATATGTCTTGTTACTCATGGTTTTAAGAGAATGAGCATGCACTTTTTAAACATTGACTAATTTGCTAGCCATGTCACACATGCCTCATTTAAAGTTCCACCCAACCTCTTTTATATATGTTGTTCAATTCAATGTTTTTTATACTACTCACAATAATGGCACATGTTTGTATCAGAGGTAGAGATTGCTCAATTTGCATCAGTCTGCATACTTCACAATGATCCAGAAGGTAAGTCTTTATTGAAATATATTTTAGGCTATATTATATATCACAACTTCTGTTTGATACTAAAACCACTTTCTGCTGATAGAGTACATGGGATGTGCTTTGAATATCTTAGAGAATTTATTTCCTTATCATATAAGGAACTTATGTGAAGTTTACTGTAAAATTATAGCTAAGGGATGATTGACAAAATTAAGCAATTGCAACTCTCCATTATTATACAATTCCTTTTTCTATTAGATCTTTCACTTTGCTTAAGCATTTATGGTTCCTATTCTATAGCACTGAACAACAAAGACTTTGTTTCCTGAACACCTTTTGGTGTAACTTCTAGATTAAGGCTGCCAATCAAGAAACAAACCCTTAATTTTATAAAATTATCCCCTGTCCAAGCATGCTCCTCATATATAATTTGTTATTGTAAACAAAAACACGCACCTCATCCCAAATCAATAGTATTAGATAGGTTGGTTGGGAGAGCGTTCCCATATGGGATTATCCAGTGCAGAGAGACAAGAATGCAAAAAGCATAAATGTGCTAGAGTAAAATCACAATTTTATTTTCCACATAAATATAAAACCTGATAGAACAAGCAAGACAGGTACACAGAAATCAATATTTAAAACCGATACCGTCAGGTATCACCACAATAGTTGTGAGTATTCCAAACAATCAATCATATGTAATTTAGGTCAAAATCCCAACATGTTTCGCCTATCTCAGGCTTCCTCAGGGGATATTGATTGACCGGTATGCATTTTTCTCTTTACACTGAAAATATACAAAAAATTAGTACATAAGAATAATAACATCCAAAATTACAATTTAGTATTGGCGCTATGGGGGCACAAGTACAGAGTAGCTCACAAATCCCACCCCTGGGCTGATATCCTCCCTAGCCTCCCCAAGCGTGCCCCCACACACAGCGGCAAAATCACCAAAAGGGCATTCACCTCCAGAACGGACACCAAAGGGCCTGAACTCCGAAAGGGGTCTGGCATTAAGGGGTTGCAGAGGATGCAAATAGTCCAAGCTACAATTTAACAATAACAAAGGAACCAATGATGAGTGTTTTCAAACCAATCCAGCACACACAATCCCATTAATATACATCATTCAATTCTAAATTAATCATGCCTGACTACCAGTCTACTCAGCATGAAAAGGGGACACATCGTCTCCAAAATTCTTCATATCTATCAAGTAATTCACAAAGAGAGATTAGCTCTGTGTAAGTATTCATTAATACAGGAAACTTACTTTTGTGTCTGGAATCAGAGGGAAACTGGGGGTGTCAGATTAGGGATTCTGTAAGCACGGTCCATACAGACTAGTAAGGGAAGGATTATAAATGAGGTG
This sequence comes from Glandirana rugosa, assembly GCA_018402905.1. Classification (NCBI taxonomy): domain Eukaryota; kingdom Metazoa; phylum Chordata; class Amphibia; order Anura; family Ranidae; genus Glandirana; species Glandirana rugosa. Next base: position 364,622 of record BLSH010483271.1, on the reverse strand, counting down.
CTGAAAACAAAACATAATAAAGACAAATCTGTGAAGGATATATTTAATGAGAGACCAGAAATCTCAAATGGGAAGGACCCTAGGTTGAACAGTCTTAGACCAATTTTTTTTTTACTTAAAATTTCTCTATCCCATGATATCCAAGCTTGGTTGGATTTCAAGATGGTATATTGCAGATAGATATCAATATCCGATTCAACTGGCCGAATACCAATCAAAGAATCCATGTAACACATAATCACACTAGACAGCCAGAAAGGCTCAAACAGGGTCCCGCCTTACTGCCAAGAATCACATCATCTAATCAGATAGTTAGTACTGTACCTTCACAATGTAACAAGTAAATGCGCACCCCCAGATCCAGTGATTGTGTGCGCTGTAATGCCGGCTTATATGCATCCTCCACTCGGCCGGCGTCTGACGTCACCGGCCGAGTGCGGACGTGACTCCCAGCAAGCGCATGCGCTAACCCCATCGGGAGTCTCGTCCAAAACCACAGCACCCAAGCTGCCCCTGTGCCACGCCATGGTGAGGGAGGAGTGGGGACAGATCCAACCACCCACCTGAGACCCAAGACCTGTCCACTCCACGACGCAGGGCAGAGGGGAGGAGATGGAGATCCAAATCAACCCGTGGTGGATTATAGATCTGACCCCCTCCAGGAGCGCAGCGCTACCAGGAAATGAAAGAAGTGCCAAGGGGACACCCCTTTGCGTCCGTACAATCCCCAAGTGCGCCTAAACTCCCAATGGTGACCAGCACCCTGGGGACCCGCTCCAAGATGGAAAATCACCCCGAGGGAGACTTGGGCTATGTGAGCCAACAGGGGGAGGGGGTGAACACCAAAAGGAGGGGACAAGTGGCCAAACAGGACTAAGGTGCCATACCCCACAGCACCAATAACTAATGAAGCAATATATAATCAAAGCACAAAATATATAATAAAAATTATATATATAATAATAGACAAATAGAATTCAAGACTTCATTAACATATTAAAACACAGGCAATTTCAATACAGAATATAAATGCAAAAGATCCATAAACAAACATAATTGTAATTATGTATGACAGCATGCCTCACAAGCGCACCCTATTCACAAATATTTAGTCATAATATTATATGAAAAATACATATATGTGTAATATATACAAAGAAAAGAAAGAAAAAAGGAAAGGTAGGCTAGTATTGGTCAGTGTCATATTGAGTATCCCTCACATTCCTTCACCAGGGACAATGGGCAGAGTCCAAGGAGGGGAGACCCAGGGACAGGGAAGGGAAGGGGAGTATGGAGTAGGTTGTATTAATTTCCTCCTTATTTGGAATGTAAAAAGGGTTTGAAACTTAAATATTCATTGAACCCCAGATATTCCGTAGCCTTCAGCTTATAAATCCACTGGGCCTCCAATTGGAGTAGCTCCGTATCTATACCACCACCTCTCGAATGTAGAGGGAGATGTTCCAAGGCCCAAAATTTTATGTTCTTTGCATTGAAATCATGATATTTTCCGACATGTCTAGCTATCGCTGTGGGCGTTCGTCTCTTCAAAATCGGTTTGATATGATCTCCGATACGTATATGGAATGCACGTTTAGCTTTACCCACGTAAAACCCACCACACCTACAGGTGGCTAAATACACCACCCCAACCGTGTCACAAATGACTCTATGTCTGGGATGGTGTATTCCACCACCAGGAAAGCGAGTGGTGGGACTGTTAATTATGTGCGGGCACATGTCACAGTGCCCACATGGGAAAGTACCTGGATGAGAAGTCACCATTTCGGGTGTGGGATCAAAATGACTACGCATCAGTATATCACGCAGGGCTGGAGCCCGTCTGAACGTAATTTGTGGATACTGACTGATATGATGTTTAACTTGAAGATCCGCTGTTAATAACGGCCAATATTTTCTAATAATATTTTTGATCTTACCCTGCTGGGCCGAATAACCAGTTATAAATCTTATAGGTTGGCTCACGTCATTGACAGTTTAAGAAAAAACTAATGACTGTCTGTCCTTCTCTTTGGCCCTTCTATAGGCTTTTTTAAGACATGAATGGCTGTTACCCACATTTTCTTAGCCTCTCATATAGTTCCCTTGATGCCTTTTCAAAATCATGTAATTTTGTACAATTTCTTCTTATTCTTACATATTGACTATAAGGTATACATTTTATCAATGACTTTGGATGCGCACTTTCAGCATGAAGGATAGTATTCCCAGCTGAGGGCTTTCTATACAGTGAGGAACATAAACAGCCATCTCTATCAATGGTTAACTGGACATCCAAAAAATTGGATTGTCTGTATTCAAAAGTAAATTTAAGTAAATTTAAGATTATAGTCATTCCTAGAGATGGCCTCAAAAAACTGGAGAAATTCTTGTTCAGAGCCAGTCCAGAAAATCAAAACATCATCTATGTAGCGGTACCAGGCCGCTACATGTGTCAAGTAGGGGGATAGTTCTTCATTCGAAAAAAGATTTCGCTCCCACCCCCCCAGGTACAGATTGGCGTAGGACGGGGCACATTGAGTCCCCATCGCTACACCCTGTACCTGGAGGTAGTGGGAGGTTCCAAACATAAATACATTTCGAGTAAGAATGTATTTTAATAGCTCCAAGACAAATTGATTATATTTAGGGGCCAAAGGGCCTCTCTCACTTAGGAGTTTTTCAATGACTTCAAGCCCTTGATCATGTGGAATACTGTTGTATAGACTTTCTATGTCCAGCGTCACAAGCCACACATTTGGGGGCAAGTTGACACCATCTACCTTCCGTAGAAGGTCAATGGTGTCCTGGACATATGAAAATAATGATGTCACATGGGGGCGTAGATAATTGTCAATCAAAAGACTAGCATTTTCAGTCAGTCCGGCACAGCCCAAAATAATCGGGCGGCCGGGAGGTTTGGTAATAGACTTGTGCACTTTAGGAAGTGCATAGAAAATCTGGATTTTTGGTTCCCTTTTGTCTAAAAAATTCCAAGTGTCTTTGTTGATAATTCCCTTATGCAGGGCCCTAAATATAATGTTTCGGTATTCAGCTTCAAAATTGGCAATTACTGATTTAGTAATGGGACGATTGGATGCGGGTTTCACCGCATCCAATTCGCATGGCAGGAGATTGTGACCGGCTCTCTATGACGCTAGCTCACACATCTCTGTGGCGGCTGCGGAGCGAATTGCACAGGGGTCCTGTGCGTCTTTGGCTCAGTTTCAGGTCCGAATCCAGGCAAAAATTCGGGCTTGATTCGTCCCTGAAACGGATACAGGGACGAACCGGACCACTGCTGTGAGCCACATCGGTATTAGATGTGAACCCAGCCTGAATGGCAATCAGTTCAAAGATCTGTTATTGGGGCTAGAGAAAATCTGCTGAAAAGCATTCAAGGGTGTTGTTGAGAAATTTCTTAGCAGCTACAAAGCACCAAACTACAACTGATAGACAAATTTCTTTGTTCACACCAGCGCGTTTAGGCTTCATTCACACAATGTACTGCCCCTTTGTAGACATGTGGTGGTACAATTTATACTTAATGGCACCCCCACGTCTTGCAAATGAACATGCATTCACATGCGCCAAAACACACTGTACCACAGTACCATGCGTTTTGATGCAGTGGGAATAGTGTGGTGCAGTGTAAAATAGTGCAAACATTTTTTTCACGTGTTTATGATACCTAGGGCAGCCAATTGAAATGAATATGCTGCCCTACATGTGCTGTGCAGGAATACGCAGCCTTAGACCCCATACACACTATTAGATTTTCTGAAGATTTTTGTCTTCAGATTTACCAAAACCATGTAGTGCAAGGGCCTGCCTGATTGCATATAAATGAAAACTCCTAAGGTTTGACCTCATATCATATGGTTTTGGTAAATCTGAAGACAAAAATCTTCAGAAAATCTAATAGTGTGTATGGGGTCTTACAGCATACAAAATCATGAAGTGCAACATGTAACTGAAGTTTACTTTTCTGTATTTAAACTTGGACTTCTTTCCCGAAAATCTAGGTGCAGTTAGGGACGAACATTGTGAAAGCTTTAACCAGGACACAATGGAAAAACTGTATCAGGGCACGTGGAATCCATCAATGCTGGCTGACTATTGTTGGAAACTGCAAGGAGAGGCACTGAACACTGAGTACAAATGAAAATCAGCAGCAAAGCACTTTTAGCCCTGTTGAACTCATGCAGCATGTCAGAACATTATGCTATTAAATACATTATAGTCATTAAAAGTTAATTTCATATTTCTCATGATTCCTATGCGGTACATTCATTTTTAAATTATATTTGTGTTCAGTTTAAAGGGGTCTATCATAATCCTCAAAACTTTTTCTGGAAGCAAAACTTTTGAAAGAAATGTCTTGTATAATAATCTTATCTTAATACTGTTTAGTTTTTTTTTTCTGGACCAAGGTATGCATTTACAAAGGACAATACCAGTTGTCATAACCACAGAGCAGTTTTTTGGCAAGTATGATCTGATCTGTAAAATTATTCATCAGAGTATAGAAAGACCTGAAGCAAAATATGTACAACCATTTCAAACTGCCTTCTGTTTTTGTGTTGCCTTTATCCAGTTTATATATTAATCCATCCTTTATTACACTAAAATTTCCAACTAAACCCTAAAGTCTAGTACAAACAGGGACTTTGAAGAAAAAGAACTAGACAGGTTATAAAAAGCATGTCAAGTCTTCAAGAAGAAATAATTAAGGATCAAGTTTTGGCTACCGCACAAAAGAGTGGAGAATAATGATTTGGTAACTGGCCCCATAAGAATTCATAATATAGACAGCATGCGTTTAATTGTCTGATATGCTCTTTAATTGATTCTTCTTCTTTTTCCATATTTTAGCTTTCAGATGCCTCTCAAGAGCCCAATGAGGTGAAAACATTTTGCTACCTTTGAGTACCTAATAACTCTCATATAATTATATAACGTTTTCTGGACGGGTGTTTCTAAAAGTAAAATCTGTCTTAGCTAGAAGTAAGAAACCCGTGGCTGTCAGCTGCTATCACAATACAGCATCCAGTTATCGCCTAATGTTATAGCTACGGATGTCAAGGATGGCAGAAGGTAACATAATTAAATAGCAGGCACAATGACTGGAATTTATAAAACTGAACCAAATAGAACAATATGAAATGATGGAGTTAATAATGCTAACCAATAAAACCCTTGCAATAGATTGAAAAGATGTGACTGTAATTGTGGAGTCTTACGGTTTTCAAAAACCAGGCGCTAAATCAGTAGTTACACTGTTTTCTGTAGAGTAGTAGTCATTATCTGGCAATAGCATGGATTTATTTCTGAAAGTAATTATTAATACCGCGCCACCTGTGCTGATACCATTAAATGTTTCTAATCATACGAAAAATTGCTGCTATCACTATAAACAGTGACCCCACACTGACAAGGAGATAAGTATATATAAATGAGTGAAGCGCAATAATATATTACAATAAGCTCCTCACACCTGCATATAATGCCACCTGGTGCAAAATAATGAATCACATGTAATATATAATCAGAAAAAATTATAAATAAATGAGCATATAATCATAAAGTGCATCCGTATAATATAAAATCCAAAAACAATGTGCATCAATAAATCACATAAAAGTGCAGGTGATAGAGCCAGATACTCCTGCTGGCTGTAAACAATAGTCCAAAACAGTGTCCTTTAAAGTGCAAGTGAAAAAATGTAAACTATCCTGCTCCGCAGGGATGGTAAATGTCCAAGCCAGCGGCTGTGCAAAAATGGTATATAAAGTGCTTCCAAAACTCGTGCAAAACACTTTCCACCACCCGGTGTCACTAACCGCTCACCTCAAGGAGCGACCCCCACTGGGTCAAGTAGCGCGGTCCCCACTGGGGTACAAATCCTTCTCCACAGGTGGGTCTCAGCAGTGATACATCGTCATATTTCTGCTTACTGTAGTAGCAATCATTGCAGTGCTGAATAAGAATGTACATACGTGCAGGGCTCTGGGGGATTTCTCACACATATTCTGGTATTCTGGACCTGTCCACACATAGCTGTTTTTTTGGCGGAAATCGTGGATTTTTTTAACTCCATTACTTCCGCCCCTCTGCTGACCTCAATGTCTGTGTGTTTGCTTGGTTTGGTAGAGGGTATTCTCCCTACAGTGGCAGAGCGGGTGTTTGCCAATATTACACTATTTTATGCGAGAAAAGCCATGGCCTTGCATTGGAAGAAATCTTCCCCTCCTACACTTTTATATTGGAAACAATTGGTTAACAACAAACTGCCACTGTACAGAGACACTTATATCAATAGAGGATGTCCCAGTAAGTATGACAAAGTCTGGGCCAAGTGGCAGAATAAGCTTTATACGGCATCTGATGCCCACATGGATTATTGAATACAATATACGTTTTTTATAGACTACATGGTGTGGCTGCGGATAGTAGTGGCTTAAGTGCACTATTGTTACATTGTATATGGGTTGATTGCTATTGTGATACAGTAAGTGGTACGGCCTAGATCCTAGTCATCATTTTTTTTATATTTGGAATTGATTGCTATCATAAATATGTTAGGACGTTGGAAAAGTAAACCGATTGGATCCAGAATATGCATCAATATTTTGTTCAACGTGTATTGTGTTACACAATGTGAAATATTATAATTTCAACTGTGTGTATTATTTGGTTTATTATTACTCTATGTATTTAAGCTGTCTGCCTCTGTCTGAGCTGAACCCTTTCTCCCACTGTAGTTCTTATACCCCCCCACCTTATCTCTTTCTGGTTTCATTTCTGAGCATGCTATCTTCATGTACACATCTTCCATGTGGCTTACAACTTTACTGTTTTTCTACCTATGAATATCCATCATTAAACAGAACATTCAAAAGGCTTCATCGTCTGTCTCCTCCACAGTGAGTTTATTCATTGAGTTTAAGCTGTCTGAATTGATGCAAGGGATAAAAAGATCACCAGGTCAGTATAAGCGGTATATGATGCTGAAGATAAAGTTTATGGCTTTGTAGTTGAAACAGAATAGTAGAAAAACAAAGTTTCACAGCCTAATTACAAGATTTACTGCCCTCTTTGCAAGAAAGAACAAGAGAAGCACATGTAAGCCGCATGTTCTAAGTCAATGCTGCCTGGTGTCATATTATAGCACACAGATCCTGCCTCCTTATCTGCTTCATTATCTGCCTGTGACGGAACCGTCCGACCTGCACTCCGCTGGGTGCTTTCGTCAGTAATATTGCTTCCTCCAGATCCCCAAATATTGCAGCCACATGTTGTAACTAAGAATCCAGACGAGATCAGCTCAGTTACCCAGCTTGAACATGGAATGATTTATTGGGAAGGAACAGGCTTTATATACACTTGAAAAGTATGTCAGTCCCTCACATACACAATAACCCAAATATTTACCCAAAACATCACACAATGGGATGGATAATGAGATAGGGCTGACTCAGGGCTATTCCCCCCTCCCTCTGGTAACTGCTAGCTGACAATGATATAATTAACATGCTAATGAACGCAGCACCTTAAACAGGAGACAAACCGTCTCCTGCAGACTGGAATAGAAATAGTCTTAGGGCAATCCAAGAAAACATTCTCTCCAAACATGTAACATAAAGAGAAATATAGCAATAATAACAAATAACAGGGTGAATGTGGGGAGATAAGGTCCACGCAGCCAGTGTCCGCGACACTGCCTGTGTCATGTTTTGAATGTGAGCACACAGCAGCCCCAGCACAAGACTTTGAGCCAGCTGAATTGCCCAAACGCTCAGTCAAATCAACTTGGAAAGTAAAGGAGAATTATGAAGCTTTAAGAACTGAACAAATAGCATGAAATTACTTTGGAAAAAAGTTGCTTCTGAAGCAAATACACTGTATGTTGAATGTAAACTACTGCTACTAGAGGGTGCCATTAAACAACTTTCTGCCTCATATGAACTTTATAAGCTTTCCACCAACAAGCTAATTAATGTTCTACAAAATATGAACACAGAAGGTTCATTGGATGAATTGAACAACTTCAAGGCTCTTAATCTAGAAAGAGACAGTTTTACCCAGCAAACCAAATTAAAGGAAGAAGCAAAGATAGAGCTGCTACAAGACACTGCATCTCACAGATCTGTTTCCACCAGACACTCCAAAAGGACCTCTAAATCACATAGTTCAAGATACTCAACACTCAGTGAGCGACTTATTAGTGCCTGCGCTGAAGTGGAAACCAGCAAGGTGCAGGTCACATACACAGAAAAGAGAGCAGAGTTGGAAACGGAGTCAGTGCTTCAGACAGCACGGCTAAGAGCAGCAATAGAAATCTTAAACGAACAGTGTAAACATGATGGAGCTATGGTAAAGCTAAGGGTCCTGGAACAAGCTATCAGTACAGACGAAGATGCAAGTGAGAAAGACAGCATCAACCTAATCATAGCAAATATGGAAGATTCCCTCAAATGCACTAAAGCATATGTCCTAAGTAGAGTTGAGCGAACCTCTGGAAGTTCGGGTTCTGCTGGTCCGTCTGAACTTCGGGACAAAGTCCGGGTCCGGGTCCGGACGGAACCCGAACGATCGCACGGAACAAGGTCCTGGGAATCGAAATGGTATCG